>CM041638.1:8577062-8651171 GCA_023333625.1 Bothriochloa decipiens
TTTGGGTGAGTCTTTCATCGCACCGCATTGCTAAATAGTACGCATTCATCGGACTTCTTGAAACAATGCAATGCTACATGATGTGTCTGTGTGTAGGACTTCTTCACGTGCGAGGAGGGTAAAGCGGACCAGGCGACGCGAGTGCAGGAGGTGGTCTGCAAAGATCATCTCAAGGACCTGTACCATGAGGCGCGCATACAGGCCATCCGTGACTACTACGCCGACGTGCATGCAGAGTCCATCAAGAAGCCCGAAATCCGCCAGATCATGAACTCGAGGGAGACCGACCTCACCTTCGCTCAATACGTGCATGTAATTAAGTAGGAAAACATTCGTTCAGACTCCTTCAGTGAAACATTACACTAATCTTCTCGCATGTCAAATACTTGATGTCATGCAGTTCTGTCCGGGGTGGTGCGACAACCACAGGGACTGCTGGGAGGAGATTGTGCGCATGTGGCAAACGGACGAGGCGTACGCGAGGCGCAACGATCGTCGGGGCCGCCGCCTGCAGATGTGAGGGTTGCCACACCACCAAGGGAGCCAGCCCCTCCCAACGTACATGAGAAGATGGGTATGCGTCCATTCATGTCTTTTTTGTAGCCCTCAATTGTCATTACTTGTAACCATATTTCTGTTTTCAATGCAGACGCAGGCGCACGGTGGGCAGGAAATCAACCAGTTCACCGGGTACCTCCTCTCCCACAAGGGCAAGGCGACAGCGCCAGACAAGGTATACAACCCGGAGGACGGGCCCGAGGCGTACAGCAACCCCACCGCCTACGAGAAGGCGACCGAGTACATCGCCGTGGCTCGCCAGCGCTACGGGGAGACGTTTGACCCCACCGCCGAGCCCCTGGACACAGACCTCCTGCAGAGGTTGGGACCAGGGAAGCAGCACGGCCGGTACTACATGGCCCACAGCGCCGTCGACCCATCCGATGCTCCCACGCTGAGCCAGGTTCGATCCAGGCCCACGAGCTCCACCGACATCCCCATAGCGTCTCAGCAGCCGAGCATGTCGCAGTTCCAGGTAAGTGTGGTTTCGTTCATCGTTCACTCGTTTCACACCTATACTTACAATCAACACTGCGGATGTAATATTGCAGGCCCAGGTGCAGGAGCAGATGGCGCAGATGCAGGCACAGATGCAAGCGCAACAGATGGCTTACCAGCAGCACCTGACAGCCATGCAGCAGCACTACAATAGTCAAATGCAGGGCTTTACGAGCTACTTCCAATCCCTGCAGATCCCCGGGCCGCCTCCACCGCCTGAATTATTCGCTCCACCACCTCCTCCACCGTCTTTTCCTGTGCCTGCTCCTGTCGCTCCTGCTGGGACCCCGGTGAGTACATTGACTCTTGCTTTAGCTTGTGCGTCCATCCTGCAGATACTAATGACATCACTTGGCCTTTAACTTGTGCAGGTACAGTCGGCGGGTTCGAACCCATCCCTAGAGGTGCCGGCCCTCAGATGATGCCGTATCCACCTCCGGGTGGCCCTTCTCCACCGTATCCACCTCCGCGTGGTCCTCCTACACCTTACTCGTGGCCGGTGGGCGGAGGGCGGCCGTACTGGTCGGTGCCGCGTGATCCAGGGTGGGTTCCGTGGGAAAACCCTGGGGGCTCTGGGGACGGACAACCTGACGGCTCCGGGGACGGCGCGACGAGCTAGGTACTTGTCGCTTGTGTTATGCTCCTGGACTTGAGTATCGTCGAAGTCTCTGTCATGTATTTCTTCTTTTCATGATGGACCTATACTTGTTGTGTTGAACTTCATGTGATGGACCTCGACTTGTGGTGTTCGACTCGTTGCGTTGAACTTCATGGTTGTAATGGACTTGTGGTGGTTTTAAGAGACGCTATTGTGAGATATATGTGTTATTGTGATATATATAGTGACGGTGGTGATAAATGTGATGAAATTATGATATAAATGGTGCTACTTGTGGTCCTGGTGAAATTGTGATATAAATTGTGATTTTGTAATGTTTGGATGCAAGAAAACAGAAAAAAAGAGAAAAAATTTTCCCAGCTTCGTCGAGTGCTGACACTCGGCAAAGCTGGGGAATCTGGCCACAAAATCCCCAACTTTGCCGAGTGCCAGCGTGGCACTCGGCAAAGGGGTCATGCCTTTGCCGAGTGTCAGCACTCGGCAAAGAATTTTCGTAAAAAATTTTTTTTTCTTTACTGAGTGCCGAGCTGGCACTCGGCAAAGAAATTTTCAAAAAAAAATAATTTTTTTCTTTGCCGACTGCCGTCAGTCCGCACTCGGCAAAGCCAGCCGTTAGGCTGACGGCGCCACATGGCTTTGCCGAGTGCTGATGCGGCACTCGGCAAAGGCTTTGCCGACTGCATGCCACGTGGCACTCGGCAAAGCCGCCTTCGCCGACAGTTTCTTTGCCGACATTCCTTTGCCGACTGCCACGTCGAATTGCAGTCGGCAAAGCCTTTGCCGACTGCAATTCTGCCTTTGCCGAGTGCGCATTGCAGTCGGCAAAGAGAGCGAACCCTGTAGTGGGTTTGACAAAATTTTACTTAACTTTTAGGAGGCCAAATTTATATTTTAGGTTGCCATACTTTAAAATTAAAATTTTCCAATAACTTGGATTAAAATTTTCCCATAACTTGAATTGTACAGGTTTAACCCTCAAGGAGGCACTTGAGTTTAATTAACAAGAAACAATGTATGTTTTAAGGCTGCGAGTTGTGACACTGTAGCTACTAATTGCCCATGAGAATACATATTTTGGCGCATTTATGTTTTTCATTTTTAAGGAAAGTAGGTTCCCCTGCTTTTATATTTCGAAAAGCGAACAAGCGTTGCGGTCAGTTCTTAGTGGCGTGTTCGCCATTATAGCAATTGTCTCAAGACATCAACTGATCAACAATGTCTTCCTGATCTCCATGCTGATTCGAAGTTGCACTTCTGTGCAGAGCAGCCGATGGAACCAACCTTAATGACCAAGCCTCTGGGTGATGCCAGGTCAGTTGAGGAGGAGAGCACGCCTTTTGCTCCAGTTTTCTGACAATCTCCTCGACGCAGGCCCGCAAATCTTGTGGCATGATTGCTCTCCATCTTGTAATCATCCAGGCGATCTTGAGCAGCAACTCATTTAGTCCCATCCACTTTCGACCCTGAAAGCATCTCATTTCGAAAGTTCCAAATAGCCCTTAAGACAGCAGAAGAAATAACATAGGTAGCTTTATGCTTCTTATTGGCAAACCACAAACGGGCCACGTACTGATTCAAAATCGATCCTGACTCAAACTCACACCCAGCCATTTAGAAATGTGTTGCCAGACCGAACTAGCCACACAATAATCAAAGAACAGGTGACAAATAGTTTCATTCTCAGAACACAGAAGGCAAGTCAGATCAGCAACTTCCCTACGTTTGGCAAGGTTACCCTATTTGGTTGCATTTGAGGCTTGCAATAATGTACGTAGCCATTTATTAGCAGTTTTTATTTTTTTGTTGCATTTTAGTTTTTTCTTCTCTACTACTCTTGTAAGCACCATCATTTTAGCAATGGAGAACAAGACGGAATAGAGGAAATATGAGGGTATCACTTTAGCAATGCAGGCACTGAGAGGCGAGTGGATACATCACCCTATATATACTCATTTATTTTATTTCCATCCTATTTGGTTGGATGAGCGTGGGAGGTATAGGGACAGACGGAGGTGCAGTGATGCATTCTGAGAGTGCGAGTCAGGCTGGCGCACATTGGTGACCAACCGGCTTGCCATAGCACAAGCACACGGAGGCCTTCCTGAGCTATCCACCGAAGATATTGCATGGAGCATTGAGCCTCATAGGGACACACGACCACGAGGAATATGGATACCTGCTAGCGACACCATTCAAAATCTGCTATAGCCATCCCTCTCTCGATCCTACAATGTAATCCGGGCAGCCTGTAAGAAAAGCTTCATATATACACGTCTAGAATGAACTATGTGTGGTGTGAAGCAGGATTCAGGTTCACCAGTGATATGTGAGGAGTCTGAATCATGCAAGCACCAAGATGGCTCGCAGATCGATAGTTTTCTAGCTTTTTGTTTGTTGTTTCGTTGGAACTAAGCAGAAAATTTGGATAGGGATGGGAGGTGCAGGTATTGGGAAAGCATGCCGAGGTACAATATGTTAACAAACTTGCGATCTAGTGTAACATGAACTGAACGGACAGATTTTTTTTTTTTTGGGGGGGGGGGGGGGGGGGGGCTACCGAGATTATACAAGTTAATACTGCCAGAAACGTCAGCTTACTCGTGTAAATAAAACAGAGTGGACGACATAAATATCAATTTTAGAAGAAAAATAGGACCACAAATATCAATAATGGAGCCGTAGCCCTCTTGTGTATATATATACCAACACACAACTAACCCTCTGGCCATGACAGAGTTGTTTCTCATTATTTTAGCAACTGAGAAAGGAAGCGAGGTAAGCTTTTTGATAAGCGACAGAGCATGCGCCAAGAGGAGACATCACTTTCTGTAATCTTTTGTCTTATTTGATTGGATTAGATGGAGGCATAGGAGGTACCGGAAGACATGAACGAATAGACCTGCTGCAAGCATGTGACGAGGATCAAGCTGTGAGAAAACCTGCTGGAATCACAGCATGCATGAATCCCAAGTGAGCCTATCCTTCTTCGCTTTCTTTCGCAGCTTAGCTTCGGTCTCTAACGAGAGTGTGAGACTATGTCATGATCTAGTTTGGCATTCTGTGCTGAACCAGCAGCTAGGTGCCAGCTGCAGCCATTGGCGGTGTGTGGTGCATGACCAGTCCACGTCTTATGTTTCTTCTATGTATTTCCATCAATAAGTCAGGCATGGCACCTCACCACTAGTCCACTACACAATTATTTTTTTTTGTAATTGCTTCCTCTTTTTAAGGGGTGATCAATATTAAACCGTCTTTAGGAATGCCATGTGCACTACAGCTTCTGAACTACCTCTAGAAATATCAATTTCCAATAGTGGTTTAATTAATAAAACCATCTTTTGAAATTAACATATTTTTAGGAACGGTTGATACAAAAAACAATCCTTCAAAATCTTATTTTTAAAGACAGCTTCTCATGCTAAATATCTTTGAAAATGGCCGCATAGAAAAATAAATTCATAAGCTGCGAGATAAACTTTTTCAAATGTTTGTAGAGGTCGACAAGATCTAAAATATTTTAGTTGATTACATTTTATTTAAGATCGTTTAGGAGCCCATATACGTTTTTTAGCTTCTCATATCTTAAAATTTAAATTTCCAAGATTTTCATACTACTTTGGATGAAGGCATGCTTAAAGTCCGTGGTGTCCTGCTAGGAGTCTTGCTGGAAGATTCGTTAGCATCTAATTAGTCTGCAAACAACATAAAGCAATGCGGACCATATATATAAATGGAGGCCCCCTCTTGTGTCAACAGACACTACGTAGGTCTTAGGACCATGACAGATGCATGAGCTGTTTTTCTCTTCTACTACAGTACTCTAATATGACCAAGCTCCATACTAGCATCAGAGAGCAAGAGGGAGCGCAAAAGGAAGCATGGCTAGCTTTATAAACAAGGCAAGGAGATCATTCAGGCATTTGTGCATAATGCATGGGAGCGAGGTTACACTTTGCCTGCTTTCTTTTCTGTTTTATTTGATTGGATAGGCATGGGAGATACCAGGATATACATAGGTGCAAGCACACAGCTGAAACGGATCCCTCATTAAGGGTCCTTGATTATATGCGATGTGTTGACTACCAAAGAAAAACAATTGAGATCGGTCTAGAAAACAGAAAGTTCACTTGGAGCAATGAGCGACAACGGCTGGCTAAACTTGATCGCTTCTTCTGTGATGCAGAATGGGACTATATGCTTTCATCAACCATGTATTGAATGCACTATCAACTTCACTCTCTGACCATTGTCCACTGTTGCTATCTAACCAAGCAGGTCCTAGAAGACCCAACACAGCATCCAGGCTAGCGACCATCCAGGCAAACCTAAAGTGCAGAGTGCTTGGCCTCCAAAGAGCAAGGTACAGACAAGCATCCAGGCTAGCGACCATCAAACTGGGAGATGCTAACACAAAATTCTTCCACCAGAGAGTCAATGCAAGAAGAAGGAAAAATCATATCCAGCGGTTGAGGAATGTCCATGGATGAGCAGTAAACCATGGTGACAAAGCCCAAGTGATACAAGAGCATTTTTCTGATTTCGTGAAGCATCCACCAAAGCGGAAGCTTGACATTAACTGGGAGGAGCTGCAGTTGCCAGCACATGATCTCAATGAACTTGAGGTGCCTTTCTCCGTGAGTGAGATACTAATACGCTATACATCTCACTTAAGTGATAAGACAATAGTTCTTTGCAGTTCTGCTTCAATGATACTAGTTTCCATGGATCATCTTTGCATGTCTATCTGAGATATAACCCTCAACAAAAGGGAAAAAAAAGAACGTTCCAGGGAAAAGTCTTGCATAGTCAGCATAATTCTGAGTTACTTTTAATATAAAATTCATTCATCGCATGATTTTTGGCTGTCGCACACTTCCATATTCCATTGCTGTCGTCCCAGTTCATGTGTCTATGCTGTTCTCTCTTGTTATCCTGCCGCATCTCAATTCAGAAGAACCTATGTTGGAAGCAAAATAACAATGGCGCACATTACTTCTCCATTGCAACAAGTCTACTAGCAACAAGTCAACATTTTCTCCAAATTTGATGGTTTGGATTAACAAGGTCTGAAACTGCATCTTCATGCATCAGTTTGCTAGTCATGGGTGTATATATATAGTACAAGATGGTAAGAGAAGTTCATTTCTAACACAAATCCTATATTAATCTTATGTGGTTGGGGAATCGTCCAAAGAATCTTAAAATTACGAGTACTGCATGCACCAACTCTGAAAGTACGGATGCACATGGTGCAGATTAAATTAGACCAGGGCAGAACAACAAGTTGTAACATAAATACACAGATCAAATATAGTACAATTTATTCATCAAGGGACCAGTTTGTCATAGTACTCCAAGTACTAGTGTAAATGAAGCAACAATAAGAGAACCCAAAATATCAATATACTATCACTTGTATATATTAATATAAAGCTCTGTGACCATAGGACATGATGGAAAGCGGCTTTTTCCCTTCTCTACTCACGTTATTATAAGGTTCCAACATGTTAGCAATGGAGAACAAGAGGTAGCGAATGGAGTGTGGCTAGCTTTTGAACAATGGATCATGTGTGCAGCCTGCCCCAAAACGATAGGTCACCTTTTACACTCCTTGTTGATTTAACATCGAAGGTATCGGGACCTGCAAGTAAGCAATCTGATGCAGTGCAATGTGTGCAACACAGCTACAATAGTGACACTATGAGACAAGGACAAATCGCTGTCAATCCGCCTGCTTAGTATGCCATGGCCATGGTGACACCATTGCAGAGTCGGTCATGAGGCTTCATCGGAATTTCAAGCCTGCTATGACACACGACCATGAGGGCATGGAAAACATGGTAGCGAGACCATGGTGCGCAGAGGCAATGTTACATGTTCAAGTAAATAAAACCAAATAGTCTTTCTTGCACTTACATTGCTTGCAGTCATTATTATGCCCATTAAATGAAAATAGACTAGGTTAAATCTTTGTTTGAATTTGGCACTCTCAAGCTAGTTTCATTAGTTAAAGGATATGGCTTAGAATGATGGCAATAAAGATTTCATTTAGTGTCGTCTTGTTTTAGTTGTAGGGCACCAACAGAACGGGCACTACAGGGTTCGCTCTCTTTGCCGACTGCAAAGCGCACTCGGCAAAGAAAAAATAGCAGTCGGCAAAGGCTTTGCCGACTGCAATTCCACGTGGCAGTCGGCAAAGGGCTGTCGGCAAAGAAAACGTCGGCGAAGGCAGCTTTGCCGAGTGCCACGTGGCATCCAGTCGGCAAAGGCTTTGCCGAGTGCCACGTCAGCACTCAGCAAAGCCACGTGGCGCCGTCAGCCTGACGGCTGGCTTTGCCGAGTGCTGACGGCGAGGCACTCGGCAAAGACAAAAAATTATTTTTTTTTAAAAATTTCTTTGCCGAGTGCCAGCTCGGCACTCGGTAAAGAAAAAACTTTTTTTACGAAAATTCTTTGCCGAGTGCTGACACTCGGTAAAGGCATGACCCCTTTGCCGAGTGCCACGCTAGCACTCGGCAAAGCTAGGGATTTTGTGGCCAGATTCCCCAGCTTTGCCGAGTGTCAGCACTCGGCAAAGCTGGGAAATTTTTTTCCTTTTTTTTCTATTTTCTTGCATCCAAACATTGCAAAATCATAATTTATATCACAATTTCACCAGGACCATAAGTAGCACCATTTATATCATAATTTTATCACATTTATCATCACCGTCACCATATATATCACAATAACACATATATCTCACAATAGCATCTCTTATCACCACCACAAGTCCATTACAACCATGAAGCTCAACGCAACGAGTCGAACACCACAAGTCGAGGTCCATCACATGAAGTTCAACACAACAAGTCTAGGTCCATCACGAAGAGAAGAAATACATGACAGAGACTTCGACGATACTCAAGTCCAGGAGCATAAGACAAGCGACAAGTACCTAGCTCGTCGCGCCACCCCCGGAGCCGTCAGGTTGTCCGTCCCCAGAGCCCCCAGGGTTTTCCCACGGAACCCACCCTGGATCACGCGGCGCTGACCAGTACGGCCGCCCTCCGCCCACCGGCCACGAGAAAGGTGTAGGAGGGCCACGCGGAGGTGGATACGGTGGAGAAGGGCCACCCGGAGGTGGATACGGCATCATCTGAGGGCCGGCACCTCTAGGAGACGGGTTCGAACCCGTCGACTATACCTGCACAAGTTAAAGGCCAAGTGATGTCATTAGTATCTGCAGGATGGACGCACAAGCTAAAGCAAGAGTCAATATACTCACCGGGGTCCCAGCAGGAGTGACAGGAGCAGGCACAGGAAACGTTGGAGGAGGCGGTGGAGGGAATAATTCAGGCGGTGGAGGCGGCCCGAGGATCTGCAGGGATTGAAAGTAGCCGGCAAAGCCCTGCATTTGACTATTGTAGTGCTGCTGCATTGCTGTCAGGTGCTGCTGGTAAGCCATCTGTTGTGCCTGCATCTGCACCTGCATCTGCGTCTGCATCTGCGCTTGCATCTGCGCCATCTGCTCCTGCACCTGGGCCTGCAATATTACATCCGCAGTGTTGATTGTAAGTATAGGTGTGAAACGAGTGAACGACGAACGAAACCACACTTACTTGGAACTGCAACATGCTCGGCTGCTGAGACCCGGGTGAACTGCAAAATGTCCACCTGCTAAGGTTATTGCTTTAATTTTTTCACATAATTCATTCCTTGCTGCTAGCATTATTTAATCTTCAGAAGGTGGCTTGATGAAGCAAATAATTACTGAGGCATCATCAGCTTAACAGTAAGCAAATAATTCTAAAATCTCATGCTACCAGAAAATTAGTTCATGAAGGCATCAGCTTGACAGTAAGCAAATAACACTCCTCCTATTTTAGCTTCACCAGAAAATATCAATGTATCACCTCTTCTATTTATTACTCGTCCTAGAGACATGATGAATCTGCTGTTTTCTTATAAATACACTCCTCCTATTTTAGCTTCACCAGTTTAGCCACAGAGAACAAGAGGGCGCCAAGACAGTGAGGGTAGTGTTTGAACATTAGTTCATACGTGTGCAGTGTGCACTGAGAGCATGAAATCACCCTTTTAT
This sequence comes from Bothriochloa decipiens, assembly GCA_023333625.1. NCBI lineage: Eukaryota > Viridiplantae > Streptophyta > Magnoliopsida > Poales > Poaceae > Bothriochloa > Bothriochloa decipiens. The sequence goes on from CM041638.1 coordinate 8,586,821, forward strand.
TCCTTTGTTTTATTTCCTTTTTCTCTGGTTCGCTCTCGGAATGGGAGGTATCAGGGCCTAAAGAGGTGGAGGGTCACAATCTGAAAGGGACACTACTAGACAATAGGCGCGACTGGAACTTACTGTCGAGACATCATGAGGCCTTAGGCAATGCACTTATGACACAAAAGGCGCACAGGGGGTTTCATCAGCTTGTGCTTGAGACTACGGGAAGCCGGGAAAGTTAACAGACACTACTACACAAATGATTTGTAAGAGCCCAAGCTCACTATAAGGGGGGTTGGTGATTGAACCCCCTTACAGTAGGTTGGCTCACTATAAGGGGGGTTCAATCACCAACCCCCCTTACAAATACCCACAGTAGGGGCGGTTGGATCACCAACCACCCTTACAAATAGCTGCCATTTGTAAGGGCGGTTGGTGATCCAACCACCCCTACTGTGGGTATTTGTAAGGGGGATTGGTGATTGAACCCCCTTACAAATGCATACTGGCAATTTAAAGTGAAGGACTAAAAATTGAATTTCTAAAAACGACCTCGGATTGAAAAACACCCAAAATAAATTTTGTAGATCTCGAAAAGTTATGAAATATTATAGTTTAAAATTTTTTCATTTGAGTTCATCTTATCGCGCGAAAAATTCCGTGACTAGCTGGTGACAGTCTTCCCGAATTTGAAAAAAATGTTTTGATGTTTTTTTTGAATTTTTTGTTTGAAATCTGAAAACGATTTATAGGGGCGGTTTAATCAGCAACCGCCCCTACAAATCGCCTGGCAGTGGGGGCATTTGTAAGAGCCCCCTGGCAGGGGTGGTTGGGCCAACCGCCCTTACAGAGCCCGGAAATCCGCCCCTAAAAATGGTCTCTGTAGTAGTGAGAGGACGAAGCCACACAGTCCTCGTCTTCTGGCTATAGGGGGCTCTCGGTGTCATGTGGCTTTGGCGCAGGCGCGGGCATGGAATGGATGTAGAATGACGCAACATATCAGAATCGTCTTGACCTACAGCAGGTTTCTGATTATATAATGTAGGAGTGATATGGAGTCTATATCTGTACTAAGCATGGACATATATCATTTTACATTAGCTTACTACATATAGTTGGAAGCAAACAGATGTAACCCAGTAATAGGTCATCACATCGGGATAGACATGATGAAAGATGGTAACCAATTACCATTTAATAGTGTTTAATTAGAAACAAATTTTATGAAAAAATAACAAACCAAACATTCTATGAAAGCACCCATGTGTGACAAGGTAATTAATCATCATCGTTCAGGTAATTGTTGACTATAACCATAACAAAAATAGATATTCATGTGTGATTAAAAACCTCCACTACAAATACGCCATTTCTAGTATCAATGGTGCAGTAGTGGTTTACAAAACGGTACCTGACAACGGTCTTGGTTTGCGAGCTTGCAGCTGGGTGATAATTGTTTCCCTCATTTACATAGGTGGCACTACCCCAGTCGGGTCCATCAGTGCCAGCGCTCAACCGTTATCACTACCGAAATATGTTCCGGCAGTGGCCAAGTGGCAGTGATGTGCCCCCCACGTCACTGCCGGAAACATGCGGCCGACAGTGATGTTTAATAATCACTACCGGTTCGTGGAAACAACCGGCAGTGGTGTCTTCGAACAATACTGCCGGCTTGTAAACAAGCCGACAGTGTTGAGTCCATCAATACTGCTGGCTTTCTGTCCAGGCCGAAAGTGTTGGCTGAGTCAATACTGCTGGCTTGACGTTGGAGCCGACAGTGTTGATTTTATCAATACTGCCGCCTTGCTGCCAAAGCCGACAGTGTTTACTTTGTCCATCAATGCTGGCTTTTTGATTCACCCGTCAGTATTTGTATTTTTTGTGATTTTTTTCTTTTATTTTAGTTATATTTTGTAATTTATAATAGTTTTATTTAATATTTCAATTTAATGTAGATGTCATATATGCTACTAATTATAATTAAAGTTCTCCATCAAAGATATAAATCCAATACAAATATCCGTATGCTTACATTCAAATGTTCGATACCAGATCGCCAACAACATACGAAAAGAAATTATGGCAACAGATGTTTGAGGTCCGCTTCTGTAACCTGGTCCTTCCGAGCTCTTGCAATTGAAAAACAGCCTCGTTTTGAAAAGACACATGCAGGAGGAAATCTGCAAGCTCACATGAAAGTCTCTCGATCTCAAATTGACTCAGCCTTTGGTGATTATTTTTCTTGCGCTATCATTCCAAAAAGAAGGAGGTAAAAATTAAATTAGTATACCATATTTTATATTTGATAGTAGAAATAAATGAAACGAGGATTATACTCACAAGTTCATCTGCCACTTCCGTATTTAACCCAACAAAATGGAACATGGCCCACATGACATAGAACCCACACTCATTGTTGCCATTCAGCTGTCGTAGGTACAGGATGTGGGTTATTTCAACAATTTCGAATGGTATTTGCGTCCCACCTCTATGCTTGCTCTGAGCCCTGTGAAAAATTATAATAAATAGTCAAAAGGGGAATTACTAGAAAGAAGATATATGTGATTATAGGAATATGGTGTTGTTAGCATCACTTACTTATTGAGCAGTTCCACCAGTGGCTGTAGTTCCTCGAGTGGCGTCTTCTTCGAGTCCCACACCTGAATCTCATTCTTCATAAGATGGACACAAACGAGGGTGTAATGCTCCCTACAATCAAAAAAGTGTAAGTAACGAATAATATGGAAAAAAGAAGCATAAAAACCACTGGTTGAGAACACATATTTGAAGTTATAGGGTAAAAGTATCTGGGTTTTCTTTTTTGCCACAAACTATTGGAAAACTTCTACCAATAAATCTACTGTTGCATCCACAGTGGGCCACCCTACTTTGCCGATGTGATCGTTGACTCGCACGGGGTCTAAGAAGCCTATGTGCTTCCATGTGAACTTTACGCTGCAATATTTTGAAACTAACCTGCATAAAAACATGGGAAGTGCATAGAATTAAACAATCTGTGTCTTAAAAGTGCATAGAATTAAATAATTTGTGTAGGGTACTTACATAGTCCACAAACACATGGTTTGTACATCAAGGCTACGTTTCTGGTACAGCTGGAACAGGCACTCCCATTCAACAACATACCTCTCATCTTCTTGATAGTCGAAGACATCCGGCGATGGGATAATGAAAGAAAATAATCCCGAAGTGGACTCCCGCGAAGCCCAAATGTAATAATTATGCAATTCCTGAAGACTTGAGGGAAAGTTTGCATATTCTTCATCGGTGACCAACATGTCCCCAACCTTAAACTGCCAGGCCATTTGTGCGTGCTCCATTGTCAACCAATAGAGATCCTCCTAGTACTCTCTACTATGATCGGGTCCATCTTTGGCCAACTTGTCTATTTTCTCTACATGTGCACGCATCTCCGCGTCGCCACTATCATTATTGTACACATTTTGCGTATCCCTTTCATCTTTGTTCCTATTCAAGGCCTTAGGAAACAATTTAAGTAGATTGAAGAATGGTATATATTTTTTCGGCGCCAAATTGGGAGTTGATTTTTGCTGCATAATGTTTGTAATGCTGCCACTGAATGGTCTTTTCTTGTTCTCTGGCTCCGTCTAGGGAACTGACTCCGAGGACCTTTTGCGCGCCTGTGATGATGCATTTTGTATCGCTTTGGATGCAGGATGATGAGAACTCTGTCCTCTAGATCCTGATCTAGAGCAAGTAGCAATCTTTCCTTGTGATGTCCTAGATTTAGAGGGGCCTTTAGGAGGAGGGGGAGTGGAAGTGATCTGTTTTGACCCTCTTGATCCAGAGGGACAAGAAGCAGTAGCAGTAGCAGCAGGAGGTGGAGGTGGAGGTGGAGGTGCAGAGTAGTGTGCTGATGAGCAGGAGCCGGCTGAAGAGGAGGCGGAGGAGGAATCTCTTGATGAGGAGGAGAAGGAGCCGTCCTCGTTGGTGATGGCAGCTGAGAGGCCTGTCCTTTGCTCGAAGATGCTGAGCAGTGGGGCGAGGAGTCGCATTCGTCCTCTTCTTCCGAGGACAACTCGTGGTCAAGCTTAATGAGGCGCTTGCGCCAGGCCACCTGAGCTCCCCTGTTCTGGACAAGTCTCTGCCTGTCTTGCGATGCTAGGTGTTCGATCAGTACCTTGTACTTCTTGTCAAGTATCATGTGGGTGGTCACTTTGGCGCACCCCTGCAAAATTGGGCCGCCATTAATGGTCCCATCACCAACAAGCCAGGCTTGGCCGAACGCTACCTTGTCTTTGGTACATTGCTGCTGGACGTACAACTTGACATTGATCGATTCATTGATGTTGTCCAGCGGATGAGGAGCATTCACATCTTCTTCGCCAAAAGGGGTCGAGCCACAGCTGCTGCGACCCCAATTCTGCTGCACAACGTCCAATGCCATCCCCGATTCCCGGGACGCAATAGCTTCAGCGACTTTAAAGTCAACAATCGCATTGATTTTGGCACTCCATCTCTCTTCCGTCTCCCTAAGCAACCTCCTCGTCTCTTCCTCTCATGCCTCTTTAGCCCTTTTGCGGCTCCTGTAGCTATTGACCTGATCTGGGAATCCTTCAAACCAGTTAACAACACCGACTCCTCTGGTGTGGCCAGCGTGCTCCTTGTTCCCATGTGCTTGGATTAGCACGTCATTCTCCCTGTTAGAATGGCGAACCCCATTCATCACCTCCTTAGTTATTAGGGTGATCTTTGAGACGAGGTTGCTGACCTCAATTATGCCCACATCATTTGCATTCTTTTCATTCTTTGGATGATTTAAGATGCTAAAGCTCCCATCATCACCGTGACGGCACTTCCTGCTGATACAGTAATATAAAGAACGGTCCTCCCAGTCGGCGGTCTCAAATGCAACACCTTGATCGATAAGCTTGTCACGCTTATCTAATTCCGTGGCAATAACAGGGAGCAGCTTGGCATATCCACGGGATCCGAGATGATGAGGGTTATCCAATTTCTCTGAGTTCTACTTATTCTTCCTGCTAAGTTCTTGGAACTCCGGAGTGGCGTAGTGATCCTTGAACTCCTGCCAGTATGCCCTCTGTGAGGTCAGCACTCCTTCATCAAAATTTGGGTCCATGTTCTGGGCAACATATTTCTTGTCACACGTGCCCCGCTGAGTCTTGTGCGCAGCAGCCATTTTTTCTGAGGCTTTCTTCTGTGCTTGCACATTATTATACAGCGGGCCTTCATCAGGGAAAGTGATTTACTTTGCGAGCTCATCCCAATACTTCTGCTTGTATACTGCAGGAACCACTACAGGGTCCTTATCTACATTGCTAGCCCACTTCCAGTACTTCAAGGGCACGACGTCCCTAACAATGATGTCGATGGCTGTGGAGTATTTCGACACAACCTTTGGCGGTTGGGAGGGCATCCCAAACTCATCGAATTCTATTATCCAATAAACCTTATTGAGACGAAGCTCTGACAGGCCACGTGAGTTTCTGGCTCTAGTCTTACCCGAGCCATTTGGCGCATCGGCCGATCTAGGTTCCTCCTGATCCTAGAGAAAACGAGTAAATCAATATCATCTAAGTTGATTAGCGGATGTGGCTACTTCATCAAATCACACCTAAGTTACCTGGTTAGCTTGGTCATCTCCCCGACGTTCTCACCAGCCTGATTAGCTTCGTTATCTTGGGGGAGTGTAGGACCAGAAAATCGCTCGGGCTAAAACCTCCCGGCACGTTCTCACCAGCACCGTCTAGGTTACCCGTATCTTGCTGCGCTTCCTGCGTCGTTCTTTGGCAGCGGGGAATGCGGCGATGAACCATGGCTATGACATGATCGTGGTCAATTTGTGTTGGCATATGTTCACATTGTACAATTATTATGAAACAAATATCAAAGACTTAGTGCAAAGAGTAATAATAATTTCAAATTGAACACATGCTAGCTACTAAGTTCACCAATTGCTCTACAGCCACACTCCCTACATCAACTTCCCAACAGGAAAAGCAATGACAATAGTCATAAGAACAAGCATGGCATCTTTCCACCACCAAACAACAATTGTCCTAGTCTTCACAGCTACGGCGGGTGGAATCACTGGTGCTTGTGGAATCACCGGTGGAATCACTGGTGTAGGTTGAATCACCGGTGCGGGTGGAATCACCGGCATCTCTAGTGGCTGCTCATGCTCACGCCTCCAGTCATGGAAGGCCCTCCAAGCTTCATCATGTGTGTTGTACTTTTTGTACTCATTACTAGGGTAGCAATGTGTTTGAGCTTTGCACTCTTCCCAGGTTCGATAGACCCCGGGATTGTGACCAACATGAACAACATAGTATGCCATGGTTGCACTACATACAACAATTTTTTATTTGTGAGATGTTCACAATCATCATTTTAGATATATACATGTAAAAGTATTTTAACGTGGCCACCAACAATATCTTTCTCAAACTAATAGCAACCTCTACCTCTGCCCAAGACAATTTGTTATAAGTAATTGCACAAACTTCAGAATATGTCTTACACTATCAAGAGCAAGTCAATTTTACATCATTCAACATATGTGAATGCATCGCACTATGCAAAAACTAGTGCAAAGATATTACCTGCATACTCGATCAACTTTATAAAGCTTTATTAAAATCACATATGTCTTACAGTGAAGGGAGGAACTTACCGCGTTAAGGACAGTGAAGGACGCCGGCACGGAGGAAGAAGAGACCAAAGGCGGAAGGTGCTCGTCGGTGATGGGGGAAGGGGCTGGCGGGGTGGTGGCTGTGACGACGGCGGTGCTCGTTGGCGCTTGGGAGGTGCTGTTGGGATCAGGCGTCGGCGGGGACGTAGCTGCCACGGCGAGAACGTGTCAGCGGCATTTCGTCGAACACCTTAGGGGCAGGGAGAAGGGTACCTACCGCGTGGCCAGTGAACGCTTGCGTCCGCGCACTCCTAATGGCAATGACCTGCAGGAAGAAGATGCCCTCCTTTACTAGAGCAAGCGGGTGGAGTTGGCGGTGGTGCTACTCGTCGGCGCGCCGGAGGTGGTGGTTACGCCGCTCGGGAAGGGCCCTCGTGTCGCGCGGCAGTCACCGGCGGTGCGGGGGCGGCAGATGGTGTCGCGGGGGCGGTGAACCCGGTCGCGGGGCGACGGACGGCGTCGCGGGTGCGTCGACGCGGCACGGTGCTCCGGCAGGGTGGGGGAATGGCGCGGTCGGGTTCAAAGACTTAGCCAAATTTTTGGCCCTGGCGCCAGATTTCTTATATACACCCCCCCATTATCACTGCCGGGGCCTTTCTAACCGGCAGTGATGACACACATCACTGCCGGCTCGGTACGGACACCGGCAGTGATATGGGGGGTAGCCGAATGGGTTAATTAAAATAAGTTCCCCCATCCAGCATCCGTTCTAACTATAGCACAGCGGTTAAGCCGCTGGCTCCAGCCCCACCGACCCGCGCTCGACTCCTGGGTGTCCCAACATTTTTAGTTTTTTTCATTTATTCCCAAGAAAACATTCTGCAGCACGGGTTAAATAAAATAAATTGCCCACTGCAACAGGCAACCTAATTATAGCACAGCAGTTAAAGCCCCTTGGCTCTGGCCCCCACTACCCGCGCTCGAATCCTGGTCGACCTAAAATTCTAGCTTTTTATTTTTTCTTTTCTTCCCTTTATCACTGGCGGCTGCCTTATCAACCCGGCAGTGATAAATATATAATGGTTTTAAAACTTGCATATTTTGAATAAATCAAAAAAGAATGTATTTTGAATTCAAATTTTTTTGGAGAACTTTTATAATAGTGATTAAGTCCCCACATAACATATTTTATTTTTCTGACAATTATTTGAATTACTATATTTTCTTTGTGCTTAGTGAAATAAAATATGGTGAATTACATATTTAAAAAAGCAAAATTTTATGCCAACCTCCATAGAATCTTGTCTCCTATGGAACAAGAGACCTTATGTACAAGTTTGGCACCATTCCAGATCTTTTTAGGGGTAGGCTTAGTTCAACCTGTAATTACTTGGTAAAGTCGCGCAAAAATTCAATTAAACTGCTGAAAGTAGCAAACGATTTTAGAAAAATCTCAAAGTTGGTGGATGCTTCATATGTGGCATGAGAAAGGCTGAGAAAAAGTTTGAGGTCAATACGATATCGAAATCTATATGAACTCATAATCCCTAAGAACCTAAGTGTATAGTCATGGTTCAAGTAAGGGCTCCATATACCTCTGTGAAGCATGTAGATACTGCCAATGTCAGAATGCCTTGAATTTTTTTGATAGTAAAGTGAACCAAAATTAAGATCTGACAGAAGATATAAGGTTTTTCTAACTATTATTATAACTACTATAATTTTTTCTTTTCATAGTGAGACAAAATATGGTAAATTACCTAATTAAAAAAGCAAAATTTTAAGCCAACCTCCACAGAATCTTGTCTCCTATGGAACAAGAGACCTTATGTACAAGTTTGGCACCATTCTGGATCTTTTTAGGGGTAGGCTTAGTTCAACCTATAATTACTTGGTAAAGTCACGCAGAAATTCTATTAAACCGCAGAAAGTAGCAAATGATTTCAGAAAAATCACAATGTTGGTGAACACTTCATATGTGGCATGAGAAAGATTGAGAAAAGTTTGAGAGCAATACAACAACGGAATGTAGAATTCGAGTAACATAATGAAACAAGCAACACATACAAATTATAATTTAAACCAAATTAAACTACAACCTTGCAAACCAAACAAAATAAACACTAATCACTATCATAAGATTCACTCTCTTTAGGGGATGTGGCCAAAAGATTTGACCTAACTCTCTAGAAACATGGTGTAGTTTAGGTCTTTGATCGTGTATCCCCTCTTAGTATCGATATAGTGCAATGCCCGTATGACTGCACTCTCTTGGGCCACGTGAGACACATTGTATGGTCGACTGTAGAAAGAACCTACTGAAACGTCAGTGTTGTGATGAGTGAACCTTATGCCGAACTGTTTGCCATAAATAGTATCATAGCCAGTGGTGTCAACCCAATCCCAATCATAGTTGAAATGATCTGTAGCTTGGTTAAGAATGGCCATCAAGCTATAGGAAGAATAGGTAACATCATGGTGTGTAATCTGCAAATGACAGAAATAAAGATAATATTATTACGTTAGTAAACAATAAATAATATGCATGACAAAATTACCAATATAAGCTGATTTTACCACATCAAGAGTGCTGCTAGCTGCGCTCCATTCGCTGTACGTAACAGAAGTGAAAGCAGGGCAGCGTGGAGCCATGTCCTTGTAGTATGAGAAATCAAGCACATAATATCCTACATGTCGAAGTGAGTCTAAACAGGCGACGACTGCAGATTGATGGGCGCCCCTCTCATTTAAGCCTGGTGCCCCCTCTGGCGGATATTGTGCCATGGGCCTCCGCTCCTCGCAGGGATGGTAAAACTAATTTCACACCGCAAGGTGTGAGCATTGGGAACAGGTACCATGACCGCCTCGAAGTCCTCAGCCTGGAACAACTCAAGTGCATCTTGTAGCCATTCTACAGGCTTAATCCACTGTGACATAAAAAATGCAAGGCAACAATCATATTAAGCATATTATACTTAGGGTTATTAGCATATATAACAAACCAAAGATGTCAAATTTTTTTAATACAATAGTTGGCTAAGGGAATGGCCGAACGGGCACATTTGGAGCAAATGGCTCATCGCCTGGGTGGAAACCCAGTGCTTGTGGTGGCGGTAGAGGAGGTGGCATGTTGAAATCTAATCCATAAAATTTAACAAGTAATAAGTACAATGAACCTAAATAATGAAATTCAAAAGAGTATAGAAATATGTATATATATACACCAAGGTAATATCCAGGAGCGATTGCCAGAGATCACTTAGAGAGAAAGATGATTTTGCAAGAAGTGAGCTTGAAAATGTGAGAAATGCAAGGCAGTGTGCGTGGGTGGAATACGCATGCGGGTGGCCCCATTATTAATAGCCGAATAAGAACATCACTACCGGCTTACAGAAGGAGCCGACACAAATAACGTTAATCACTGCCGGCTTATAGAAGGCTCCGGCAGTGATGCTCCACATCACTGCCTGCGCCTTCCATGAGCCGGCAGTGATGAACCTGCCAGGACAGTCTTTTGCATGCATGCATGCGGCATGCTGTGTTAAAATTAAACACGTACCATGCATGCCGGCAGTGATGAACCTGCCAGGACAGTCTTTTGCATGCATGCATGTGGCATGCTGTGTTAAAATTAAACACGTACCATGCATGCCGGCAGTGATTTAGTCTTCACTGCTGGCCCTTTCCAACGGTATTTTTTAAAAAGGCGAGCCCACTACGGCTCCCATCGCTTCCGGCCTGCCGCAGTAGGCCCGGCCATTCTTGCCCGCCTTGGATTCGAACCGAGCTGGGGTGCAGTGTTTTCTTAAGTAAAAATAAATTATAGAAAAACTAGGTTTGGAAAGGATTTTCTAATCCAAGTAAGAATATATGTTTTTTCCTACGTAGAATATTTCCTTTTTTAGAAGGAAAACTAAAAAATTTGGTCGGCCAGGACTCGAGCTTAGGTCTCGGGGGCCGTAGCTGGCGGGCTCAACCGCTGGGATAAAGAGGGGTGTACGTCGTGTCATGGTAAGTAATTTTACTTATCTTATCTGGCCCCCTCATCACTATCCTAATTGAAAACAAGTAATTAATTTATTTTTTCTTGTTATTATTCTTTTAATATGTTTTTGAATAAAAATAAAATTCAATCAATAAAGAAATAAAGGATAAACTTTATCTACCATATTACAATTTAGAGGTGCATAAATCATATTAATTGGAGTACATAGTTGGTGAACAGCGTCCGAATACTGATTACATTGTTAACAATATTCTAAATATCCTTTGGCCTATCAACAATGAGGGCCTCATTGTGATCGCGCCTAATGTAGGCTGGTTCGTCACCCTCTTCAATGATAGGAAGGGCTATGTTCGCCCCGAATGCAGGCATTTCCTGATAGCCCCTATAGTCCTCTTCATTCGTCACTCCATCGATACCGACAATCTTTCTTTTGCCTTCAAAGACTACACTTCTAGCATTGTTAACGTTGTCCCTTGCGTAGAATACCTGCATAACATCTTTTCTAGGACAAAGGGGTCGTCTCTGTATGCGGTCATTTTTAGGTCAACTGTAGTGAACCCTTCGTCGTTGGTATTGATTTCGTCAAGTTTGACCCACTGGCACCGAAAAAGGGCTACCGACATGTAGCCATACGTTAGCTCCCATATCTCCTCTATGAAACCATAGTACATCTGAGTAACGTTGCCATCTTCGTCTTGAGCACTGAAACGAACACCACTGTTCTGGTTTGCACTCTTTTCATCTTGCTTTTTTGTGAAAAATGTGAATCCGTTGATGTCATAACCTTGGTACTTAGAAAATATAGTCACAGGCCCCTTGGCTAAGTTATCGAGTTGATTACCCAAAATTTGGTCAACCAAGCGGTATCGCAACCAGTCGACAAATTCTACTTTATGTTTTTATCATGCCAAGGCCCTAACTTGTGCGGATGCTGATTTAGCAGCTCTTGTCGGTGTTCATCAATGTATGGCATCACCTCCATGGCTTCTTGTAGAACAGCGAAACTAAGCTTGTGTCCAGGACACACCGTCTTTTACTATACAAATTTTCCTTCCGACTGTTCCCTTGCCACCTAGTCTTCCCTGGTGATGGGACTCCGGAACTCCTACCTTATTGATGTCCATATAATATGTGCAGAACTCGATTGCCTCCTCCGTTGACCATCCCTCAACCATGCCACCTTCTGGTCTGAATCTGTTCCTAACATACCTCCTGAAAACTTTTATTAACCTTTCGAAAGGGAACATCTGATGCAGGTACATTGGGCCAAGTGCTCTTATTTGGTCAACAAGATGAATGAGAAGATGGACTGATATATCAAAGTAAGTGGGAGGGAAATGCATCTCTAAACTAGAGAGAGCTTCGGCAATGTCCTCCTGTAGCTGGTCTAGCGTGCTCGTATCAATCACCTTTTTCGAGATCACGTTCATGAATGAGCACAACCTTATGATTGCGACGCGAACATTTGGGTGTAGGATACCACGCAGGGTAGCTAGGAGAAACTGAGTCATAATGACATGACAATCATGGGCCATCATAGTTCCATAGTTGAACTTTCGTTCTCTCTTGTTCACTAGCCTCTTTGGGTTTGCACAGTAGCCCGTCGGGACTTTGAGCTCATCGAAGAATGAAATAAACATATCAGTCTCGTTCTTGCTCAATGTCCATGACGCAACTAGAAGTTCGTACTGGCCATTTTCGAGCTCCACAGGATGCAGCTATGGTCTGATTCCCAAGAACTCCATGTCCTTGCGTATGGCGTAGGAATCCGCCTTTGTCCCGCCGATGCTCATCAAGGTGTTAAGCGTGTTAAAGCACACGCTTTTAGTAATGTGCATGGGATAAAGACTGTGGCGTACAGACAAGTCTGGCCAGTAAGGTAGTTTCCAAAATACTGATTTTTTCTTCCAGATGCTCCCTTCAGGCGCTGCTTTAGCCCTGGCCCCCTTCCCAAGGACAACGTCCAGCTTGTTAAGATCTTGAAGTATCTCTTTCCCGTTTTGATACTTAGGGGGCTTGCGTTTTTGAACTGTCCCATCAAATTCTTTTTGTTTTTACGATATCTGTGTGTCATGGGCAGGAACTTACAGTGCCCCAAAACAATAATTTTTGAGTTATTGGGCAGCTGTACCAAATTGGTTTCGTCTAGGCACTCCACGCATTGTAGATATCCTTTTGTCTTCTCTCCAGACTACGAACCTCGCCCCAGAAGGTCGGTGATTGTAGCGATAAGTACCACCTTCACAGTGATTTGTTCCTTTTTGTACTCATCCCAAACATTCTCTACACCTTCATCAAATAGCTTCACCAGTTCATCGATAATTGGTTCTAGGAATGTGTCGATGTCATTCTCGGGTTGTCTTGGGCCTTGGATCAGTAGTGGCATCTGAATGTAGGAACGCTTCATAATGAGGTGGGGCGGAAGGTTGTATATGCAGAGCATCACTGGCCACATGCTATGATTGCTTCTAACCTGGTCAAAAGGATTCATCCCACCGTGCTCAAACCAACCCAGAGGTGTCTTACGTCGTCACCGATCTTCTGATAGAACTTGGTTTTCACAGTCCTCCAGTCACGACCATCGGTAGGGTGCCTCATCATGTTGTCTTTGTTACGCTCTTCGCCATGCCAGCGCAGCAGCTTTGCTGTCTTCGCACATGTGAATAGCCTACGCACCCATGGAGCTATAGGGAAGTACCAACAAACCTTTACGGGGCCTCCTCTTGTCTTGGTACCAGCATTTGACAACCCTTCCTTGTACCGAGGAGCTCCACACTGGGGGCACTTATCTGTGTCTTTGTATTTTTCACCATGGTACAATATGCAATCATTGATACACGCGTGGATTTTTTCAACCTCGAGGCCGAGGGGGCAAATCATTTGCTTGGCCTGGTATGTTTTTTCTAGCAGCTCACTTGGTCTTGGGAGAATTTTTGATAATTTGGCTAACAGATCATTGAACCCTGCGTCGCTCAATCCGTTTGTAGATTTGAACTATAAAAGCATGATGACAGCTTCCAATTTGCTCACAGGACAATCCTTGAACAATGGTGTCTTGTTGTCTTCTCTCATTTTTTCAAGCTTTTTCAACTGTCTATCACTAAGACACCCGGTATCTGCACTATGTATCATCAAAGAAATGCCATCATCTCCCTCGGTGTCATCCGTAGCTTATTCCTAAACACATCATTAACCACAGTCACGGGTTAAGTGTTGACAACCAGATCCTCGTCATCATAGTGGTGGTGCACGTCAGGCATGTCCACATCATCATTGTTTCCCTGCACAACATTCACACCAACCTCCCCATGATGGTCCCATACACTGTAGTTTGGCATGAACCCCCTCCGAAACAAGCGTGTTCGGATAGTCGCGGGATTCAAAATCTTTCTCTCATTATTGCAATCTTTGCATGGGCAGCTGATCCAGCTGCCAGCCTAGCATGGCTTGTTGCAGCATCGATAAACGTTTGGACGCCTTTTATGTATAGGCCGTCCATTCGAGACCCATACATCCACTCTCGATCCATCTCTGCTTAAAAGAATTATAGAGGGATTAATAGGCAGTGGATTAGCTTCATGTGCAATATTATGCATTAATAATGGAAAAATTAAAATGGGTAGCTAGCTTAGCCATAAATAAATTGAAAACCATATTTATCAATGTAGCTCCAAAGATTGTGTTCACTAATAGCCGCATGTAAATATAATTATTATTAACTAATAAAAACATTATTCTACTCAATGAAACTAAAATTGGAGACACTATTATACTAAAATTATTTATATCAAAAATTAAATTGGAGACTTGATCAAGAACACCATTGTAGTTCCAAACAACGTGTCAACGCCAAATAATATTATAAATAATCTACTCTAATCCTAACATGAACTATTCGAGCATCACATACTAAGAATCATCTTGATCAAACCATAAATTGGCCTAAGATTTTAAAGCAGGTGATGATATTTAGACAACAACCTAGCTTCTTGGATGATGGATTCCCCACAAAGTGCTTGGAAGCCTTGCACAAAGTCCCCACCGAAATTGCTCTCTAGGATGGAGGAAGAACACAAAGAATGACAATCAAGCAATGTACCCATAAAATCAATGGTAATTAAGCAAGAAAATCAAAGATTTGAATGCTTGTGACTAACCTTGAAGCCAAAGGATCAAGCCATTCTTCAAAATCAAGGTTTTAGCTCATGGATTTCAGCAGCCGCAACAATGGAGAAAATGGCCCGCGCGAGCTCCTGTAATGGAGTGAGGAGGAAGGAGGGGACGGTACAAGCCTTTGTGGTGTCAGGAAGTCACTGCCGGACCAAGCCATGAGCCGGCAGTGTTGGGGCACAATCACAGCCGGGTTAAGCCATGAGCCGGTAGTGATGTGGGTCTGAGCCATCACTGCCGGCTCGTGACAAGAGCTGGCAGTAATACGTCTCATCACTGCCGGTTCCTGCGCTCCCTAGCGCAAGTCTTGTCTGTCAGGGAGTTGCACCGGCAGTGAAGAGTCATCACTGTCAGCCGCACATTTTCGGCAGTGATGTGGCCGGCAGTGATGAAACAATCTGGAGTAGTGTGGGTACTTTGATTAACTGACACGACAGTAGCTTTTTTTTTATTGTAGTACAGTGTCCCAAAGATATAATGTAGCCCTATTATATCAGAATGAACTCAACTTAAAACTGACGATTAATGAATGTGGGGCCCCACATACTATAACCCCTTGTCGTCCTACTATTTAAGGGGCCCCAAAACTTTTCATCACCTATGCTAAAATTGCCTCAACCCGGCCCCTCCCCTCCAATCTCAGTTGCTAGGTAGAAGTGTTAGATGCTTAGTAGTTGCACACCGAGCTCCAACTGCAAAGAAGCATGATATTCATGTTGCTAGGTAGAAGTGTTAGATGCTTACTAGTTGCACACCGAGCTCCCACTGCAAAGAAGCATCATATTCATACAATGTAGGATCAACGATATATGGTAACATGGTTCATCCATGCATGCACCAGGAATGTTTGCTGTTTCTGTTTCGGTGGAATGTACTATAAATGTTAGAGGGGGATGGGAGGCACTGGGACATGGACCACAAGTGCACAATCCTGACGGAGCTCCTGAATGGCATGGTACAGGGGTAACCAGACCATAACAAAACCTTGCGCTGTAAGGAAGCACTGCCTAGTCTAATCAAAATCATGCTTGCGAACTAGTTGGCGTCTAATCTGTGAAGCAAATACATGACGAGGTTCTATCAGCGAACAAGATTCAATTACAGCTGACATGAAAGACGCTAGCCTGAAGTGTAACGTGAAATGAAGTGCAGAGTTTGTTGCATAGAAAGGGACAATGCCACGGTACTCATGTTATCTTATAAGGAGGTATATAGCTCAAATAAATCTAAACCATTCATTTTTTTATTACGAATTAATAACTAATTATTTTTTTTATCATGAGGCAACCCCATTTCCATTAACTTGAACGATACACAGAGTTTAAAAGATGTGCCAGGAGGCAGGAAAAGAAAAAGGACTAGGAGCAAGAGACTGGCTCAACAGAAAGTTCTAGGGCTACTAAGACCTGAAAACAGCTACGTGAAGCCATACAGAGAAAGACTGACCAGAAAGAGACTTTTTGACAACATATTCAAAAAGTGAGCACCGAAATAATAAGTACGAAAACTCTTCTTTTTTGAACAAAACATCAGGGCCCCCATCTGAATATATTACCACCAGTACCAAACAAAAATTCCAGGGGTGGAGGGGGTAGTGTCCCGAGTTATTAGCGTGGCACAAATTACAAATCAAAGACCCAGAGGAAGCTAGAGAAGATTACATCCAGACAATTCGGCTCCTATAGTTGGAAAGTAGGGGTGAGCTTTGTGGGAACTGGCACTACCACAACTTGGCGGTGCTCCCACAATTTGCCACTAGCCGATCTACGCTTGGTGCAAGCCCTCTCAAGACCACATCATGTCAGTGCTTCCAGAGTTCCCAAGTCCGAGTAAAAGATACCGAAACAAAGTTGAAATTATCAGGTCAAAGGGACATTTCCAGAACATGAACAATCTGCAGAGCCATTAGGGTGTCTCCTCAGTATTGTCTCCAAAGCGCACGAGGGACAGTAGCATTGGATCCTGTCGTTTCTTATTTTTTTTGTTTTGCAATTTTCGTCGGCTATTGTTGCGCACACGAGGAATATCCAAACCATTTCCTAGTTGATGTATACAAACAGTTACAAATGAAGCTTGATGTACTCGAGTTAGGCACCAAGGCCGCCACAGGGGCCTAGGGAACCCTGCTATTGACGACATGGTGGCTGAGGCAATGCTCCACTGACACAAACCAAGAGCCAGTTTAGCATTGTGCACCGTCTGCGGCTAGCTGAAGCTGCTTCTTCATAGGCGAATAGGTGGTGGCACATGCGGTGTCCGACCTCTGCTCCGCCCGCCCCTTGCCGTCATGCTTGTCCTCAACAGCCATTCATGGCACACATGAACATGGGGTATTACGAGTTACTACTATTAGATAATTACTTTGGTGCTAAACCACAGGATCACTAATCTTGTTAATACCAACATATAAATTGGGGGTGCAATATGTTATTTCTTATAGAGTTTGAATTAATTGTCCAATCAAATGTTTGGATATGTTTCGACGTGGTTAATATATATTTCTGTTCTACTTTTATATAATCAAGATGGTTGCAATATCACACCTAGTTTATGTTGGCTTGTCCTGTTGAATTTGGCTTGCCATTTCAGCAAAGTCAATGTGAAGTATCCCACAATTGTGTTACAAATTGGGTGTTACAGAGACATTTATAAAACTTAATAGTACAGGAAAATTAACTCAAGGCATGAATTGGATGGACTTTTTTTTGTGGCAGTGTAAATGAAGCAATAAGTGTCGCATTTTAAAACTTGTAACATAGATATCGATGGTGCCCCTTTAGTATCAATGCACAGTTGGCACACTACGGCCTTGATGGAGCATGTTTTTCTCTTACTGTACTATCTTATAAATACATCCTAGCTATAATATATGTATGCCATCATCCTTGTTGACAGTTAAAATCGGGCACACCACTCCTTCGGTCCTCCGTTGCTAATTAGTTGCCCATAACGATGATGAAGTAGATTAACTTATTTTCATAATCTCTGCTTGTTGTTTTCTTGAAATGTGCTATAAAAAATTGATCGAGATGGGAGGCACGGGACATGGACTGCAATCCTAATGGAGCTCTCATGCCCAGGATAACTGCATGTAGGGTAAGAGCAAGTGGATCTTGACCTCCGGTGACCAAGTGAAGATGGACCCAATGCTAGTGTAGCTATCAACAAAAATAGAGCTCTCCATCCTGTGCGCCCCTCAACGTCTCAAAGAGTATGTAGGGTGCATTCGGATTTGAGCCGATGGCAGCCCAGCCAAAATTTGTATTTCACCTTTAATACAAAGTATTTACTTGGATATGGCAGCCATAATTTGGATTCATGATTAGGTGCCCAAGTGCAGTCATTCTCTTTCGAAGCCCTGGTTTGGCTACACGGGTACCATTAGCTTCGAAACGAAAAATTGCCATGTACTCCCTTGATTCCAAATTATAGGATATTATTGTGATTTTTCTTGATATATGTAACTTTTTCTACATACTTAAATATATACACCATTGTCTGATATATAGTAAGCATAATTTATGTATAAAAATCAAAACATCTTATAATTTGAAACAGATGAAGCAGCACATTAACAACTTCTTTTTCATGCATATGCCTTCTTTAATTCCTTGTCTTTCACCACTTTTTGACACTAGTAACGACACTATTGACACTAGGAAAATCACATACACAGTATGCTCTAGGTACCCTAACACTCGACAACACTACTTGGGACGCCTGTGGTCCACTGGCCTCTCACTCCTAGGGCAAGTCCTTCTAGCTAGACTGCACACATGCCAATGGCTGGGCGACCAGTAGCCCACCGAGTCAAACAAGCCCTTTGTCCACGTGTGTTGGTGACTAGCTATTTTGTACAAGGCATAAAGTTAGGATACGCAAGAAGCAATCAGTATCCTGCCATCAACCGTGGGTGTGGCTAGTACATGGTCTGTACAAGCCACAAGTTCCACGATGCATTTCAATCAATAAGTCAGGCATGGGCAATAATAGTTTTCCAAAATTATTGCTAAATCGAGTGAAATAACACTCTCTAAGGAAGATAGAAGTTTTTAAAGTTTACTCAAATAATTATAATAATTTTAAATATACATACCAGGGACACAACGTTGCCGGTCCTACTTGCACTGGTAGAGATATGGCCTCTAGTCCCGGGTCGAAAACCCCCTGTTGTCGCGGTTGCCCAACCGGGATTGTCCAAGCGGGACTAAAGGCCCCCCTAAGTCCTGGTTAGGCCGACCGGGATAATAGGGCAACCTTTGGTCCCGGTTGGTATCACCAACTGGGACAAATAGGCTTCCCGAGCCTTGCCTCGCGGCATGCCTTTGTAGCCCCGGTTTATGATAGCAACAGGGATAAATTTGTTTAGCCTTTTTCTTTTTTGGTATATTTTTATTTGCATTCATATTTATTTCAAATTAGTTATTTATGTACAAATTCTACTTATAATAATCTAATATTCGTTTGTTCGAGCATTTTATACATGAATAAGAAACTAATGTATATATACACACAAAAGCTTAACTAATGTTAGTTTACATCGATCCATGCATGCATGAAATATATATAAGTAGTGTATCACATGAAATTTTGTTCTTGGTACTGCATGCACACGCTCTATTGTCGTGGTACCGTCGACTCGCCATCGTGTCACTGCTACTAGCTAGGCAAGCCTAGGTTAGGGTCAGAGTAGAACTCGCCGGTGGGCGCCGTGACTTGATCAACAAGAAATCCTAAAATCGCCTCTTGAGTTGCTTTGATCTGCTCTGCTCGCATGACCCTTGCCTTTAACCAATTTTCCTGTAATGTGCGTGAATGAAAGAAAGTAAGGTATGAATATGTATATACTATATATACCGACAAAAGTAGTCAATTGTATTTTGTTTACATACTTTGAGTACTTCTTTTGGTATCCTCTTTCTAAAGGCCATCATGTACTCACAGACGTAGTATGCGCATAAATTGTTCCCTTATCCTTGTTGTAGACACCACTTAACAAGAAAATAAATGATTCATATAATCATGAACCAAAGAAGCATGTTAGTAATTATCATTTTGAGCTAATAATAAAGAAGCATTGAGAATTATTATATATATACTTATACGCCATTGCCTTACAGTTAGAGGCACGGTCCAAGCCCCATGTCGACTGATTTTGTATTTACCCGTGAGCTTAAGATAAGCTCTGCATCCACAAGAAAAAAAATAACCAATCATTAAGTTGCCATATGCATGCAATAATATATATATAGAGAGAGAGTTTTATATAAATATATATTAATTACTTCTGGATCAGATCTAGCATATCTTGGTAATCTTCTTGTGGTCTCAACCTAGGGTCCAAGATATATATGAAGCCCAATTTTAAATCAATGATGATCAATATCCAGTGAAAGCTGCAGGAATGATATCAATCATTATCTAAAGTTAACGTGGCTACAGAAAACAAAAAAATATGAGCAAAATGTTAGCACTAACAAGAACAAGTAAGGGAATAGGATTTGTTCCTTGTCCCTGAGGGCTTCCATGAATTTGAATAGATTCTCCTCTATTTCAACGATCCAATGGTCATAGATAGTGAGCATGTCCTTGAAAATAAGATACCGGTCGATGAAGCCAATAGCATCACTCGACCCCCTGTCGTTCCTCATTTCTTGCATCTCGAGTCTACATTCATATAGTACAAATTGTATATATATATAAGTACTAAATTTTAACAAGCATGCAACAAATACCGATGGTTTGTCACTTACAGACAAAAGCAGCTAACGAGTGATTTGTCGAGAGCATCCTGCCAAAGCAGATGGTGGAAGTCTTCGAAAAAATTACCATTATGCCATATCCACAGAAGTACCAATGCTATGATTTAAATTGAAGCGTCAAAAATAATTCTTTCTCCTTCCTCTTCTCGCTACAAGTTTTCATGTACCATTTGTTCAATTTGTCCATCTGCGTGCCCAGTTTCGGCCAGTCATTTTTGCCTACTAGACTCCTGCCCCTCTTATAGGTCCAAAATATATCATGCTTTGCCTTAGCTAAATGAAACAGAGTCTGCTCCATGAACTAGGAAGGTGTAACATTCGCTTCGGCTAGGAATTTTGCTAGTTGTTCGGGGCCAACTGGTTACCCATATGTAGTTGCAATAATGGCGTCATCAAAGGAAGCAGAGCCACTGGTACCCCCTTGTGATGGTGGCTGATCATTATGAACAATCAATGGCGGGATAGACTGTTGTTTTTGCATCCCTAGCTGTGGAACCTCTTTCCCTGCATTCCTCTTGGCAGCGACTTTCCTTTGCTTAACATCAGACTCGTGTGACTTTACGAGTTGCCATTCATAGTCTGTTAATGATGGGGACTTCTTTCTCTTACGCCTTTCATTCTCAATTGGCTCCACATGTCTCCTTAGCATCAGATTCTGTATGTGTAACGGCTTCGGCGGGTACTTTAACAGCTCTAATCTCCGTGCTCTGTCTGTAGCATTTTGTGCCTTCCATCTAGCATTGTCCCTTTTGCAGCACTCCGGTACCCCATCATTATGTACCTGCTCTTCTCTCTGTAGCTCATCTGTAATGGCAGCTGCCTTTCGTTTATGACCCCCTTTTGGTTTATTGACTGGCATGGAGGAGGTCTTCGATTGGACTAAGTGCCGCCTCTTTGGAAACTTGTTCTGGATCGGACGTTGTGGAGATGGAGATGGAGATGGACATGGAGAGGCAGCCGTGCCATGGATCGCATCATCATCATCGCCTGTAACATCATCATCACGATCTGGAGCAGCACTATGATCATCAAGGGACCGAAGAACTGGTGGAGACCTGCAGTGAATAAAATGATGAGTGCCAATAATATATAGCATATATCTATGTATATAGAATATATATTGGAAAGTTTCATATTCTCACATAGGTGGTTGCGATGGCGGTGGCGGTACCCTAGCCGTCTCATTGCTGGGAATGATTATGAAGCGCTTGCGCCACAGAATGACTCCCTTCTCAACTTCTCCTAGGCTCTTCTCCCCATCACCTCCAGGAATTTCAAGTTCCACTCCCATATGGCCGTCGATAACTCTATCCACATGGACTCTATAATGTGTAGGAGGAATTGGAGCACCAGCATGGAATTTTGGAGGATCCGTGCTGTTAGGATCCTCTGGACAAACAAAAGCATGCGCCACCATAACTGTGCTATCCCCCTCGGGCATGTGCAGCTCACATGTGGTAAAGAAGTCAGTGATGTCATCCACAGGGAAGTGTTCTTGTTCTTCCTCTCGTGGTTGTGCAGCAGGTAACTTAGTGGAAGCGCAACTACTTCTTCACTGAGAGGGGCTGACTCCATGAGGATCTAGTGTTGGATGTTGGAGTCCCATGCTACTCATCTTTGGCTCCACTTGCCGGGCAACCTCCTCTTCGATCTGTGCATCCCTCCTCAAATCCCTCTCTCGTTCTCGCTCGTGCAAATCAAACAACTCCTCCTCTAGCCTTCGTAATCGTGCTGCCTCCTCATTCTTCTTTTGTTGGCGGCTTCTGTAGGTACTAGCGTAGGAATGTGAGCTTCCATGAAACCATACCTAGGCCTCGTGTTCGCCCTCGGTGCTCAGGATTTTGGAGGGCCTCGGTAAGCTCATCTTTCTCTCTGTTGGGCTTGAACTCACCACGTGAAGCAGCATTTATCACCTCAATAACCTTGACTGCTGCAGATGCGAGTGCCCCAGTATAGAGCGATGCCCCGGTTCCTGCGTTGAGTTTCCCCCCATGTCCGTAAAACCAATACTTGTAATGGAGGGGTCCAACCAAGTGTTTGCGGAGCAATTCCTCTGGCAAGAAAATCTTCTTCCATTTTCTCCCACTTAGGAATGGCAGTTCTGAAGCCACCTGATCCAGTCTTACGATGGTATTCCCTTTTTTGCGCATTATACTGGTTCCTTCTTGATACTTCTGCATAATATTCTGAGGTCTTGTACCTAACAAATTCTGGCCATTCATCCTTCAACCTTTCGTACTTCTTATCTGGCCCGAAATCTGGAGTTATATTCTTCTTGACAAATTTGGCAAATAGGTCCTTCTTCTAGCTTCAAAATTGTTCTGCCATCTTCTTAAGTGTCCAGGCTTTAACTAAGTTGGTTTCTTGCTCCGTCAGACCACGAGGGAGAGCGAAATGTGCAATAACTTCTTTCTAAAGAAGATCCTTATCCACCTCAGAAACATAAGTGATATGAGGCGGGGCATCCTTCCTCTTTTTCCATTCATGGGTGTTGATCGACAACTATACCTAACAAGAGCCCCACAATGTTTGACATAAGCTTTTGCAATTTTTTTTTGGCTTCAACGGTTCGCCGGTATTCTCATCCACAACTACGATTGAGTAGTGACCCGTTGACAGTTTAGTTGGACCTCTGACACTTTTGACGCTTGTTACTGTCGAAGTCGTTTTTCTGGAGGGCTACAAATAAAATAAAACCACAAAGGAATTAATGGAATTTGTTATATATGCCACACATAAAATTATGTACATATGTTTTTATATTTATACCTCCTCAGCATTTTGTTGCACATGATTTGGATCCTCAGGAAGGTTTTGCCGCACACTATTTGGATCATCCTCATGAATGTTAGCGGGCTCTACTGCATCAAAATCTAATAAATATTGATTAGGGCCGTCTAAGGCCTCCGTTCGGCGGCGACTTCGTTCTGGTTAGGGGGGAGAGTCCATATTGTCTGCCACCCGAGATAAGCTGCTGCATGATATCTTCATGATTATAGTCATTGCCGCTCAGATCCGCCATTTCTTATGAACTATAGATATATAAATGAATATCGTGGATTAGTTAATTAAGCTAGTGATATAGCGCGGAAAACGATCAATTATTAGGACAGAGGGTGGAGAACTCGCATTATAATCGAAACCAAAGCGCGAACCATACATGCTCAAAACAACTTAATCAAGATCCACCTAGCTATAGCTAGCAAAATCATAAATCACGATGATGATCGATCAATTACACAATGACAATAAACTGAATGAATATGATTGCATATAAATATAATAAATTGACAATATGAATATGAGCGCGCATATATAATAAATTGACGACGATGATCAAGCAAATAAACCCTGCTTAAACCTCTGCACAGTGTGTCGAGCAACCAGACGACGGCGGCGACGTGGTGTGGAACGAGCTCGAGGCGACGTCGACGGGCGGAGAGCGGGCTGGTCGGAGGAGGGGTGCGCCGAACGTCGAGGAGGGCCGGGGTACGTCGAGGAGGCCGGGGTGGAGCAGGCCGGTGGAAGGTCCACCGGCCATACATCGGCTGCGCGACCATGCCTGTAACAACCCTAGAAATCCGGATATCGAAAATACGGGCTTTCAAAAAAATTTTCTAAAGTTTACCAGTGTATGGTGGATGTCATGTAGGAAACCCGCCAATAGATGCACAAATAGCACCCCACGTTAGCTCGAGCATTGCATTTAAATAACCAGAGTTTGATTCGCCTCTTATTCGATTTTATGTGATGATAATAAAATTGAATAACCTTTAATGTATATGTATATATAAATGCCTGCTATCGACCCCCCCCCCGCGCTGGCCCAGCCTAGCCGCGCGCTCGACCACCGATGCACGCGCTCGCTCGCGCGCGCACGCGCGTGCACGCCGGCCTACCTGCCCGAGCTCGAGGCCCAGCCGGCCTGCTCCGCTGCTGCCAGCCCGCTCGAGGCCCTGACCTGTCTGCCTCGAGCGTAGGCCCAGTCACGCTCGCGCGTTGCTCCACGCGCTGCCGCGCCCCGACGCCCGCTCGCGCGCTGCCGCGGCCCAGTTAACCAGGACGGCCCAACATGGGCCTGTCTCCGCCGCTCGCCGCCCCGTCTCGTTGACACACGAGCCCCACCTGTCAGCTTCCACCTTTTACCACTTTTGGTCGACCGCGCGTCACGTCCGTCGCACCATTTTTGTGCACCGCGCGCCTCCGCCGTCCGCCCGAGTACGGCCGCGTCCCGCGCCGTCCATCTAACCGCCTGCTTGCACCGCACTTCACCGAACCCTAACCCTAATCGTGGCCGCGCACAGCCGCCCGATGGGCATCTTCTGCCTCCGCCGTCCATGGCCGGCCGCCGTGCCTATTTAAAGAGGAGCACCCTGGCCTCTAGGGTTTCCCCATCGCCCCGCCGTCTTTGTGGCGACCCGCCGCCAGATCAGTCGAGCGAGAGAGAGAAGGAGGAAGGAGCAGGAAGGAGGTGGAGCTGGAGCGCTGCTGCCGCCGCCGCCGTCCGTGCGCTGAGGAGGACCTGGGAGCGCCGCATAACCGCCTCGACGCCCCGGCTTTGCCTTCCCTGCACCGAGCCGCCACCAAGCCCGCGTCACCTGCCTCGACCGTCGCTACGCGGGTAAGCATCCCCGCCCTCGCCCTGCTCGGCCATGACCGCCACCAGTACATCATCGACGTTCTCGCTCCCCTTGTCGTTGTTTCCTTTCCTTACCGCGACCAATAGTTTCGCCGTAGTCTAGAGCGTGTTCTAGGCAACCTCTTGGAGCCGGCACGGGCCACAGTTGGAGCCACGCACTTTTGCAGCTCCGGCCTCCCCGGACTCTGGCCGCCAGAGCATCCGCCGTGGCCGCCGAGCCGCGCACGTCCCGCCGTGCCTCGACTAGCCTCGGTAGCTAGCTCATGGAGATCCTAGCTTCTCCAATCGAGAGGCAAGAAGGAAGATGGAGACCAACGCCCGGCTTCGCCGACAAATTTGGCCTCGCCATCGCCAGACGCCGCTGCCGTGCCTCGCTGACCGCCACCGGCTTGAGGGTCGATTTCCCCAAGTTGGAGAACCTAGCCAGCCAGCCGCGTAGCTCAGCTAATCACCCAACGAGTCGAGGGTCCGTCCGACATTCATCGAGGGTCCACCTGACAAGTCGAGGGTCCGCCCGACGAGGTCGAGGGTCCGCCCGACGAGTCGAGGGTCCGCCCGACGAAGTCGAGGGTCCGCCCGACGAGTCGAGGGCCTGGCTCCAATCGAGGACCTTGCTCCAATTGAGGGCCTGCTCGAGTCGAGGGTCCGGCTCAGGGCCAGAGGGTCGAGTCTCACCGGATAACTGTTCTCGAGGTCTGCCCATTCGTGCGAACAAAGTTCCGTCTTTGAGGGTATGTCCGTTCGCCGGGCGAGGCTTCGTTCTCGAGGCCAGTCCGTTCGCCCGAGCGAGCTCCGTTCTCGAGGGGTCGCCCGGATCGCACACTCGAGTGTACAGTGGCCGACCTAACCTGACCCAGATCCAGCCCTGTCCAGAACCCTCCGAGGCCCGGTCGAGACCTGTCAGTGTTGACCGTTGACCTGGCCCCACCTGTCAGTGACCAGATCCATGGTCCCCACCTGTCAGCCACTAACTGGGACCCGTCGACCCGTCGACACTGACGTCAGCATAACGTCAGCATGACGTCATCTAGCCCAGACCCGCATCAGTGCTGACGTCATCTCGGCCCCGGCTGTACTGTTCCTGCGTGCCACGTGGCCCAATCAGGAGTTGCCATGTGTCAGCACAGGTTAATCTGCCTTTTTTTCCGAAAATAGAATAAACTTCAAAAAATCATAACTTCTTCATACGAACTCCGAAAAATATGAACCAAGTGTCTAAATTTTCATAAAAATAAGCTCTACGTCATAGGCTTGTGTATGAGTGCATTTGGAGTTATTGAATTTTATTGCTTCTTTGTGTTGACTCTATAGGAGCCGCTGACGCGGCTATTATGTCTCGTTTCAGAGGAGGATCAGCTTGAGGAGGACGACTACGAGTACGAGGAGGAGCTCGGTGATGACTTCACAGGTGCCACACCCCACCCAACCTCGTAGATCCTATTACGCATGGCATAATATCTAGTTGCTAGTGCTTTAATTATGAATATCACCTGATGATAGGTTGCATGGTAGAACTGCCTGATGAGCCTTTACCTTGTCGCAACCTTACTCCTGCACACCTGCTGATAGGCTAGACGCTTGCTTATTTCTCTTATGATGCTTTACTTCTACTACGCTTATATCTGTGTGATGATGATGCGTAGTGGAGAGTATGGTCATATGGTTAAGGCACGTGGTGCCACTTTACTCGGGGAGAGTGCTGCGTGTGTCTTGGGTGTGTGGTGAGGGTTGAGTCGATCGAACAGGATTCTACGACGAGCCATGTGGGCGAGTCTTGCCGGGGAATGTGTTCTGGGCATTCCCGTGTGAGGTGCTTGTGGCGGGCACATTGTGATGCATAAGGAGATCCCGGGGGTAAGAACCTTCGTGGAGCGAAGCCCCGGGAAGGAGGTGCTGTTGTAGCACGGACTGTTGTAGTCCCAAAAGAGAAGATAATCCTGTCTGACCCCCCTAGGACCTGATATCTCTTGAGGACCGGAACCTTGGGACTTACGTGCTCACCACTCGCTCTTGAATGGGCGGGAGACGGATGTCTGACTAGCTAGGACGGTGCCACTACTACTAGGTTGTTAGCAGAAAGTGTCGGGAGGTACGGGCGTGGAGACCCACACCCTCCTTAGACAGCATAGTGACCACGGGGGCCCGGTACTATGTCTCACAGTCTCAGTGTGCCGGTGGTACCTATCCGGGATGTCCCAGTACTGAGTGGTAGGGTGGCATCGCACCGGTTAGAAAGCAGCCGGAATCAGCTTAGGCGGGGCACCGCCGATGATAGTGATCTTGTGGTTACGGGAGTACACACTCTGCAGAGTTTATGAATCTATATATAGTCCGCGAGCCACTGGTATGGCTCTTTCCTATGACCCACGCTTCTTGGGAGTAGTGAGAGGAGTCCTTCTATTTCTCCCCCTGGTGTTACCCTTCCGGCTGTGAGCCGCTGAGACAGGCTCCGAGAGGGAGTTGGACCTGTCGACTGAGTGCGAGAGGGTGAGATGTGTGTGATGGAGATGGAATGGGTTTGGATGTGTGGATGAAATGGATTAAAATTTGATGAACTATATTATATAATATTGGTCACTGTTGCATAGGAAACTACAGCCACATATTAGGTCGATTTGATTATATCCTTGCATCCCACCAAATACTACATAGCAAAAGCAAAGCATAGGGTGGGAGATGTGGCCAGTACAAACCGTACTAAAAATTATTTGGCAGGTGAGCCCGACTACGACTATGACAATGAGGAGGAGTAGACATCTCGTTCCTACGCTCAGGCTTCTTTTTGGAGATTTTATTGTACTTCCGCCTTCCACAGCTGCCCCAGAAGCTGCTGCTACTCTGATGATCCCGCCAGTGTGGCGATGAACTATTTATGTAATCCCTTCTAATTGTATTCTTTTGTTCGATGTATGGATCCTGTATCGACTATTGCGAGATAAGGAGATGGTTTGATGCTTCGAACTATTATATTATCCGCCATTCTGTGTATTTTCCCTTCGTGGAAAATTGAGGATGTTTCAATGCCGGCGTCGAGGACGAGCGGAGCAGCCATGCGCAGGGCGGGTTGAGGCGGGCCGGGGTGGATCGAGATGGCGCCGCCGTCAATTTGCGCGCGGCGCCGGAGTAGCCGCGGCGGCATCGTCGAGGAGGGGTTTGAAGCCGACGTCGATCGAGGACGGGTGGAGCAGCCGCGCACGGGGCGGGTCAAGGCGGGCCGGGGTGGATCGAGAGACGGCACCATCGTCAATCTGCGTGCGGCGCCGGAGTAGCCGCAGAGGAGGCGTGCGACAGCGGCACGGGGGGTGCGGTGAAGTCGCGCACGCGCTACGGGGGTTGAGGACGCGCCGAGGAGGAGGCGTGCGGAGCGGATCGAGGATGCACTGAGGAGGGCGTGCTGGAGCGGCCATGGCAGCGTCGACGATGAGGGGCGGGTCGAGGATCTAACAACACGCGTGGTGGCATCGAGGGCGCCGGGGGTCGGGGCCGCAGCGCGCGCGGTGGGGTGCGGGCGTCGGAGCGGCCGGGGTCCCGCGGCGACGGCCCTGTTGGAGCTCGGTGCCGACGGCGCGCGTCGGTGGCGGCTGCGTTGTCGTCGTCGCGTTAGGGTTGGAGGATTTGGGGGCGCGGTGAAGGAGGAAGAGAGGAGCCAGCGGGCCTGAGTTATATACCCAGGACCTTTAGTCCCGTGTCGTATTACCAACTAGGACTAAAGGGGGGTCAGTAGTCCCGGTTTGTAAAACCACCCGGGACTAAAGGAAAATTTTGGCGGGCCACCAAAACCCAGCCCACCTTTAGTCCCTGGCCGTGGTATCACCCGGGATTAAAGCGGGGTGAGCTTGGCTTCCCGCCAATCTCCAAAACCATCATCTCTTTTTTACTTTTTTGTAATAAATACCCATGAAACTGATATTTGCATAGTAAATAGAATATTTACAAATAAATTTGGGGAAAAAATCTACATCTAGTCTTGCATTATTGTTCAAGAGAATGGTGTAACATAAACTTTTGGGTCTTAATTTACTAATATACAATATAATCCAAATAATGATGAAAATTTCAACCATGCAAAATGTAGGTAATAATAAAAATTATTCAAACTGTTGATTTTTAACTAGAAATCAATTTCCACATCTAATTAACGTAGATCATTGTGTTTTTCATCGTACATTGGCCAAATGATAAATCTACAAAGCAAATGTGTGCAATATCCAACATGATATATATATATAAACACCATGCATGAAACAAAAATAATATTATATATATGATAATTTAGTTCTAATACACTGAATATCAAGCGGGAATAGCAACAATCTTCTTCCTAACATATGTCCCTTGTGTGTGATCTTGTCGTAACCATGGAGAGTCTTCAGCATTTACCAGGATACTTGGGTCATTTTTCACTTTGAAGAGCGGGAATCCATATTGATTTAGATATTCAGACTTGTCAGTCCTGTCCTCGATTCCCATGATGTTTCTTTTCCCTGGAAGAACTATGTGGCGCTTTGGCTCAACGTTGTCGTTTTTTGTTTTCCCTTTATTCTTCGGTTTGCTCGCCATGTCCAGAACATAGAACACCTGATTCAAATCCTTGGCTAAGACAAATGGCTCTTCTATATACCCAAGATTATTGAGGTCCACTGTTATCATTCCGTAGTCTGGATCAACTTTTACAGCTATTCCGTTCAACTTCACCCATTGGCACCGAAACAAAGGTACCTTAAGGTCGGGTCCATAGTCAAGTTCCCATATCTCCTCTATGCGGCCATAATATCTTTCCTTTTTCTCATCTGGGTCTGTGGCATCTATGCATACATCACTGTTTTGATTGGTGATCCTTTTATCTTGTGCCATCGTGTAAAATGTATTGCCATTTATCTCGTACCCCTTAAATGTAGCGACATTCCAAGATGGTTGCCTAGCCAACATGTATAAGTACTTATCAATACTCTGGTCACCCTGACATTGTTTTCTCAACTAATTACCAAAAGTATTCATGTGCTCTTTTGTAATCCATGCATCACTCTTTCCTGGGTTCTCGGATTGTAGTGTGTTCTTGTGCATGTTGATATAAGGGTGCACCAAGGTGGAGTGTTGCAGAACTGTGTAGTGTGCTTTTTTGAAAGAATCATCCCCTGTGCTTTTGTATGGTTTCCTCCCTAGTTTACCCTTTCCACTGAGTCTCCCCTCATACCGTGATTTAGGAACACCAATAGGGTCCAGTCAGGAATAAAATCAACACAGAACTCAATGACCTCCTCGGTTCCATAACCCTTAGCGATGCTTCCTTCTGGGTGAGCACGGTTGTGAACATATTTCTTCAGTACTCCCATGAACCTCTCAAAGGGGAACATGTTGTGTAGGAACACGGGACTGAGAATACTAATCTCCTTGACCAGGTGAACTAGAAGGTGAGTCATGATATCAAAGAAGGATGGCGGGAACACAAACTCAAAGCTGACAAGACATTAGACCACATCCTTCTGTAGGTCAGCTACATCCAATGGATTGATTACCTTCTGAGAAATTGCATTAAGGAATGCACACAGCTTCACGATGGTTAATCATACATTTGGAGGTAGTATTCCTC
Source organism: Bothriochloa decipiens (assembly GCA_023333625.1). NCBI lineage: Eukaryota > Viridiplantae > Streptophyta > Magnoliopsida > Poales > Poaceae > Bothriochloa > Bothriochloa decipiens. The sequence goes on from CM041638.1 coordinate 8,617,604, forward strand.
TTAATGCAACAGGAAGCAATTATGTCATAAGCATGTGGCAGTCATGAGACTTCAGGTTTGTAAATTTCTTGTCTTGAACATTTATTATGCCCTTTATATTCGAGGAGTATCCAGATGGGACCTTGATGCTGTTTAGGACTTCAAACATGATTTCCTTCTCTTCTTTGCTAAGAGTGTAGCTAGCAAGTCTGAGGTAATGGCGCCCATCATCTGTCTTCTCGGGATGCAGATTGTCTCGTTGATTCATACGTTGCAGGTACTGTCGTGCTTCTAGTGTGTCCTTAGGCTTTCCACACACACCCATGAAGCCCAGCAAGTTCACACAAAGATTCTTCGTCAAGGGCATAACATCAATTGTGTTGTGTACCTCTAGGACTTCCTAGTACGGTAGCTCCCAAAATATAGACTTCTTCCACATGGGTGCGTGTCCGTTAGCATCATTTCGAACAGGCTCGCTGCCAGGTCCCTTCCCAAACACTACATGTACATCCTTGACCATATCATATATAGCCTTGCCACTGCAATTGTTAGGCTTCGATCGATGATCTGCCTTTCCTTTGTAATGCTTGCCTTTCTTTCTTACGGAGTGAGTCATTGGAAGAAAACGACGGTAGCCCAAGTACATGATCTTTCAACATTTCTTCAAGAATACACCCTCTAATGTCATCAAAACAATGTGTGCATGCATTATATCTCTTGTTTGACTGTCCTGAAAGATTACTAAGAGCTGGCCAGTCATTGATTGTAACGAACAACAATGCTCGCAGGTTAAAGTGTTCCTGTTTGTACTCATCCCACACACATACACCTTCGATCTTCCATAACTCTAGAAGTTCTTCAACTAATGGCCTCAGGTATACATCAATGTCATTGCCCAGTTGCTTCGGTCCTTGGATGAGCACTAGCATCATAATGAACTTTCGCTTCATGCACAACCATGGTGGGAGGTTGTAGATACATAGATTTTTGGGCCAAGTGTTGTGACCACTGCTCTGCTCCCCGAAAGGATTCATGTAGTCTATACTCAAAGCAAACCTTAGGTTTCTTGCGTCCTCTGCAAACTTGGGGAACTCTCTATCAATTGTTCTCCACTGGGATCCATCAGCGAGGTGTCTTATCATATTGTCTACCTTATGGTCTTCTTTGTGCCAACGCAGCAACTTTGCATGATCTTTGTTTCTAAACAAACATTTCAAGCGTGGTATTATAGGAGCATACCACATTTTGGGACGTTCATTAGGGTCTGCCCTCTCAACTTCACCAGGGTCATCTCGCCTGATCTTATACCGCGATGCATGGCATACCGGACATTCATCCAGTGTCTCCATCTCCTTGCCGCGGTACAGGATGCAATCATTAGGGCACGCATCTATCTTCTGGATTTCCAATCCCATAGGACAAAGGATTTGTTTTGCTTCATATGTCATGGCGGGCAACTCCTTATTCTTGGAAAGCATCTTCTTTTGGATAGTCAGCAACTCCCTAAAGCCCTTGTCTGAGACACCATTCTTTGCCTTCCATTTTAGCAATTCTAGTGTGGTACCAACTTTTTCTGCCCCTCTTCACACGTCGGGTATAACAATGTCTTGTGATCCTCAAGCATGCGGTCAAACTTTTTCTTCTCCTTTTCGAGTTCACAGTCTCTCTGGCATCATGGATGGCCTGACCAAGTTCGTCGGGCGTCTCATCTTCTGCTAGATCTTCTTCCTGTTCTCCCATTGTGGTGTCACCAAAGGCACCAGTGTATTCAGTGAAGCCATGAATAATATTGTTGTCGTCCCCTTTTTCCTCTTCGTCTTCTTCCATCATAACATTGCGTTCTCCATGCTTAGTCCAACAAAAATAGTTTGGCATGAAACCCCTCCAAAACAGGTGTTCTTGAAGGACCTTCGAGCAAGAATAATCCCTCTCGTTCCTGCATGTCACACATGGGCATGACATAAAACCATTCTGCATGTTTGCCTTGGCCACATTTAGGAAAACATGCATGCCCGTCATGAACTGTGGGGAGCGGCGATCACAGTTGTACATCCATTGTTGATTCATCTGCATTACATGACGCACATACACACCACATCAAAAGAGATCCCAACAAATTATAGTCACCATCATTCAACATGATTACACTAAAAACATGATCTTATTCCATCCTACATACAAATGTGCACAACCACAAGTAGCACTAAACAAAGTAATAAACCTATAATGCACTCTAACTAAAATAGACAGATCATCAATGGGCTTCTCCTCCTTGGTCACTGCCTTATTATTGTCCACACTGCCACCCTCCTCACAAGGCGAAATAGTCGCCTCCTTCTTATGCAGGCTCCCTACCACATCATCATCATCCACACCTGCACTCTCATCTGTCGCTAATGCCTCCTGCTCCGCAAGGTACTCTTTAACACGAGTCTCATACGCTTCCTCCTAGTACCATCCCTTGCATGATCCTGTCCCATCAAACTGAAATTATAACAACATAAATGACAAGATCATTAATTATCCAAAATAATCATGATCAATGGCTCCAAGACATAATATAAGTATCAAATGACAAATAAACAACTCACGTTGCGATCCAGACATATGTAGAAGATACGACCATTGTTTGCATCCTCCTTCCTCACTCGGCACTCCTCCACAGTCTTCTTCTTGCACTTGCCACACGAAACGAGCGGGAGGTCCGGCCTCAATCACCTAGGTTGACGTGAGCCCGAGGAACCGGCCGAAGCGGTCGCCATCTACTCTCTAAACTCTCAGTTTCACAAACTACTATAAATTTATAATTTATTTAATAATATATATATAAATTTATGCCACCATATGCAATTGTTGACACTAGGAATCAAAACATTGAAGCTAGAGTTTTCATGAACTACTATACCTTCCTTCATCCAACTATGCAACTATCAAGCAATTTTGAGCTCAAAAGGGGGAATACAAATCAAGAAACATCACTATTTGTGTCTTCCATCAAAAACCACAAATACTCCTATTCTAGACCACGAAATGAAAAATGACATGGATGAATCATAAGAAAATGAAGTTCTAACCTTTACAACCGAAAAAAATGAGTGGGAGTAGTTGAAAATCGCATATGGCCGAAGAGGATGAAGAAGACGCGCCCGCGATGAGCAAGAACTGAGAGCATGCAAATGGCTCGGGCTGGGGGAGAAAGAAGGGTGGTATTTATGCCCGGACTTGTAGTCCCGGGTTGTATCTAGAACCCAGACAACAGGTAAACCTAATGTCGCGGGTGGTAGCACAACCCAGGATAAAATCTTTAGTCCCGGCTGTCAGCTGCAGCCGGGACAAGAGATGGATATGTTGTCCCGATTGGTAGCTCCAACCGGGACTAATCTTACATCACCTGTCACTGGGCTGCAAAAGCTGCTTCCAGAGCCGTTGGGAGGCGCTGTTGTCCCGGTTGGTTACACCAACCGGGATTAGTGTGCTTTTTAGTCCCAGGCCACAAAATGATCAGGACAAATGCTCCGATTCAAAAACCTTTTTCTCTACTAGTGTTGCCTTACCACAGAGATGGCCACCTGGCCTTCATCTTCAGGTAGTAATGCTTCACCAGAATTTGAAGCCCACTACCACAGTCAGACTATGGTACGGTGGCTGACGCAATGCGCCGCTCACACAATATGATGGGGACGAGACATATCTGCTTGTCTTGGCAGAAGGCAGAGAAAGTCATATATATAGTTATTATTATTATTGTTTCCGTCTCCAAAAAAAAATATCTAGGAAATGGTTCCAATCGATGGCATAGTATGGACGCTAATATAGTTTGAAAAATTCTCGTTTTGAAAAATGCCCCTCGATTGATATCTTTTTTACCATGAGCAAAAACATTTTCTATATAAACATCTTGAGCCGAAATGTTGGAAGCTAGTATGGTTATTACCCCAGTGCTTATACCTATTGTCTATATATTTATCTTACTTTAGACAAAAAAAAGCGATCCAACTTCATGAGATCATGTCTCTAAATGCCTCATCATATATATCTCAAGAAGTGAATTGGATAATATATGTGTGTACTATTTGCCCGCTGACACATGTGCATATGTACAAAGTCTTACCAAATTATCTTTCTACTAGGTAAAATACTAACTGAGGCTCCTCACGCGATACATTGGTTGGTATATATACAGAGCAGCTCTAGAAATTAATACTACTGTGATATTAATTCTATGGATCAGCTAGACAGACTTTTCCAGGTACACTCGAAAAAAAAATGAAGCAAAATGAACCCTACCATAAATATCAAAGGAGCCCCTCTTGCATAAATATGGAGCTACCTGCGCCCAACGCCATGGCGGTGCTGCTTCTCTTTATGCTCGTATAAGCCTCACTTCTTTAGCTACGGAGACAAAGAGGGCAACAAAGGAATGAAGTGACCTGAGGCTAGAGAGACACATCTTGTGTGCACTGAAAGGAGATATTTATTACTCTTTGACATCTCTTTTTCCGTCTATTTTGTTAGACATGTGACATGGGAGTGGGAGGTATCAGGAAGTATAAGGATGCTGCCCATGAGTCTGATACAGACTGGAGCACCTCATGAATCCAAAGCGAGTTAGTCTTGGCCTCGTCGCTCAACACTAGTGGGAGTGCGAGGCTACATGTATCATGTGCCAACTTGGAAGGACACAGTTTCAGATTCATCCTCCGAGTTGGCGCCATCAGATGCTCCGCATTTGGATACAAGTGTTCCTTTGGTTCAGCTTGAGGATGTAGCGTCTCTAAGTAGTAATGTTGGAAGTCAAGCTGTCCTGTATCAGCTTCGGGCATAAGGCCTTGATTGGTGGCGCTGAGCCCAAACTTGTATTGTGAAACGTTTGGTTTTTTAAATATAAAAGCAGAGGGGAAATCTGCGCGGAACTGCTAGTAGGCTACCACGCACGGATACTCCCAGGGGGGTCCGTATCCCGTATCCGATACTTATAGGATACGGATACACCTTGGATATGCCTTGGATACGTATCCAGGCTGTACCGGAGATTGTGGATACATGTTGACATGGATACTAGTATCCGATACTTTGGTGCTGGTTTGGATACTGCCCAACTAGCCATACAGGCCCCACCTAGAAGCAACATGAACTAGCACTAGAAGCCCTCACTGCTCATTCTCTCATCGTGGCCTACACAATATAGTATTTTGTTCAATCGTCATCATGTATTCCAATATGATATAATGACACTTTTATTTTTGATCTTGGCCAGTACAAGGATATGCCCCCATGAACTCAAAATCTCAAATTATCCTATGCACAGGTGCCGGTGATTTTACTAACAAGTTGTTAAAAAACATATATTTACTAGTATTATGTTATTTTATATTAATTATGTGTATTTATGAATATAAAAATAATATCCTAGACGTATCCCCGTGTCACTGTTTTTGGGAGAAATGTGTATCCACGTATCTGATACGTATTGTATCCGATACTCGTATCCGTATCTGGGCAACCTAGCTAGTAGGTTGTGAGTCAGGAGCATCTGAGTCAGATAGGTTAAGGCTGTGTGGTAAGAACAATCGGTATCCAGCAGACATATGGGCGTGGCAGAGCCGAACTAGCCGTGATCTGTCCGTGCATGCCACATGTTCCATGCTCAGCAAATTCATTTCCTTCCGTACGTCAGGCATGGCACAATTGTCTTTTATTCTTTTCTCTAGGAATTAGACCTTGCTGTGATGCTTTTACATAACACATAAGTGATTACGAAGCTCTATGAGTGTAATCTTAGACTTCTTGTCGGTGAGGTTAATAGTTGGTTTTCAATGAAGTGTGTTTATTTTTGGAAGACATTAACAATGATCTGATGCTACTATTAGATTAGCAGCTTGTTGCGGCATTGTGTGCGTACAATTTGTGCTTGCACTGTGTGCGTACAATTTGTGCTTGCACGTAGTGTCACACTTAAAATAACGAAGAAGTGTATGCAATATGGAATCTTTAATCGATGCATATGTGTGTCCATACCTGCAGCTAGCTATATGTTTGAGATGAATACAGTTTTTGAGATATAAAACATTGAAATATAGAAACCTTTGGGTAGTGTTCAACTTCTTGATATACCTGAATCAAAAAGCCTAGGAGCTATATTTTATCTGGAGCTGTACTCTCTTAAGAGAAATGGAAAGTACCGTTCTTTTTTTTGTGTAATTCATTACTTAAGCTTTTGCATACATTTTTATGGTTTCAGAAGGTTTAAGCTTGAACAAGGCCTTCAAATGTGAAATATGTTTCAGAATCAAAAAGCTTGAACATCCATTTTGAATCACTTTAGCATTCAGAAACTGTGAAAAGATAATGCAGATGAAGAAATCAAAGCATTGTTTTCCTGTGGAGTAGTGCTTGTGACAACCAATACTTATGTATCCCATTCTATATGCACTTGTATGGAAGTTGCTTGCAATCAACAATGCTGAAAATGAATTTACTGTTGGGAAGCAGAGTCTGCAGAAACAGAGGCGCCTGTATATCTTTTCCATTTTGTCCCCACTTGGGAACTGCTACTTACAAGCCAAATTTAAATTTTAACGTTTGAGATTAAGATGAGATTCCAGTTTAAGAATTGGTAGGAGCTAAATACAATGGTTAATTCTGCATTTGATGGCCTGTAGAGACAACTAATTACTTGTCGTACAACCGAACAATGGAGCCCCTGTCATATATATCAACACACTGCTGGATGTGCCCTACGACCATGATACTTTTCTCATGTGAACTCTTATTATAAGCAAGTTCACTGTACGTATCAATCATAGAGTGAAAGAAGACAGAGGGTAAGGAAGTGAGGCATGCTTTTAGACAATAGAAAAATTGTGCCTGCAGCAAGAAGAGGAACCACTCTTTTTTTTAGATAAGGGTGGCAGGCTTCTCTTCTGTCCTCATTATTTATTAATTGGATTTGTGGCATGGGAAGTATCGGGGCATACACAAATGCAAGGGGACAATTACCTACGTATTGGGTGCACCTGAAACGAAAGAAAGCGGATCATCAATTGCTCGCCCAACACGGCTTCCATGCCCAGCGAGTGTGTGAGACAAGGTACAGCGTGATATTCTGTGCTGAACCGCCACTAGCTGCTGATTAATGAAGATAGGCAGATTCAGATAGCTACTTAGATGCTGCGTTTTTTTGCAGTTGGATCCACATAGGTGCATATGCAGTTCCATCCATAAGCCAGAATTGGTGCAATGGGGTTATTATTTTTACAAAAAAAAACTGCATAAATCATGTTTTCTGCATGGTAAAGGATCATCAGAAAATAAGCGATGCTTACAAAAGGTTCGTCCCAAGACAAATAAGAAAAACTATTTAAACATAGTCCCCACATATATATAGCTACTAATGACCAAGTAACTATCAAAAGCCAAAAGTAATAAAGGTTCTCAATACATCGTCATGTATGGACGACGACGTCCAAGGCAAACGGTAGCATTTGCTACATCACTGTGTGCCACACTGCCACAGTGTAGATGTAATGAAGGACACCGATCGCCACAACAGGGTCACTCTAAGGATTGGTATGATCTACGAGTTTGAAAGTATTGGCTCAAAATGTAACACACAAGATACTGTTCCAAATTTTATCTAGACGTGCTCAAAGTTCACCATGTGTTGTTTCTTCCACTCAAACGGGCCGCCTGCATCCAACATCCAATTGGCTCCAAGTAACAACGGCACCAGCATGGACAAGCTCAATAGAAGGGAGCCGGTTTTGTCCTATGCTGGAATTGGCACCTATAGCTTTCCAATATCCCTATTAGTAAGCCACTTCTGGTCATAGCCCTTGAGCCGTCTATACGTACAACGAGTCTGGCATGTATATAAATAAATTTAAAAGGATTTGACAAATCCTGTGAAATTATTATTGTTGTCTTATTCATCACTTAAATCCAGTTGTAAGGGTCATATTGCCTACAACCACCACAGAATAAATTGGAGGCAAATTCAAGCATTTTTGCTTTTATGGTTGATGAACAGGCAAAACTTAATGTTACTATGCAATGAACAAGTTCTTCAAGTACTAGTTTAAATGAAGCTCCTCTTAAATATAAGCTGGAACTCATTACTGGAATAAAAAGAAAAATAAGACGGAGCTCCATATTAGCAATGTATGGCAAGACGGAGAGAAAAAGGAAGTGTACCTGGCTGTTAAATATGTGATGCATCATGCAAGCGCAAAAAAGGAGAGATATTACACAGCACTCAGCATGCCTAGCTACATTCTTTTCCCTCTTATTATTTGATGGCTACGTCCGATAGGCGTGAGAGCTATCAGGACATTCATATGTGCAATGGCTCAGCTGATATCGAGTTCTCGTGTGAATAATTCATGGTTTTGGGATGTTACCTTCGATCAATGAGCCTCCACAGTTATAAAGATAACTTTTAGGATGCTATTTTGTATTCGGCAGTGCTCGATGATGCACATAGAGGATCGGAAGAGCCTCCACTGTTCAAGGCCGCCTGGAGAAGCTTGGAGACCTTAATAATGGAAATTTTTGCCAAGTTTGGAAAGTGTTTTAGGAATCGAATTGCGCTTATTTTTGTTCCTTTTTTGTTGTGCTCATGAGTTATGCTGAAGTTTGGGTTTTCACGATTGTGTGAGCCTAGCTTATGGCTTTGTCTGTATTTTGGCAATCAGCTGTGTGTCATCTGCGGATAGTGTGGTTGTTGGAACTTCGTTCCATTATCTAAAGAAATCTTCATTATTGTGCCTCTGCAGTTAAGAAACCACAGTAAGCTGATCTTGGCTAGCATGTTCAACACGTTCCACCCAGCTAATTGGGTTGGGGAACTACCTGGTACGATGACATCTACATCTGTCACGATAGTGTGGGAGAATGTGATAAGCACATCTTCTGGGTTTGAACCGCTGAAGATGGAGTGCGACTTGCGCTAAGTTGTTGTACGACTCCACTTAGGTATATTAAATTTTTTCTTGATTTGATTCGGTGTCCTAATATGTTTCTTATAAGGGCATGTACAACATGATGTTCAAGGTCGCGTCTGCATCACGCCATTTTTTTTTTTTTGATGGAAATGCATCACGCCATATTAGCAAAGAACCCCGCGAACAGCGGAAGATATTGAGAGGTCGTAGTCTAGTGAAATGTCGTCGGTGCTGGTTTGTGCTCCGATGCATACCAATGTCGAGCCGTCTAATTCCAATTTATTTGGATTCAGTGAGAACAGCCCGCATAAACTACTTCCCAGGACCGCTCTTCTCTTGCTGAGCCGAACAGAACAATGGTTCGCTCACCTCGCCGAACAGAAGAACAAGCACAAGGCGCGTCGCTAATGTGAGATTCAGCTGTGGGCATCACGTCAGAGACTGGTCTAAAATTTTGATCCCCAACACACACCAATCCCTCAATCTATTCACAACTCTGATGAGAGGGGATGCGTCATCTGAGTCACGGTTAAAGGATAAGAGTCTCTGCTTCATTGAAACCTATAGACACAAACCATGTCTGTGTTGCCCGTCATCACAGAATATCGATGGTCAGATGCTATTATATGTAATACACATTGAGCTGCATATCTATATTAGACATATGTGGTCTAGTATCTGAATTTGAATCTAATATTGGAAATGAATATCTGAATTTGAGAGAGACACTGAAAATCCAGATTCAGATAAAGATGGGCGAACCCGCATTTTTATCCTTGTTGTACAAACACCTCAAACCTAATACTACTGGAAAATTGATTCACCAAGGCATCAGCTTCGTGTACATATTTGTGTAATCCAAGCAATTAATAAGTGAACCCAAAATATCAATGTAGCTGTACCGCTATTGTATTAATAACGTGGCCTAGGGACATGATCTGAACTGCCTTTTTCTTCTCTAATACTACTATTACTTTTATAAACTCTCCACCATTTTAGCAATGGAGATCTACAAGAGGGAGCAGAGGAAGTATGAGGCTAGTTTTTCAATTATGGATCATGTGTGCAGGGATTGCACCGAAAGGCGACAGGATAGATAACCCTATATTCATTTCTTTTCTTGCCTTCCTGTTTGGTTGGATGAGCATGGGAGGTATCGGAACATACAGAGGTGCAATAGTGCATGTATTCTGATAGTAGAAGCGTAAGGCTGGCACACATCAGCAACATTGGCTTGCCACACCACAATCATGTCTAGGCCCTCGTGAGTTATCCATCAGTAACATTGGCTTGCCACACCACAATCAAACAAGAGCTTTCGGCCTGATATAGGGTCACACGACCACGAGGGAATAGGGATACTTGCTAGCTACACCATTCTAAATCTGCTACATCTATCAGTCTCTCGGAGTGCTAGATACACTACATCACTATATATTTAATTAGTTGTAGACATAATATGATCCTGCAATACATATGCCCAACGGCAATCTGCAGTAAGAAAGCTTCATATATACACATTTAGAATGAACTATGTGTGTGACTCAAGATTCAGGATCACCACCGATATGTGTGAGTCTGACTCATGCATACACCAAGATGATGGAGCAGATGATTATTTGCTATTTCTCCAGTTTTCTGTTTGCTATTTCGTCTAGTATATAAATTTTGGATAGGGATGGGAGGTACTGGGACATGCATGCTGATGTACTATAAAAAAATGAAAGATGCTTGGAGTATAACAAGAAGCGAACCTACAAAATTTTGTATTCTTTTTTTAGGGAACTAAAGAGTTTGATATTCAGAAAGTTAAAATGCTAGCTACCGTGCGCAAGTAAATCTAAAAGTTGATTTTTTAAATGTTTTGCAATAATTGTTAAATAAATAAACTGAAGAAAGGAAAAAGATTCTTCCAAAGGTATTCAGCCACTATGGTGGCCAAGATTCAGCATTAAAACCTTGGATGTTTCTAAATACAAGCTACCCAAAATTTAACTTGGGAAAACCACGAGCAAATGTAACCAAATTAGAAATTCCGAAGAGTAGGGATCAAATGCACCTAAATACAAGCCTTGAATGCCATGTGTGTTAATGCAAAAAGGCGTTGGATCTGCAAACACACCGGGCTAATACCCTAGTTCGATATCAAGGCGTGTCAGTCGATTTGACCTGTTAATCGACAAGGATGATAAATTTGAATAAAACCCGAACGAGACGACAGCGATACGCCCGGACGTCAAAGCTCAGATGATATTCGATAACTGTTGAACAGATCAGACGAGACGACAGCGATACGCCCGGACGTCAAAGCCTGAATCGTGATCGGTAAACACGGAACCTGCAAGGTCGCCGGAGATCAAGTTGATGCAGCCCACCGATTCTTGAAAGAACTCGTTCAAAAGAAAAAGGTACTGGTGATGAAGTCGTCGAAAAGTAGATTGCTTGAAAAGTAGATAAAAGTAATAGATTTGTTGTATTTGATTGATTGACCTCCTTTACATTTTCTCTTGGTACATATTTATACCCTAGTACTATGAGTCCTAAACAGACACGACAAAGTATTACCTAAACAAGTCTTATCTCTAAGGAATAAAAAAAATAATGACTCGTACCAAGGTCGGACTCAAAAGTAAACTATTACAATATTGGCATAAATATTACCAGTTTCCTTATCCATTGCTTACGATAAAACCTCTATCGGCACGCTATAGATTCCATCGGCAAAACCCATCGATAATGATTCAGCTCTGCTTTCCACGTTCTTCAGTTCTGCTTTCCATCGGCAACAGCCCTCTGGCTTCATCGGCAATGTACGAGATCAACATGTCCTTTATCGGTAATCATCCATCGGCGACTATGCTTCTCTCTCCATCGGCAACAGCCTCCTGCTCTCATTGGCGAGATCATATTGACCATCATCGGCAACCATCTGCTAGCCATACTTCAAAGCAAAGTAAGCTTTTAAAAGCACAACCACTCCCTTGCCGATCAGCACAGTTTTTGGCCTATATTGACACGTGTTAAAAACGGTGTCAGCACATGCCCCCCAATTTCGGAGTATAAAATACTTTATGCGCCGAAATTTCCTCCAGGTCATAATTGCCCAAACCGCTTGAACTTCTCCTCGAGAGTTGCGCGCATAGGCACCATACCGATCCCGGTCGCTTCAATTCACCCGCTGGTAATGAAGAACAAGTCTAAAATACCCTTTTATTCCTGCATTTTACGCATCCATCTAAATACTGGGGTAATATTTCTTTAAATATTTTCCATTTAATGCTCTGGGAAATATAACTCCTTCGAGGGTTTCTAAGATGTATGCGTTACCAGGAGCAGACTGATTTATCCGATAAGGACCTTCCCAATTAGGGGACCACTTGCCGAATTTTAAACTCTTAGTCCCAATCGGCAAAACCAATTTCCAGACTAAATCTCCATTTGTAAATTCTTTCATTTTCACCCTTTTATCATACCACCTAGCAACCCTCTTTTTATTTTCTTCGATGCTAATTAAAGCCTTTAGCCGATAACCTGCTAAATCTTCTAATTCATCTCTCATAAGCGTATCATACTCATCGGCTGTCAACTGATCCTGAGAAAATACACGCCTAGAACCAGTCTTAATTTCCCAAGGCAAAACTGCATTATGCCCATATACCAACTGATATGGTGAAACCTTAGTTGCACCATGACACGCCATCCGATATGACCATAAGGCTTCATTTAAAAGAATATGCCATCTCCTAGGATTTTCCTCAATTTTTCGTTTAATAAGCTTGATTATTCCTTTATTAGATGCCTCAGCCTGACCGTTAGCTTGAGCATAATAAGGGGAGAAATTTAGAATTTTAATCCCCATACTGAAGGAAAAGTCATCAAATTCTCCCGATGTGAACATAGTTCCTTGATCGGTAGTAATAGTTTGAGGAATACCAAATCGGTAAACAATATACTCTTTCACAAAATCAATCATATTTACCGATGACACTTTCTTTAAAGGAATCACTTCAACCCACTTTGTGAAATAATCGGTAGCAACGAGTATGAATTTGTGTCCTTTACTCGACGGCGGGTAAATCTGACCGATGAGATCAATAGCCCATCCTCTAAACGGCCAAGGTTTGATTATAGGATTCATTACCGATGCAGGTGCTCTTTGAACATTACCGAATTTCTGACATGACTGGCACCCTTTGAAATATTTAAAACAATCCTCAAGAATTGTCGGCCAATAATACCCATTCCTCCTAATAATCCATTTCATTTTAAATGCCGATTGATGTGCCCCACACACTCCTTCATGAATCTCACCCATTAGACTTTTCGATTCCTCTTCACTAAGGCATTTGAGTAAAACCCCATCTAAAGTGCGATAATATAATTCAGTATCAAGGAGCACATACTTGGTAGCTTGAAACCTTATACGTCTCTCCACTTTCTTAGACGGATCTTTTAAATAATCGGCAATATCTCTTCTCCAGTCATCGACATCAATTACCGATGTCAGCACTTCTCGGATCAATTGATATCCCGAAGCATGCTGTGCTAGCCTATTAGCTTCTTCATTGTGCAATCTGGGAATGTGTTCAAGGCGAAAATCTTTAAACTCCTTTAATATTTGCAAGCACTTTTCATGATAAGTAATCAAAACTTCACTTCGGCATTCATATGCTCTGATTAATTAATTAATGACTAGCATGGAATCCCCAAAGACTTCAACTGTATCGGCACGTATTTTTCTGAGCAATTCTAACCCTTTCAGTAAAGCTTGATATTCAGCCTGATTGTTTGTTGAAGTGCTAGCAATCGGCAATGAAAATTCATATTTCTTTCCCCGAGGCGAGATTAACATAATACCGATTCCTGCTCCTTCGCCACAAGTAGATCCATCAAAGAAAAGTGTCCATGGAGCAATCTCAGCATAATCTACCATACTGCAATGTTGAGTAACAAAATCAGCCACTATCTGTCCTTTAACCGCTTTAGCCCGATTCATGATGCAAATCAAATTCTGATAATGCTAAGATCCACTTGCCGATCCTTCCTTTCAAACTTGGCATCGACAACATATGCTTAACCACATCGTCTTTGCATATAACAGTGTATTCAGCCGATAACAAATAATGTCTTAACTTTGTGCAAGAGAAATATAAGCACAAACATAATTTCTCAATGGCCGAATACCTGGTCTCAGCGTCTATCAGTCTTCTGCTCAAATAATATATCACACGTTCTTCCCCTTCAAACTTTTGAATTAATGCTGATCCGATAACATTATCATCGGCAGACCAGTACAACTTGAAAGGTTTCCCGTGTTGAGGTGGAACCAATACTGGAGGGTTTACCGAATATTTTTTAATTTCTTCTAAGGCTAATTGCTGCTCGGTTCCCCATACAAATTCCTGATCGGCTTTTAATTTTAATAAAGGACTGAAGGCTTTGATTTTTCCCGATAGATTAGATACAAATCTTCGAATAAAATTAATCTTGCCGATCAAGGATTGCAACTCAGTCTTATCGGCAGGAGCAACAACCTTATTAATTGCATCAATAGATTTCCTGCTGATTTCAACACCTCTTTGATGTATCATGAAGCCTAAGAATTGACCTGCCGATACACCAAATACACACTTAGTAGGATTCATCTTTAAACCATGCTTTCTGGTGCACTCCAAGATTTTTCGCAGATCAGCAAGATGACTCTCAAAACCTTCAGATTTGACTACCACATCATCTATGTAGATTTCAACCAATGTGCCGATGTATTTATGGAAGATAAAATTCATAGCCCTCTGATAGGTAGCACCGGCATTTTTCAAGCCGAAGGTCATGACAATCCATTCGAATAAACCCACATGACCTGGACACCTAAAAGCATTCTTGGAAATATCCTCTTCAGCCATGAAAATTTGGTTATAACCGGCATTACCATCCATGAAGCTGATGATCCGATGTCCAGCTGCAGCATCAATCAATAAATCAGCAACAGGCATTGGATAGCCATCCATCGGCGTAGCTTTATTAAGATTTCTGAAATCAATACACACATGAAGTTTTTCATTTTTCTTATAAACAGGAACCACATTAGAAATCCATTCGGCATATCGACATTGCCGAATAAAGCCAGCTTCAATTAACTTTGTGATTTCGGCTTTAATATCAGGTAACACTTTAGGATTACATCGGCGTGCGAGCTGCTGATGAGGCTGAAATCCTGGCTTAATAGGTAACCGATGTTCAACTATTGACCGATCTAGTCCAGGCATCTCTGTATAATCCCAAGCAAAACAGTCTTTATATTCCCTCAAAGTATCAATCATTTGCTGTTTACATTGAGAATCTAACTTGGAACTAATAAAAGTTGGCTTCGGCCTATCACTGTTACCAATATCTATTTCTACTAAATCATCAGCCGATGTGAACCCATGACCAAGTTTTCTACCATCGGCAAACCGATCCATTAAAATTTATCTTCAGAACCGACTGCTTGGATCGGTGTGAGCTCATAATCGGCAACCCTAAGAAATTCCGTATCCCATGCTTCTCCCGATATGCATTTTGCACCAGGGATAACTTCAATCTTGTCTCCAACCCACTGTACAAGGTACTGATGCATCATAGAAGGAACACAGCAGTTGGCATGGATCCAATCCCTTCCTAGGAGCAAATTATAGTTACCCTTGCCGCTAACGATAAAGAAGGTGGTTGGCAAAGTCTTGCTGCCGATAGTCAACTCAACACATAATGCCCCTTTAGCCGGAGACACATTGCCTTCAAAATCTTTAAGCATCATATCCGTCTTGGTTAAATCCTGGTCCCCTTTTCCAAGTCTTCGGAACATGACATACGGCATAATATTAATTGCCGCTCCTCCATCTATGAGTATTTTTGACACTGGCTGTCCATCAACCCTGCCTTTAACAAACAAAGCTTTGAGGTGTTGCCTTTCATCATCGGCAGACTTTTCAAACACAGCCATCATTGGATCCAGAGTTAGTTGAGCTGCTTCATCAGCAAAAATTACTTGTTCCTTGTCATCTGGCGCCAAGAACTCCATCGGCAACATGAAGACCATGTTAACATCTGCCGATGGACCTCCACCCTTGCGTTTTGGTTGCCATACTTGAGTTGTTACCTTTGGAATGCTTTCTTTTGGGCACTGTAAATCCTCTTGACGCATACGCTGTACCCTTCTTTTTTGAGTTTTCGTCAATCCTTCAGGGCACCATTGGGGAAGCTTTGTTTTCCAAACAGGCTGATAACGCTTTGTGTTCTGCTCATGGAAGCCTATGTTTGGATACCTGCAAAATATCCCTTCATCAGGAACCCTTTCGTTAGCCATCTCTTCAAGCTCTGCCTGACTCCTTGGAAAACAATCAATATGCCCGCCAAGCCTGCCATGCACACTAACTCTGCCCCCCAGCCGATCAAGTGCTGACACCTTTTCTTTGATCAGCTTATTGATGCGTACCCCTCGATCACTAGAGTGATGTTGTCTCTCTGCCCGATCATTTAAATAATAACCATTACATTCAGGGCAGGTATCAGCAATGGGTAATTTAATGCCTTTTTCCTAGCAATGAATGAAAAACGGGCAATTCCAGTGATCTTTATGCCGACGTAACTCTTCCTGTTGCTGTCGATACTGATCCTCACGTTGTTGCCGATATCAAACACCATATGGAGGCCCCAGTGGTCTTCTGAAGCTACTACCTTCATTAACAATTCCTCTCCCTTTAGCGCCATCGGCAGGTTCCTTTCCCTTCACGTCATCAACAGTTATTTGATTTTTAGGGTCTACCGATGCATTTCTTCTAGCAGCCTCCGACGTTAATACTTTGGTTTTGCCTTTATCCTCCACCATGTTTGTAGGGAACGGATGTTGATCAATTTTCATCGGCTTCTGAGACTTTGAATTATCAAATGTGATCTTCTCGGATTCGATAGCCGACTGCAACTGTTGCCTAAACACCTTGCAATCATTGGTACTGTGCGAGGTAGCATTGTGCCCTTTGCAGTACCTAATATTTTCCAACTCTTCTGCAATTTTATCAGTCCAGTATGCATCTTGACCTTGCCGAGGCACAGGCTGAACTTCTGCTGGAGGTGCTGGCTGATAGGCTTCGATGTATCCTTGTGATAAATGAGCCGGAGCAATCGGCACATTTGTTATTGCTGGTCCACTAATTTTCTATACAGGTTCATTGGCCATGGTGCCGATATAGGATTCTGAATATCTGCTTGCATATATTGCTGTTGAACCCCTGCCATCTGATACTCAGGCTGAGCAAAGTGCTGTTGAGCTAGCAATGGACCCGTCCCACTTGGATTAGGCCTCACCGGCACATGACTTGCCGATGGTTGATAGACTGTAGCCACTTGTTGCTCTTGCATCCTTGGATGATAAACATCATAATTCCCTTGATTTGCAGGAACTCCAGCTAGAGGAACCATTGATGCCACCGGTTGGTTTGCAGTTGAGAACCCTTATTGCATCGGTAGAGGGTTTACCGATGGACTTGTGTATGATGCTTGATAAAGCGACATGTGGAGTCTTCCTGATGGCAACTGTGCGGTAGGTGGCGTTGTAGTATAGTGCGTCACTTGAGCCATCAGCCGAACCGGAGTGGCTGACGTTATGGGGGTTTTACCCACTGTATCATGCGTCTGATTTAATCCAGAGTTAAAAGAAGGTAGATCTGGAGACATCCCATATCCCCACCGATCGGCAGGAATTCGTCGATTTTGAACTGAAGGACCCGACATTGCCGATGCCGATAGATCTGTGCTTAATTGAGTATTCTTTGCTGAACTTGACATCGGCGGTGGAGATTCAACAGCAGGCAGATCTGTATGAGGAGTAGAAACCCCTGGAGCCACAACGGCTGTAGTAGCCGATGGAGCTGTAGAAGATGACATCCCAAGCTGATGATATACTGGGCCAACATAAGCTGGTACTTGTACTTGTCCTTCTTTTAATGATTGAATAACAGCATTATAAACAGTATTGGACAGTACACTAGAGTGATTAATCAATGCATGACTTAATGCAGAGTTAACCATTGATTGTAATTTACCAGGATTGGAGTCAAAAGTAACCTGCCGAGGCAATGGCGGGTCTTGCTTCTGTACCACTTCTCCGCTCCTATTCTTGCTGTAGAATTTCAGGTAAAGCTGCCTGTAATCCTCCATAGCCTTTTCCATGGCTTGCCTCTGATCCTCCTTGAGATCTGATTCTGATATCTCGATGATGTTTTCTGGAGTGATATCAGTAGGATTCTTCATGATAAATCTGTTGACTTGGTCCCACTGGGCGTGCCAAAAGATGTGTTGATGCAAAAAGGCGTTGGATCTGCAAACACACTGAGCTAATACCCTAGTTCAATATCAAGGCGTGCCAGTCGATTTGACCTGTTAATCGACAAGGATGATAAATTTGAGAAAAACCCGAACGAGACGACAGCGATACGCCCGGACGTCAAAGCTCAGATGATATTCGATAACTGTTGAACAGATCAGACGAGACGACAGCGATACGCCCGGACGTCAAAGCCTGAATCGTGCTCGGTAAACGCGGAACCTGCAAGGTCGCCGGAGATCAAGTTGATGCAGCCCGCCGATTCTTGAAAGAAGTCGTTGAAAAGGAAAAGGTACTGGTGACGAAGTCGTCGAAAAGTAGATTGCTTGAAAAGTAGATAAAAGTAATAGATTTGTTGTATTTGATTGATTGACCTCCTTTACATTGTCTCTCGGTATATATTTATACCCTGGTACTATGAGTCCTAAACAGACACGACAAAGTATTACCTAAACAAGTCTTATCTCTAAGGAATAAAAAAAAATGACTCATACCAAGGTCGGACTCAAAAGTAAACTATTACAATATTGGCATAAATATTGCCAGTTTCCTTATCCATTGCTTACGATGAAACCTCTATCGGCACGCTATAGATTCCATCGGCAAAACCCATCGATAATGATTCAGCTCTGTTTTCCACGTTCTTCAGTTCTTCTTTCCATCGGCAACCATGCTTCTCACTCCATCGGCAACAGCCCTCTGGCTTCATCGGCAATGTACGAGATCAACATGTCCTTTATCGGCAATCATCCATCGGCGACTATGCTTCTCTCTCCATCGGCAACAGCCTCCTGCTCTCATTGGCGAGATCATATTAACCTTCATCGGCAACCATCTGCTAGCCATACTTCAAAGCAAAGTAAGCTTTTAAAAGCACAACCACTCCCTTGCTGATCAGCATAGTTTTCGGCCTATATTGACACGTGTCAAAAATGGTGTCAACAATGTGAAAGGACGAAAACTACATGATTATCGCAATGCTAATTGTTATTATTACTGGGATGGGCTACAGATAGCAGGAAGAGAGGAAAGAATTGCAAAAATGGAGACATCGGTTAGCGCACATGTGTGTGGTGTCGCAAAACATGTATTAGATGCCCTGACTGAGTTAGGGAGGCATTAGGCAACAACATGCACTACGTCAAAAATGAATTTCAGTAGCGTTGTAAATTTGGACTCTGTGGCAGACTCTTTTGTTGTCCACTACGGTAAATCCCCACAATTTACCGCAACACGCACTTTTTATTTAGGGCTGCAAATATTCTAGAGACTAATTGCTCGTTTGCCTCCTTTTTTAAACTTTACGTGTTTATCCCTATTTTTTATAACTGAAGACACAGTTTGCCCTCATTTTGTCACACCGTCAGCTTATAGTGATTAATGGATTAAAAATAAATATTTAGAAAAAAGGGAAACGAAAAAAAAGATTATCCTACCCCTTATCCTCTCCCGTCCTTCTATTCTCTATTGCTCCACCCGACCGGCCGACCCCGACGCTAATAGAATCGATGCTACCCTCGCACGACTCCGTACGCGGGCACACGGCTAGGGTTAGCACCGACCGGCGAGGCAGCACGGCGGCGGGGCGGCGCGGAGCTGTTGGTCAGGGCGCGGCGGGCCGCCGCGCCGGGCGGGGCTCACCGAGGCGGCGGCATGGTGCGACATCGGGTGGGGCTTAGCGAGCGTGGCGCGACAGTCCGGGCGGCGTGCGCACACGGGTCAGAGCGGCGCCCGGGCGGCAGGAGCGGCTACTGTGCTTCTTTGCCCTCCAATGGGTGGCAAGAGCATGGGGAGCACCTACCAGGCTCCGATGGAGGAGATGGAGGAGGTCTTGCGCAAGAGCAGCAATAAGCAAGGGGGTGGGGAAGTAGATGGCAGCAGCACGAAGCAGTAAAATCAAACTGGCCAATTTACTTAGATGCGTTCGTTCTTATTTAGTAGAAGATGCGTTGGTTCTTTCGTTCGTGTTCTGAATTCTGAGTTCTGATGGAGTCAGCCAAAGGTCGCTCCTCAATTGCAAGACGGCGGAAACAAAAATAGCTCAAGTCAAATTTTGTATATGCATATGTAGGCCTTTTATGTCGAAGGCATTTTGATCTTTTCAGCACTTAACACCATTAAGTCTATTTTATGCCACAGGGGCAACTAGAGGCTTTAGTTGCAAAAACAAGGGCAAATACGTAAAGTTTAAAAAACTGGGGTAAACGAGGAATTAGACTCCAAAATAGGGGCAGTTACGCAATTGGCTCTTTTATTTACCGCAGCGGATACTTTTGTCCGCTGCGGTAAATCGATTTATCGCAGCGGGCATTTAAGATGTCCACTATGATAAATAGGTCATTTACCGCAAGAACATTTTAAGGTGCCCGCTATGGTAAATCGATTTACCACAGCGGGCATGCTATATGGCCCTCTTCGGTTAAGAGCGAGGCCTAACAGACCCAGGCGAATTCCAATTCGAGCAGCAGCATATATAAAGTTGACTTAGGGTTTACTTCCCTCTCGAGCCCCTCCACTCCTCTCCCAATCCAGCAGCCACACACTCCAGAGCCTCCCTTTCCTCCCCAGCCCCTTCCTCTCCCAAACCACGAGCAGATGGACCCACCCGACCCCCTGCTCCCTCTCCACCCCTCATGGCCTTGCCGCGGCAGGATGCACGGAGGCCTCCACGGCAGCACTCGATGAGGCGCGTGGGGGGCCTCCACGGTAGTGCTCGGCTCATAGTGGTGAGATGCACAGGAGGCGCCTCCACGGCGTGCTCGATGAGGCCCGTGCGGGGGGCCTCCATGGTGGCGCTCGGTTGCTGCGGTGGGATGCGCAGGGGCGCCTCCACGGCGGCACTCGGCGAGGCGCGCGCGGGGGACCTCCAAGGCGGCGCCTATGTGGCGGCGCGATGGTGGCCTCCTCCCTACCCTGACGATGGCCGACGAGCTGGACCCTCCATCCCTATCAACTGGCGGTGCCCCTCCTTCACCTTGCAGATCCAGCGCTTGGAGGGGCGGATCTTGTCCCTGTCTCTTCAGATCCGGACAGATCCGATGATGGAAGCTCGGTGGTGGCTCAGCCGTTCAGGTACCTCTGTCACCACATCCTTCCCTTGTTGTTCTCTCTCCTCTGCTCATCCTCCCTTCACGCAGGGGCGGGGAGTTCGCCGGACGAATAGAGGCAGGGGCTCCATCCCTCCCCCATCATCGTCGGCGTAGATCCGGTGGTGCGGCCCGCTTTACCACGGCTAGAGTCGCGGCGGCAGATCCATGACATGCTAGTGTAGCAACATATGGTTGTGCAACATGCTGGAGTCGCGGCGGGGACGGTGGTGCGGCGGCGGGCTTTATTTTTTTAATTAAATTAAAAATCCATCATAGGGTGTAGGAACATATGGTTGTGCATACATGCTAGTGCATATTCTTTATTGTGTTGAGTGGCTTTGATGCAAATTCAAACCGGTTTAAATGTGCTTTCGAAAATGGTTTTCAAATGGCTTTTCGATATAAAAGAAGTAGAAAATAAAAGGGTTATGTACACTTAAGGACCTTCAACTATCATAAAAGTCTGGATTTCAACCTTCAACTTTAAAACCGGATAACATTGACCCTATAATTTTGAAAAAGTTCATTTTAGGATCTTGGCTGGTTCTCTAGGCGGTTTTGCATTGCATTGTTGCAGTGCTGACATTAGCAATGATGTCAACACTCCTTTTTAATTTGCAAAATTGATATCAGTTTTGATCGTCTCAACAAGATCTTTGCAGTGATGTACTCCATTTTTTTTGTTTAATATAGTTTTATTTCATAAAAGTTAAATATTTCTATAACACAATTGAGAATAACAAAACTCAGTGAAATTTGTTAGATAAATTTCAGTCCCCTTGGTGATTCAGTGGCGAGGACGACGACATCTATGGCCTGCTCATTAGAAGGCAGGTCGACGACCAGAGTCGTGAGCCGCCCTTCATTAGAGTATTTATACTTCATACCTACGACAATATTATACCAGACTTGACGACAGGGACAATCTTTATATAAATTTGGGGTCACTGGGGGGTTGTCGACAATTTGACGTGCTCCCACAGGGACAACTTTGAAGGTTCACCGGCGTTTGCCAATTTTGTAGTCACAGGAGGCACATGCAGTCCCAGGGAGGGTGTCCGACTGAGGGAAATACCTCGTCTTCTTGGCACGTACTGGTGGTGAAAGTAGCAGCGAGGTCACACCAAAGGTAGCGGGTTCAGATTGGGCCGCGAGGGTTTTTTGGCACGAGGTCAAGTCCTTGTAGCGAGGGCTCCATTGTAAAGAGTGCTGGCCAATGTTATCACAATGCCGGACGAACTCTTTGTGCGGGGCCCTAGGTGGATGGTGGCGGGGGTTCAGTAACCTTGGTTATCGACTCTGGATTGGGCGCATTGCTTGCTTCAAATTTTCTACTTAATGAAAATGCGTAACGACGCGGTCTAAAAAAAAATAGTGCCAGACGAAGGAGAGGCGGCGTGGCACTGTGAGTGCATTCCCCAAACATTAGTTTTACTAACTTTTCGTAGAAATGTTTTGTAAGTCATAATAACGTGCTTCATCGAACATGTGCCGATCATAATATTATGATCAAACATAGTATAACAAAAGACACTCATTTTGTTCATTCGCCAATTTTTACACTTTGAGGCAGCACTATAAGTGTGTTCAAACATTTGTCTATAGGACTCTAGCTAGGTCCAAGAAGATCTGACTGTATGCCTGGCGCTGGATACAAATCCCTCCATATCTATAGGAGATTCTCTTATTCAACAAATCCCTCCATATCTATAGGAGATTCTCTTATTCAATATTACTCGTATGTCTATATGAAAACCACAATTGACAGACAGCTGATGTTGTTTGTTTTGGGTGGTTTCAGTGAGCTTTTCTAATTTCAAGGATAGAGCTCGATAATAGAACGAAGACCGAGAAGTGGCATAATTTTGTAGTCCTTGAATCCAGCCTTAAAGAAGATCTTCTTCCACTCTTGCTCATCTCGTTCGACTCCATTGATAGTCAACATTAGGAGGTCAAACAAAACTTGTGTCTCCACCTTTTTCATGTCTGACGGTTCAGATCCAACCACCATATCTATTATGATTATCTTCCCTCCTACATCTCTTGGAGGTATTGCTTGTTTGCAGTTCTTCAGTATCTTGACACAGTCGTCATCGTTCCAGTCGTGCAGAATATTCTGATGAAACAAACAGTTAACAATAGCCTTTCATCAGTTAAGCTAAATGAATATTTCAATGCTGAGTTTAGTTTGCCTTTGAAATAATACCAGGAGTGCGACGTGACGTACGTACCTTAAGCAACACAGCATTCCCCAGTGGAACACTATGAAAAATGTCACCACCAACGTACTGCACTTCGTTGTCAGTGGGAGCTTTGGCGACAACATGTGGAAGATCTAGCACGGTGCACTTCAAATCCGGGAACGCCGCCTTTATGCTTGCAGCGGCCCCGCCAAGCCCGCCGCCAACGTCGACAAGCGAGGTGAGGCCATGGAAGACCTCGGTGCACTCCTGAAGGACGAACTGCATGGTAAAGGCTGTGTCGGAGGCCATGGCGTCGTCGAACGGGAACGCGGTGGCGTCGTGCTCGGCTCTTTTCCAGATCGTCTGGTCGCTGAAAGCCAGGGAGAACGGGGACAGACCCGCCGGCTGTGGCTGATCCTGCAGGAACCACGTGTGTAGGCCCCTACCGATCGGGGATTCACGGCAAGGTGTGAGCATGACCTGCGTGTGCGTGAAGCCAGTTGCCGAGCTCTCGTCCCTGACGAGGAGGCGGGACGTCGTCGTCAGTTCGTAGACCGGACCTTCGTCCTCTGAGGCCACCATTGTTGCAGCCTGCTTGTTGACGCCGAAGATGCCGGAGAGAGTGAGCAGGCGCATGATGCGGCGCAGGTCGCGGAGCCTACAGGGGTTGATCCCTGTCTCTGCCATTATCTGGGGAAGTGTGGCGGCACCACCGATGCGGTGGATGGCGTCGGCGATGCGGAAGTCTATCACCACCGAAAGCGCCGCAGTCTTGAAGTAGCCGAGGGCCTGGTGCCAGAGCTGAACCTGAGCCTGAAGTAGCTCCTTGCTGCTGTACTTATCCAGCAATGCCATTTTTGTGCAGCTTGAATTCGTGATGGCTGTTCTATGTTAAGGGGTTCTGGGTAGTGACATATATGTATGCAGTGGAGTGTATGTATGTACTCATATATATATAGTATGTGTTGAGAGAAAAAGTGGAGAAAGTCGTAGTCAGCTAAATCGGTTTCAGAACCTGCTAAGTTGGTTTTCGTTCCACGTGAAGCCCAGCCAAGACCAGATCGTCTCATCTCCTCGAGACCCGCCATCACTTCTTCCACGTGTCGTACTCGAGACGGACTCCGTCCAGGAACCGTCACCGCCCGGCTCTGATTCTTCCGGGATCCTGCGTGAAAGCGTTGTCAGTATCCATAACTTTTCCCACTGTGCCTGCGCCAGCATGCGAGACTTTGAATAAATGTCAAGATACATGAGCTCACGATACAAGTTTTCCAAGCTCTCTATCACCCCCATGCAGATCTTGAAGCAAACATAGCACCATGCATGCGTGCCAACAATGCACAAGCTAGCAAGCACCAAGCACGATGACTATGTATATGTATATATATGCTTAACGAGGTAATTTTCTGTCCACAAGCCAACGTTCCCTATTCCACCTATTTATGTGCTTATAATAAAATGTTGATTTGATTAATTTTTATGCAAATAGTATATATTTAAAAAGAACAATTTAGTTTTTATATCTCGACATTTTTTAATAAATATTATTATGATTACTTTTACTTTAGTTTTCTAAATCAATTAAATTTGACTTAATTCGATCTAGATAATTCTGTTAACCATCTTATCTCTACCTAATAATAATTAAAAGCCAAAATTTCCAACCTGTTTTTTCTCCGTCACTTTTTTTCCTCCGCCTTGCCTCAAGCCGTCTCGGTTTAGGTGCCGTGAAAGACGGTGAATTCATGTAAAAAAGCAAGATCAGGAATAAGGAAGAAAATAAAAAGAAGTCTAGGGTTCCAGTTGTGAATATGCTAGACACAAAGAAAAGGTTAAAGGGTCTTAATAATTTTTGAGATAGATTGGGGTTCCTAATGCAAAATATTCAGATCTCAATGGGCCTCTCATTGGCTTTTTTTAAGCTGGCATGAACCCTTGAAGTTGGGGTGCCTACGTTGTGGGCTTAATACATGTTTTCTTTTTCTTTTGTTTTTCTCCTTTTCTATAAAAACAAAATCTTGCAAATTTAACCAACAAACCATAGAAAAATAAAAAAATACCAACTACTTGTCTTAGCTTCGTAAAAAAATGATCTATCTATAGGTGTAAAAAGATCTAGAATATCTAAATTCAATATTTATAAAACATGTAATCATTCCTTTTTAATCTTCTTTTTTTATTATTTTTATTGAATTGTGGTGAAAGTTTTCTTCGCATGCAAATATTTACTCTTTCATGTCTTCGATCAGTCAATGGTACACCTAAATATTGTGTCTATACACTTGAAATGAAAGGAAAAATAAACCAAGGTGTATTTTAATTCACATGTTTCCTATAAGCCAGTCGAAAAGAAAGGTGCCTTCAAGCGATAGTTTAGTTGATGTCCTTCCGCACGCCCTTTCTCTCCGCACGCCATCGCTCTCTCTTAAAGCCACGCCGACCACGCCCGAACCGCACCCGACATGGTTCCTCCCTCTTTGACCCCACATGCCGTTGCTCATCCCACTCTCTTCCCTCAGATGAAACCTATGGCTAGGTGCTCCTGCACCCGTGCTAGCTATGGCGGCGGCGATCGAGGCAGATCCGACAATGGCTATGGCGGCGGTGGCACAGGTATGCCCCTCCGGTCTTTGGAGCAGAGCTCCGGCTGAGCCCAAGCGCCCATGCCAGCGGGAGCGGGCATAAGGCTAGAGTCGAGGTGAATGTGACGGTCATCATAATTACAGAAGCGTATTAAACATAAGTAGATATGTATCATTCATGTTCTCATTTTATATTAATGTTTAAATTTTTTTCTGTTGTAACGCACGGGCATATTTGCTAGTGTTTTATAAAAACATTAAAATAAATGAAGCCTATAGTTTTCGTGATTCTTTTGCACCCCATTTAGTGTGTGTTACGCGTTTGGATGTTCGTAGCAATAAGTAGATTCGCTTTCAAACATTTTCATTGTTCGATGTATTTTTCTAATTTAGTTCTTTTGTTTGCCTCATGTATGATTACAAGGATGCTTGTGTGGTGTTCTATGATCGTGTCCAGTTGGCGAGCCTTGTGTTGGTGGTTTAAAAGAAGTTGGAGATCGAGAAACAATTCTATAAAGGTTTGGACTTGAAGAACGAAGGATGTGAGTTTAAGACAATTATAGCTTGTGTTTTCTTTGTATGATCATCATCTTGTGACTTAATTAATATTTAAGCTACAAACGATAAGAATAACTTTTTAGCAACTTGATAATCTCCGTGATTGATATGTAGTACAACTGTGTGGGCTACATGGCTCTAGCTTATAGCCAAGTATGAGGACATTTTCAAGCATGCTAGAGGTTACCCTTGTGGTGCAAAGGTGGAAAGGCAAACTGTAGATCCCTGCATGGTTGTCACACAGACTAACTGATGAAACCTAGGGGCCCTAACTTGTCAGACAAACCTTTAAAAGGCCTCATAGTGAATTTTGCTGACCTTTCTTAGAAGTGGGATCAAAAGATTAGCTACCTTAGGCAAAAGGGTAAATCACGACTCACAGTAAAAGTATACAACTCTGCGCAGAGTTATTAAACTAGATTCAGGTTTCTGAGTCCACTCTTTTTTTTTGAAAGGAGGATTAGCCTCTGCGTTTAAGAAAGCATAGAGTAACAGTACTCTAGGGATGCCAGTTCACCAGAACGCACGCTTACAAACACTCGCCCATCAAGCAACAGACTACCCTTTAGTCTTAACAAAAGAGAGACCTGGACTACACTACAGCTCCACAACATCAGAAGACAGAGTATGATTTGGCTTAAATCGCCGTAGCCAGTCCATGATCCTTGACTTGAAGGCCTCCACGTGTTCCTGATCCTTCTCCTTTAGTTTGACGCTCCACTTCTGCAACAAAGATAATGCAATGTACAGCACATCAGTTGTCGACTTTGGGAAATTCTTCTCTATCGCCATCTTGTTCCTGGTTGTCCAGAATGCCCAAGCCAGCCCTGCAAAAATAATCAGCTCCTTTGGCCTGGACGCCCTGCCCAGGAACCACATGCAGTAGAAGTCACTCAACGACACTGGATATCTATCCAGTGCAAAGACGTCCTTAATGATGCTCCAGCTCAAGGTAGATAAATGACAGTTAAAGAGTACATGATCCACACTTTCTATACAGCCACACAAACAACAATTCACCTCTCCCTTCCATTTCTTTTTAATCAGGTTCTGAGCCACTTGTGGTTTGTTGTTAAACACTTGCCATAGAAAGAATTTGATTTTCAAAGGGAGCCTACTTTTCGAAATGAAACCAGCCACCCTGCTGTTTACCCCACTATTAGTTCTGAATCTGTACAAGGCTCTAGTAGAAAAGTGCCCCTTATTTTCCGGCGCCCATCTCTGAGTCCACTCTTCCGGAGTAAACAAATGAATTTGGGCAGCGGGTAAGGAAGTAAGTTCAAATTGGACAGAAGCACGTACGGCAGGCACGTTGTTTATTTCCTATCTTTCTATATATGGGGCCTCGGGGAGATATGTCGCTGAGGCGGCCCAGGACGAGGTAAGGTAGGTAAGGGCGACTGCCGGGCGACTCCGTCCCCCCGCCGCCACCGCCACCGACGGGCCTCTGCCCGCCGCTCCCCCCAGATCCGGCCACCCGGGTCCCTCTCCACCTCACCCATCCCCCCACCCGCCACTTTTCCCCGCTCCGACTCCCTGCTTCTCCGCCTCCGGCAACTTGCTCCCCTTCGGCCCCCGTCGGTATCGTGCGCCCGCTCGCCAGATCCGCCGCGCCACCCGCCGGATCTGCCCGCCGTCGGGCCATGGAGCGCGGTTCCGCCTCCCGTCGCTCCTGGGCGGACGAGGTTGAGGAGGATGAGCTCGCGCGGGTGAGGGGAGACCCTCCGCTAGACCTCGACATCGACGACGACCTCGGCGGACGCCTGTCCTTCACGGATTCGGAAGACTCGGAGGACGAGCCTGAGTCGCCACTGCCTCCACCCCCTGCGGACGACAAGGGGAAGGCCGTGGCGATTGAGGGAAAGCGCCGCCGCCGCTGCAACCGCTCCCGTCGACGCAACGCGGACGCAGACGGCTTCATGGCTGCGGCACGCCGCTCCCACCCGCCAGTTGAGGGCCTCTCGCACTCTCGGCGCGGTGAGGAGGACGACACCCGCCGGAGCCGGCGCTCCCCGGACTCCCCCGGCATCACCGTTCCCTGGCCTCGCACCCGCTGCGTTTTTCGAGCGAGCCTGATGCCGACGGCTTTCGGCTGGCTAAGAGCCCCGTCGAGGCCGCAAGCATCACTCTCCCCGGCAGGCAAAACCGGTCCCCGCCCCCCTCAACGGGAAATGCTTCAATTGTGGGAGCACCAAGCATCTCAGGGCGCAATGCGACTGCCCCTCGAGGTGCCTCCACTGCGGCGGCCACGACCACAGGCAGCGTGACTTCCCCTTCTCCCCGATGCAGCGCTTTGACCGCGGCAAGCGTCGTCACTCCCCCGGCCGCCCCCCCCCCCCCCGTCGGACCAAGCCTAGGCAACCGCATCGGGCGCACTCATCCTCGGCGCGTTCGGCCTCGACGCCGGATCCTCCTTGCTGCGCCAACTGTGGCAGTGATTGCCATCTGGGTGACTGCTGCCCCTTCCCTCTGCTACTCAAGGCGACAGAGGCTGGCCATGTACCGTGGCGCGATGGTGTGCCTCGGGGGGACGGTGCGCCGCCACACGAGGATGCGCAGCGACGCTTGCACGCGTCGGCCAACCTCGGGCGTGTGCCACGCGAACGAGAGGACGGTCACCCGCGCCATGCCCATGATGCACCGGAACGTGACACTTCTCCACGGCACTGTGGCCGGACCGACAAACCCCGCCGTGCGGAGGCCACGCGGTGGGCGCGTGAGCCTCGTCAGGATGCTCCGCGCTGTCATGATGACCTGCAGCGCCGGGATGTCGAACCGTGATGCCCCAACGATCCGTTACGCACGGATGCCCCGCGCGTCGAGCACGCAGCCACGCGGCGCATGGATGAACCACGACGCGCTAGTGCCCCTCGCGAGGAGCGCGCGCCGGCTCGGCACGCTGAAGAACTGCGGCGCGCCGGTGGCCGCTGCCCTGAAGAACCGCGGCACGCCGATCCCCGCGCGAGGAGCGGGCGTCGGCTCAAGAACACGCCTCCACCCAGAGGCCGAGGTGGCCGTCTGCTGTTGACCCAACCGCTGACGAGCCTAGATGACCGGCGGTGCTGCTCGCAGTGCCTCGCTCTGCGGAGCTGTAGGCGGCTGAGCGTGACCTTAGGCTGGCACTGCTGGCTGTCATTCCTGGCACCAGGCCTCAGGTCTAGCCGGCGATGGTGCGGGTGTACCTCTCCGACTTCCTCGGCATCGACAACGCCTCCGTGCACCGCTTCCAGCCGCACGACTTCATCGTTCGGTTCTCCAACCTCGATGACCGGGAATGGGCGAGGCGCACGAGGGTTCACCAACCCCCCTTCCAGCTGAACTGGTACCCCTGGAGGAGACAATTTGAGGCCAGCATGGACTCCTTCTGCTTCAGGGCGCTTGTTGCCATGACCAATGTGCCACTGCACGCGCGCTCCACAGCGGTGGCACAAGTCATCCTAGGCCAGGGCTGTGCCCGGGTCAAGGTCGCTCTGCCTTAGTCATCGCCCGTCGATGACGATCGTGAATTCTTCATCTCCACCTGGTGCTGCCATCCCACCACCATAGCCGACAGGGAACTCATCTTCATCCCGGAGCCCGACGCGACCATCCCTGGGAACGCACTGGCGCTGCTTGCTGACGAGGTAATCCTCCACAGCCTGCAGGTACACCTCCGAATTGTTGAGTACAAAGATTGGAGCACTCCTCCTCCGTCTCCCGACGAGGGGGCTACTTTGGACGGCGCGATGAGGACGACGATTCTGACAACAGCGGCCACAACCGTGGCCATCCTGGGGCATCCGTGCCTGACCTCTCGGTCCGGACCCCACGGTGTCACAGGTTGAGCTCCAACGGCTCTGACCCGCGCCTGGGCGAGAGTCGCGGGATGACATTCATGCCCCGCCGCACCTTCACCGTCGGTTCCCTGGCATGCCCGGTTGCCACGGAAGAATGGCGGGTCTTTGGCCATCTCCATCCGAAGCTGTGTGGGGATGCGACCCGGCTGTCGGTCGACGACCTGCCAACGCTCCCAGCCCCTCGGTGCCCCCCACCGAACCTGCCGGCTACAGTACAGAGCCGCTGGGGGCGGACCTCTCGGCCTTGGAGACCTGCGCACTTCCCGCGGGCGCAGTCGAGGCCCTCAGGCCTCCTGCGCCCGATGATGCTGGCCTACTCCTTGCCACCGAACAGCCATGTGTAGAAGAGTAGGCGCGGTCTACTTTGGGGGCAATCCTGGGAACCGACCTCTCTGTCTGGGAGGTGTCCCCGTCCCGCACGTCACTTCATCTCCTATCGATCGCCTCCTCCCGTTACTGCCACGTCCGGCGGACTCCCCGAATGCCGGCTGCCGTGCCACGTTCGCCGACGACTACCTCTCCATGGAGTCGGGCCGGCAGCCCATGCTTCTGGCCTCCGCGCGCACCTCGGTCCCCCCGATGTCGGCGGAGGCGCTTCCAGATGACTCGGTCACCCTGCCCGATCATGCGGACATGATGGAGGCGCCTCACACACCCGCGGGGGGGGGGGGGGGTGGGGGGGGGGGGGGGGGTGGGGGGTGTGGGGACAGCGGCCCCAGCTCGCCAGTCTCTGTGCTACCCGATGCAGGGACGCTCTTCATCAACGCTGTCAAGCTGCCCTTGGAGGATTGCCTGCTGCAGGCGCCGCAGCGGCCGCGGGCTAGGCGCCTTGCCCCGCGGATGTGGTCCCCTGGCACAGTGATCGCCTCGCTGCAATGTCCGCCTACTGCGACCCCAACCCAGAGAAGCAAGCGAAGCGCGTTCTGGTGAACAAGTGGGAGAACAGGCCGGTCGACGCCATCACCGCCATGCCGGACTCCGGTATTGCTGTCAAGTTCCGCACTGCGTTCGGCGACCCTTCTTCTGTTCGGCGTGAAGCGATGCGCGAACTGTTCCGTGGCACGAGCCACCTCGTGGACGAGGTGCCGTCTTGTTAGACGACCGCGCACACGTCGTCGTTGCACAACCTGTTTCCAATGTGTGACAACCATATCTTGGTGTGGAACGCCCGTGGCCTAAACACCCGGGCTAGACGTACTGTAGTTCGCAACATTGCTGAGCAACACCGCATCTCTGTGCTCTGCCTTCAGGAGACCAAGGTTGAAAACCTTTTTGTATCCATGAACATTGATGTGAGTGGAATTGACTTCGACTACGTCTACCTTCCGGCGGTGGGGGTTGCTGGTGGCGCATCCATTGCTTGGCGCCGGGACCTTTGGAGTGCCTCTGCTCCTGCCATCCGGCGCTACTCCATTTCTGTCCGCCTCTCACCGCTTAACGGGACAAATGCGCCGTGGTGGATTACGTGTGTCTATGGCCCCGCCATGCGCGCCGAACAGCCGGCATTCCTGCAGGAACTGAGGGACACGCGCGCAGCCATCCAAGGGCCATGGCTCATATGTGGCGATTTCAACATGATTTACCAGGCCTCCGACAAAAACAACAGCAGGCTGCACCACGGCGCCATGTGCAACTTCCGATGTTTCCTGGATGATCTACAGCTGGGCGAGCTGCATCTCTCGGGCAGGCTGTTCACTTGGTCTAGTCATCGCGACAACCCGACCCTAGAACGCCTAGACCGCGCCTTCGCCTCGGTTGACTGGCTTGAGCTGTACAATAGCCACCATCTGTGATGTCTCTCTTCAGACACGTCTGACCACGTGCCGCTGATGCTCATACTCAACTCGGAACCGTTGGCTCGTCCACGTTTTTGTTTCGATGACTGTTGGACTCGGATCCCCGGATTTAAGGACGTCGTCGCCCTGGCTTGGAACGCTCCGATCGTTGCATCCGACCCTTGTAGGGTGCTGGATCAGAAGCTATGGGCGGTGGCCGTCGCGCTGAGGAGCTGGCGTGCAATCGAGGTAGGCAACATCCGCCTGCAATTGGTGGCGGCCAGGGCAATCATCTACGAGCTCGGCACCGTGGAAGAGTCAAGGCAGCTGGTTGCGGACGAGCTTCAGCTACGGCGCGAGATGAAACAGTCTGTCCTGGGCCTGGCGTCGCTGAGCAGGACTATGGCGAGACAACGTGCGCGCTCCAGACAGTTACGTGAGGGTGATGCCTGCATCCGATACTTCCACCTCCAGGCGTGAGGAGCATAATGGGCAGACGTTCAGTGAGGAGGAAGCTAAATCAAATATTGTCTTCACCTACTACAACAATCTTCTCGGCACGGACTTCCCGCGGCTTCACCGTATCGACTTTTCCCAGCTGTCCCTGCCGCAGATTGATCTCACGGACCAGGTGACTCCGTTCTCCGCGGCTGAAGTGGCCGCGATTGTGGCCGCCACGCCCTCCAACCGCGCACCCGGCCCGGATGGTCTTTCAGGTGCCTTCTATAAGGCGACTTGGGACATCGTCGGGCATGACGTTGTGCGTGCTTTCCAGGCGATGTGGGATATGGACTTCAGAAGATTCCACCACCTCAATAAGGCAGTCATGGTACTCCTCCATAAGAAACCGAACCCCGAGGGGCTCAAAGATTACAGACCCATCAGCTTAATTCACTCGGTCGCGCCGATGAGCAGCGCCTCATTGATGCGGTCGCCGCTCGCATCCCAACCTGGAAAGGTAACCTCTTGACGACGGCGGGCCGCAAGACTCTGACACAGACCACGCTGTCGGCCATTCCAGTGCACGTCTCCATCTGTTGCTGCCTCTCCGCGTGGGCCATTGAGGAGATCGATGGCAGGCGCCGTGTGTTCCTTTGGACAGGCGGGGACGAGGTCTCAGGCGGCCAATGTAAGATCGCATGGCCAATTGTGTGCACCCCAAAGGAGCTGGGGGGGGGGGGGGGGGGGGGGGGGCCCACCGCCCCCCACCAACACAAAACGCCCAACCCCGAGGAGGGGGGGGGGGAGGGGCAAACCCCCACCCCC
>CM041638.1:8651271-8725064 GCA_023333625.1 Bothriochloa decipiens
CCCCCCCCCCCCCCCCCCCCCCCCCCCCCCCCCCCCCCCCCCCCCCGGCATCCCGGACCTCCGAACACAGGGCTACGCCCTACGTCTTCGGTGGGAGTGGCTACGGCGAACGCGGCCAGACTCCGCATGGGCGGCGCTGCCTTCTCCGTCTGAGCGCAAGGTTAGTGCTATGTTCGTGCACTCGGTCACGGTGGAGGTAGGTGATGGGGCCATGGCCAAGTTCTGGACAGACTCCTGGCTTCCCAGAGGCCCCATCCGCTCTTTCGCCCCCAACCTCTTCATGGCGGTTGGCCGTAGACGGCGCGGCCGCTCCGTCCGGGACGCATTGACAAACCGTTAGTGGGTCTCAGATATCGTGGGTGCCCGCACGGCACCAATTCTAGTGGAGTACCACGACCTTTGGATCATGCTGGAGCACGTACTGCTCACGCCATCGGTGCCCGACCGGTTCGTCTGGCAATGGACGGCGGACAGACAATATTCTGTGCGCTCGGCGTACAGAGCCTTCTTCTGCGGCTGGACGTCCATGGCTGGCGCGAAAGAGCTTTGGCGTGCGGCGGCGCCACCTAAGGTAAAATTTTTCTTCTGGTTGGCTTTGCATGGTCAAATTTGGACAGCCGATCGGAGGAGAAGACATGGCCTGCAGACGACAGCTTCCTGCGCCCTTTGCGACCAGCTTGATGAGACGACCAGCCACTTGTTGTGCTCCTGCGTCTACGCTCGAGAGGTATGGGCGCGCTTGCTAGCGGTGATGGCGGGTGTGGCGCTTTCGAAAAAAAAATATACATGGGGCCTATATGTCACTATTCAGCTATGAATCGACTCGTGGCTCCGTTGACATGGCCGCCTCTCTCCGCGAGAAGTCGGCTCAATGACTGCGATGCGATGCGATGCCTTGTGTTTGACCATGCTCTGACTGCGATGCCATGTGTTTGACTGCGATGCCATGTGTTTGACTGCGATGCCATGTGTTTGACCATGCTCCCCAGTGTGTCTTCGTGATGAAACTTATTATAAAAGAACGCGGCTAACGCACGCACACGGCACATGTCCACATAAAACTATCTACCTTTCCTTCTCCTATGCCTATTCGATAGCTCACGGGCACGAAGTCCCTCGAGCCAAGAGCGGGGCGGCAGCAACGGCGCGGCGACCGGCGAGGAGACTGCAATAAAATAAATCGAGTCCCACGTCAAACAAGTCATGAGTCCGATCTGAAATCTCTTGAACCTCACAGAATCATGCATGGCGAATCGGCCTGTTCGCTCGGGTAGATGGGCAGCGCGGGTGCTGCGGCGGCGGCGGGTCAAAGGCGTAGCGGACCCAGAACAGCAGTGGACCCACACACAGCGTCATGCAAGGATCCAAGGACGGACATCTCAGAGAAGATTGCTCAGCACACCGCCGGTTTCTTAAACTCTTGTTTGGCAATTCTCCTCTGATCTGTACCTTGCGTCCTAGTAGCAAGAAGGTAGACCCAGCAAGGACATGCTGCTAGCTCAAATTAAGTCTCTTTCTTATTCTTTTCTCTCTCAATCCTACCTTACTAAATGGAGCATATCTCTTTTCATTTTTTTATATACGGTGGGACAAATTAGTTGGAAGCTTCAATGATTAATGAAACATCCATAGATAACTCCTCCTCATTTAAGTTTTCAACTGAATTCTATAAGTACATACAGTAGGGATCTATTACTACGATAAATCATCCTCAAAGCAACACATATGTAACTACGATAAGTCATCGAGAGTAGTAATAAAAGAGGAACGCCCAGGAAGAAACCGGAGCTCGTCTAGTCAACTAGGAGAATACCCCACGCGTTGCTGCGGGAATACGGATTATTGGATTGATTTGTACGTGGTCATATATTGCTTAGTTGGATTGTTTGCATGTTGAGACACATACAGGGACTTGATGTTGAGACAAATATTTAATTGTGTTTGGTAGTGTGTTGATAGTTGATTGCTTAGGTGGACATCTTGCATGTTGAGAGAAATAGCTAAATAGGGTTTGTTCTTATAGGTATTATAGATATTTCAATATCTAGAGATAGCTAGCTCAAACTACCAGCACCAACCTTATAAATTTGATGTTTAAAATTTTCAGGAGATATTCAGGGAAGATACACATCTTATATAATGAGTTGGAGAGTAAACTGCTGCAAGACGAATAGATGATCAATGGATTCGCATATGACGGAGCCCGGCGCCGTGCTTCCTTGACCGGGGTTCCTCGTGCAATTGTATTTATTTGATGCCCATGTGCAGAAGGCCGCGAGAGCATGACGACGCCGGCCTCATGGTCTGCCCATGTGTGGCGGTTTTTCAGCGCGGCGTGTAACACTCAACCTCCCTGCTCGCAATGGCGTGATCCGGATTCAGGAGAACGGAGGACTCGAAGGTGCTGCTGGCCGTCTCCTTCAACGAGGTAACAACACGGAGGACGAGATTGGTAAGATTACGACTCTGACGGAATGGCAAGTGGTGTGGTGGCTCGAAGTAGCGCATTTGTTGTAGGCGCTTGGATGATGGAGTCCAGTCTGCATGGTGCATGTGCATGCTAGCGTGGACTTGGTTTTTAGTTGTTGTAAAATATTATTTGTAGGTGAATCTCGGAATTAGTGCCATCTCGATTTCTGTACCGTCACTGTGCACCTCGGTTCCTAGGCCTCCGTTTTCTGTGCTCCCGGTTCCTGTGCCTGGTCACATATGCACCTCGAGAGATGTGCCTATCTTTGTATTACATGGGAGTGAGCAACGGGAGAATCCAAGAAGACATTGCCGTTGGCCTGAAGGCCAGCCCTATAAATAGGAAGTCATTATTCCTTTGTAATACAAGTGTAATAACAACCAGAAAAATAATACAAAGAGCTCCTGTGATTTACTCTCTACATCTGAGTCTACATATTGTGTTTACATACTGTGCTTGTGTGTGCTCACGAATCGATTTACAACACGTTATTAGCACGAGTTCTACAGAGCTAGAAGGTAAGAAAGGTTTGGGAATCGATTCATCAGTTTATACACTCAGCACTGGTGGTGATGCAAGGAAGGCCCTGCCTCCGCTCACCTTAAACTGGCCCTGAAGTGCCAAACGAACGATGTTCCCCTGAAGGCACATGAACAAATGCTTTTGCCCTGAAGGCACATGGATGTAGTCACCGCCGTCCTGCAGACGAGCAGATCTGACCAACGGAGCACCATGGAAGCGGAAGAGATGGCCTCCACAGGCCGCCGTCGTAGGCATGAACGAGCAGGCCTGTACAGGCCGCCGCCATGGCCACCTTGACCTCCGACAGGATGATCCAGCGGGCCCAGGCAGGCTACGACCCAGATCAATGCCGGCCATCGGCCCAGAAGGCCGCAGGCCCAAGCGCCGCCGCCGATCCGGCCCCGAAGGCCGCAGGCACGGCGCCGACCGGGCGCGCACACGCGATGGCCTCTGGCCCCGCCGCACGCGGCTAGCAGCCGCCAGGCGCGGCCCCCTGCATGCGGGCGCGCGGGCGCCCCTGGCCCCACCGTCGCTGCGGGAACTCCGGCCCCCGGCTGCCGCCGCCAGGCGCGGCCCCGGCCACCACACGGCCGTCGCCCTGGCCGCTGGCGTGTGGCCCCGTCGCGATGGCCTAACGCGGGCGCGGCCCCGCCTCGGGGCGCGTCACTCTAGGCCCCCGTCGCCACCGCGCAGCCTTCGCCGCCCAAGCGCGCAAGGCGAGCCCGCCAGCGCCTGCCTAGCAGCGCAGGAGGGGCGAGGGGAGCCGCATCCCTGGCCGCCGCGACCCCTGAAGGGCGCAGGCACGTGGGCCTCCGGCCGCAGCCGCGCAGGTGCCCCTGGCCCGCCGCCGTCGCATCCTAGCCTCGCCGCCACCGCATCCCGGCCCTCTGGCCGCCAACGGACGCGCAGGAGCCTCGGCCCCGGCCGCCGCGTCAAGGGCGCGCGGGAGCGTGGGCCCTGCCGCCTGGCCGTCGCCCCTCACTCTGCTATTCCTGTCCTGAAGATAGGGAAGAGAGAGTGATGGGGGAGAAAATGAAAGGGGTTAGGGTTAGGGTTTTTACCCATTCCTTTTATACCCGGCTGTAACTGATATGGACCGTTCATCTTGATGAATGGCCAGGAACAGCCGATGCCCAAAGTAGGCCCAGCAGGTCAGCCCAATAGGGCACCAAGTGGGCTCCCGAGGCCCATAATCAATTTGGGCTGCACAGTTTTAGTTCCTGTGCAAAATGAATGGCCTGAAGCCCAGTATAATTTTATATCATGATATATTTAGTGCAATTTATTTTCTTGCAAGTATTTAAATCCAGCAGATTTATTATTACAAGTTTAATTACTGCAATTTACTTTCTGCAATTATTTTTAAATCCCACAGATTTACATATTACAGTTTATATTCATTGCAATTTATTTTCTCGCAATAATTTAAATCCTGCAGATTTATTTATTTCTATTTATATATACTGCAATGAATATTATTTATTTATATTGCAAAGTAACCCTGAATGTTACGCCTAGGAAACCCTTAAATAGTCCTGAAGACTATGTATAATCGTAATCCTGAAGATTACGTGCCGGCATGCGCTGATCTTGTACAATATTTGTACAGGCATGACGTCGGACATCGTGAAGAGGGATTTTGATATGCTCGCCGTTGACGGCAGCAATTACCTCACTTAGGCTTCCGACATCCAGAACAGGCTTGATGGCAAGCGACTCGATCATACCATTATGCAGCCTGAAGCTGGCAATGATGAGCGTACAAAGTACGACAAAGCAAACGCATTATACCTCGTACGTCATCATCTCCACCCAGACCTAAAATGGCAGCATATGACGGAGGAGGACCCCCAAGTCTTATGGCAGTCCCTGATGGACCGCTTCAGCCAGCAGCTGACAATTGTGCTCCCGAGAGCACAACAAGACTGGGTCAACATACGCTTCCAAGACTTCAAGTCTGTGGCTGCGTACAACTCTTCTTTGCACAGAATTGTGACTAAACTGCGTCTCTGTGGCCAAAAGATCACAGACGCCAATATGATCGAGAAGACCTGTCTACCTTCCACCCTGGCAACATTGTACTCCAGTAGCATTACAGAAATGCAAAGTACACTAAGTACTCTGAGCTAAGTGAAGTGCTTTCTGTTGCTGAATAATAGAATGAGGTTCTCATAAACAATCGCTCTACCAGGCCCACTGGCTGCGCCTGAAGCGCATGCCAATGTTGCTGAGAGTTCTCGCAACCGCAGATGGGGCCGAGGAAAGGGAAAATGGAAGGGGAAGAAGGCTGCCATGTTCAGGGGCGAAGGAAAGGGAAAGCCCAAGGGTGGATTTGGACCCAAGAAGGAAAAGGGTGACCGTGATGGGGAAGAGCAAGGTGTTTGCTTGAAATGTGGGACAAAGGGACATTGGTCCCGCAAATGCCGCACCCCTAGGCACCTCATTGATCTTTACCAACAAACCAAAAACAAGGGTAAAGGTCAACATGAGTCTCACTTCGCCACTGAGCCTGAAGCTCAACCTGAGAGGCGCGACAGTGCACCTGTCGACGCAAGTGGTGGTGACGTCTAGATGGACGAAAGTGATGACGATCTTCTTGATGACATTGATGTGTATGGGGACTAGCAGTAATCCCCAAATCATGCTATCCTTGCACGATGTCCACATGTGTTAGCCATATGGGGTTTGGCCATTCATGTTCCCGAAGAGCATTTGTAACATCGTAGATGGCCTAACCATGGCAATGTTTCCTAAGAACAATAATGTTGTTTTATTATAGTATATGCTTTAAGTTGAATGCCTACTTTTGTTTTGTGGTGTTCAACAGGATCTATGGAACCCTATGGCTGAAGAGGAGAAATGTCTTGTAGACAGTGGCACCACCAATACGATACTAAGGGAAACCAGATATTTCCAAACATTAAGAAAGAAAAAGGGAAATATTATGACCATTGCCGGAAGCAATGCTCATATTGTGGGCACCAGAAGTGCCACACTGGTTCTTCCCATGGGTACTCGAATCTTTGTAAAGGATGCATTGTTGTATCCTGACTCAAAGCACACGCTTTTGAGCTTCAAAGATGTCCGTGCGAATGGTTTCCATGTAGAAACCGAGGTTGAGCAAGGTACCGAATACCTACTCATCACTAAATTCGACAGGTACCAGAAATGAGTGGTGGAAAAGTTCCCTTCATTGCCATTGGGGTTGTACTATACGTACATAA
The DNA here is from genome assembly GCA_023333625.1 of Bothriochloa decipiens. NCBI lineage: Eukaryota > Viridiplantae > Streptophyta > Magnoliopsida > Poales > Poaceae > Bothriochloa > Bothriochloa decipiens. The sequence goes on from CM041638.1 coordinate 8,657,488, forward strand.
AACCCATAGATGAATATGTTATGATGAAGGCCATATTCAGAAACACAGAATCATTTCAAATATGGCATGACCAATTGGGTCATCCTGGGTTGAATATGATGAGAAGAATCATCAATAATTCTACTGGCCATGAGGTAAAAGGCTTCCCTAATCCTGAAGATTTTATTTGCACTGCATGTACAAAGGGGAAGCTAATCACTAGACCATCCCTCCTGAAGATTAGGGATGAGTCACCAGCGTTCCTGCAAATGATACAAGGTGACATTTGTGGACCAATTCAGCCCTTGTCGGGCCCATTCAGGTACTTTATGGTACTCATCAATGCATCTACCAGATGGAGCTATGTGGACCTGTTTCCACGAGAAACCATACTTTCTCCAAGCTCATTGCCCAAATAATCAGGCTAAAAGCAAGTTTTTCTGATAACCGCATTCAGTCCATTCGGATGGATAATGCTGGTGAGTTCAGGTCAAAAGCTTTTGATGATTATTGTTTAGCCATGGGCATTAAGGTAGAGCATTCAGTACCACATGTCCATACACAAAATGGTCTAGCTGAGTCCTTGATCAAGAGGATCAAGTTGATTGCCAGGCTGTGCAGAATTGTAAGCTACCAACTAGTTGTTGGGGCCATGCGGTGTTGCATGCTGCAACACTAATTCAACTCAAGCCAACTGCATATCATGATACATCCCCCTTACAGTTGGTGCATGGGAAAGAACTAAGCATTTCCCATCTGCGTATATTTGGCTATGCTATGTACGTGCCAATACCACCACCTCAGCGTACATCAATGGGACCCCACCGAAAGTTGGGGATATACATTGGTTATGAGACTCTGTCCATAATCAAGTATTTGGAGCCTATGACTAGGGATCTTCATACGGCTCGGTACGCTGATTGTGTCTTCGATGAAGACCATTTCCCAGCATTAGGGGAGATAGGCATCCATAAGAATGCCGAGAAATTGAATGGAAAGCAACTAGGTTGCAATCCTTAGACCCACACACCAGTGAATCTGAACTGGAAGTTCAGAGAATCATACATTTGCAAGGTCTTGCAAATGAGCTGCCAGATGCCTTCACTAATCATAAGAGGGTGACAAAGTCGCATATACCTGCAGTAAATGCGCCGGAGAGAGTTCAAGTAGCCCAGAAGGTTACTAACTCTACAGCCTCCCCTAATCCTAGGAAGAGGGGGAGACCTCTGAGTGTTCAGGACAAGGTCCCGTAGAGACGTCCGCAAAGACGAGTCACTGAGCCACTTGCATCACTCAAAGAATCAATTGAAGAAGCTCAACCTGAAGTTGAGAATACCCCTAAAGTGGCAACTCGACCTGAAGTTGAGTCGGTCCCTGAAGGACCCCATCCTGAAGATGGAAAACCCAATGTGTCGCGCGCACACTATCGCATTGGAAGATCGGAATGACCCAACTCAGTCGTTATGGGAAATCACGATGAGTGGGAGAACGATCCTGAAGAGATCGCCACTAATTATGTGGAGATGGGAGAGTCATACAAAAGAAAGACCACAATTGTCGACATATATTTCGCCTCCAAAATTGCTGATTCAATGGATCCGGATCTAGCACCAAAGTCCCTAATAGAGTGCCAGAAGCGCTCAAATTGGGAACAATGGAAAGCAGTAATTGAGGCAGAATTGCGCTCGCTTTACAAAGGAGAGGTTTTTGGACCAGCAGTTCTAACACCTCCAAAATTCATCCCTGTAGGATAGAAATGGGTCTTCCTCCGGAAGGGGAATGAACATGGCTAGGTGGTAAGATATAAAGCGAGGCTTGTGGCACAAGGGTTCACGCAGAGACCCGGCATCGATTACGATGAGACTTACTCCCCGGTTATGAGTGGCATAACATTCCGATATCTCATATCTATGGCAGCTAACTTGAATTTAAAAATGCAGTTGATGGATGTTGTGACCGCATACGTGTATGGGTCACTCGTTTCGAAAATCTATATGAGAGTCCTTGAAGGACTTAAGATGGACTTAAGATCCCTGGACTGAATCAAAACCGTAATATGTTCAGCGTTCACCTGCAGCGATCGTTGTATGGGTTGAAATAATCTGGAAGGATGTGGTTCAACCATTTGAGTAATTTCCTCCTGAAGAGGGGTTACACAAACAATGATAATTGTCTCTATGTGTTCATCAAGAAATCCCCGAAGGGTTTCTGCATCATCTCGGTCTATGTCAATGATTTGAATATCATTGGCACCACAGAGGACATTGAGGAAGCAGCGACTTACCTTAAGAAAGAATTCGAGATGAAAGACTTGGGTAAAACCAAGTTTTGCTTAGGCCTGCAGCTTGAGCACCTCCTTGAAGGAGTGTTTGTGCACCAGTCTACTTACACAAAGAGGGTACTTGAGAAGTTCAATATGGGCAAATGCCTCCCTCTGAGAGCCCCCATGGTGGTCCAATCCCTGGAAGTGGATAAGGACCCATTTAGGCCAAAGGATGATGATGAAAAGGTATTGGGACCTGAAGTCCCATATTTGAGTGCCACTGGAGCACTAATGTACCTAGCAAACTGCACAAGGCCTGATATTGTGTTCGTAGTAAATTTGTTGGCAAGGTACAGTGCTAACCCAACCAGAAGACATTGGGTTGGCATCAAAACCATCCTCAGGTACCTACAAGGTACACAAGATCTTGGCCTATGGTTCCCGAAGAACCAAAACTCAACCATGGTGGGATATGTAGATGCTGGCTATATGTCTGACCCACATAATGCCAGGTCTCAGACTGGTTTTGTGTTTCTCTGTAGTGGTGCAGCCGTTTCATGGCGGTCTGTGAAGCAGACCTTGGTTGCCACGTCCACCAACCACTCAGAGATAATTGCACTTTATGAAGCCACACGTGAATGTGTTTGGCTCGGAAGAATGATTGGCCACATCCAGAAGTTATGTGGCCTGGGTCTTGACAATTCCCCCACCGTTATCTATGAAGATAACGCCGCTTGTGTTGCACAGATGCATATGGGCTATGTGAAGAGCAATCTTACAAAGCATATTGCTCCAAAATTCTTTTATCCTCATGAGCTCCAGAAGAGCGGGGAAATAAATATACAACAAACTAAGTCTTGCGAAAATCTGGCAGATTTGTTTACAAAGTCTCTACTTGCATCTAGTTTCCATCGATGTGTCCATGGAATCAGTATGAGACGACTTAGTGTGTTGCAGGGTTCAGGGGGAGAAAGCTCCCTGAACAATGGCCCATGAATGTGGTCCTGAAGACCACTTGGTCCTGAAGACCAGATCCCGAAGATCAATTATTGTACTCTTTTTTCCTTGGTGAGTTTTTTCCCACTGGGTTTTCTCACGCAAGGTTTTTAACGAGGCAACAAGTGCAACATAGCGAGCGCATGTGATGTACTCTTTTCTCCTACCCTTTTTTTTCACTGGGTTTTTGGGGAGAGTTTTTAATGAGGCATGTACACGGCGTGATTCATCCAAGGGGGAGTGTTGTAAAATATTATTTGTGGGTGAATCTCGGAATTGGTGCCATCTCAATTTCTGTGCCGTCACTGTGCACCCCGGTTCCTGGGCCCCTGTTTTCTGTGCCCCCGGTTCCTATGCCCGGTGACATATGGACCTCGGAAGATGTGCCTATTTTGGAATTACATGGGAGTGAGTAATGGGAGAATCCAAGAAGACATTGCCGTTGGCCTGATGGCCAGCCCTATAAATAGGAGGTCATTATCTCTTTGTAATACAAGTGTAATAACAACCAGAGAAATAATACAAAGAGCTCCCGTGATTTACTCCCTACATCTGAGTCTATATATTGTGTTTATATACTGTGCTTGTGTGTGCTCGCGAATCGATTTACAACATTAGTCAAGTGTCGATTAGACAAAAGAGAGGAACCAGCGCTTGGGTAGCGGTGGCTGGCGGTGGCCATCGGATTTGACCAGGACGTGGCAACCGACAATGAGAGGCAATCCGGATGTGCCGTGATTGTTTTTCTGATGGACACGGATGTGCCGTGATTTGTTTGTGCTGGCTGCGTAAGAGGGAGTCGAGCCTCGGACCAGGGAGATAAAATTAAAGGAGACCCACGAGGAGCCTTGGATTTTAGATTTGTTTTTGTTCTCTTGTTTTGATCAAATCTAAAACTGTGCTTGGGAATCATGATATTGATCTGAGAAGTTTGATTGTTTTTTATAAATTGTGCATAATCACGAATTAGATCTTGATCAATTCTCATCATCACCATTTGAGACAACGACCTTGTTTATTTTATATCTTGAGTTCGAGAACTCTGATTGACGTGATCCAGTTGGGTTAGTTCACAAATTTCATATAGTTTATCGTGTTGAATTTTGACATCATTCGGAGCAACAAATATTGGTCGATACTATTTTGGTGTTGGTGTAGTATTCTGTCCAGAATAGAAAATGAGGCTTGAATAGGTTTTGTATTAAGGATGAAGTTTTAAAATTAGTTTTTCTTCCGCAGTATCATTCAGGGCTCATCTGATTGTCTATCTATCTTAGAGTAAACCAACCCTATATCATGCATACGTAGAGACTATTCATACGAACAATTTATTGGTGAATGCATCACATTCAGGCAGAACGCATCCTAACAGAACACAAAGACTATTCGAGCATGGTGAAACACACAACGCACAATGATGCAATAGTGTTTCTTTCGTTGCTACTCCTACTCAGATGCTTTTCATTTTTTTTTATGGAACGATGCTTTTCCATTTATGCAGAGTGTAAGTGAAATTCGTAAAAATTTTGCTCCAATATCTTCCAATGCTCATCTAGCATAAAACAGCTAATTTTTTCTCTGTCTTCCAAAAATACATGTTTCTAAAATCTATTAATTTTCTTTCTTGTAAGATTGACCAAGATGGACACTGATGAATGTATCGATTGGTTTACACTTGTTCTAGGGCCATTAATTTTGTGTATTTATGCATGTACATAGCACGTACTAACAGATTCCCATTTTCCTGTGTGAATATAATAGGCCGACTACTCCAGGATGAAAGGGATAACAAGAATGTCCCTGCACATCGACTGTGCATCCATACGGACTGCCATGGACGACATCAAGGTGATCCTATGTGCTGTTGCTGTGTCCAGGACGAAGCTCATTGCTATGCCATTCTACGTGAGTGCCAAAGAAAATGCCCCGCAAAATGAATTAACATTACTTGAAATAATGTACGGTGCATAATTCTTATCTGGGAGTTGCGAATGAGCAATGGAAATTAAATGAATAAAAATGCAGTGTGACGTGTGTTGCTGTTTTCTTGCATTGGCTCATGAAATGTGTCATATTCCCATATCTGTTTTTTAAGAGCATGACTGCATGGATGATCATGATGAATTTAATTAAGAGGTTTTTTATGGTGCTTCTGACATGTGATGCCGATAGCAATGACTTTCCAAGTAAAATAGGACTATATTAGGGGTCAGTATTTAGCCCTTATTTATTTTTTTATGATAGATGAGGCCACAAGAGACATACAATGTGATATGTCTTGATGTATGCTCTTTTCTAATATTGTAGTGCTAGTTGACGAGAGTATGACAGGAGTAGGTTAATAGAAAGTTAGAACTATGCAGACATATACGTTAGAGTCGAAAGTTTTCAAATATATAGTAGTGACCAAGACCGAGTACATGACGTGTGATTTCAGTGTGACTCGGCATGAGGAGGGAGACATTAACCCCAACGGGCAATTGTTGGGCAAGAAGAATATTTTTTAGTATTTAGGATCAATGCTTCAAAAGGATAGCGAAATTGATGAAGATGTTAGACATAGAATTTCAGCCGTTGGTTGAAATGGCGTCAAGCTAGCTTCGTGTGTCCTATATGACAAAATGGTGTCTTAGAAGCTGAAAGGTAAGTTTTTATAGAATGACGATTCGCCCGACGACATTCTACAATGTAGAATATTGGTAGATATGCGTATGTTGCATTGGATTTGTGGGCACACAAGGAGGGATAAAGTCGAGAAAGACGATGTTCAAGATATGGTTCACATGGCAACCAATTGAGAAAAAATTGATTCAACATCAGTTGCGATAGTTTGGTCATATTCAACGAAGGCCTTCTAATTAAGGCGTCGGTGCATAGTGAGGTTCCGAAACGGGTCGATAATGTAAAATATGGTAGAGGTCTACCTAAACTGACTTAGAATGAGTCTGGTAAGAGACATTAAAGAGTAGAATATCTCTAACCATAAACGTGTCTGAGCCATGACCTTTATTAATTTATCTATGTCGTCTCTCGACTGTGTCGTTAACTTGCTTGGCATAAAAGACTATGTTGTTGTTGTTGTGATGGTGCTCGAAAGGAACCCGTGGATTCGCCACAGCTAATTTTTGAACGTTCATTGGACTTCAATCTTGCGAAAATGCGAACCATTTTCTGGAATGAGACACCTACCGTTTTTAGAAAAAAAATTAATTTCCACATGGCACCCTAATTGGATAGTGACGCATGTGCTCCATGTCTTTTCTCATGCTCAGGTGTGTATATGCGCCTACTCCATTTCAATTATTTCTTTTAAATTTTACAACTTCTAAACGGTGTATTGACCATCTGCACTGGTGTGTCCTACACGATAAAACGAACAAAACTAGACCACCACATGCATATGTTTTCCTCCAAAATTCCTTTGGAATGACCCGATTCATAGGAACTTGAAAAAAAAATGGTTGAAATTATTCCTTTGTTCCAAAGGGCTTCACAAGATTTTTTTTTCTATAGGATTTGTATCCCAAAATTTCTATGCTTTTCCTCCGTTCCAAAGGAGCCCTAAACTTGGCAGAGTGGCCAATCGATGCGGTGACGCTCCTCCCCTCAACATAGCCTCATCTTCCATCAACCAACGCTGATCTGGCGAGGATGAGACTGGAAAGGAGAGGCTGCATCCGACTAGAAGGAGCACGAATCGGCAATACTCGTGTGGCGGAGGCGATCTAGCAGTAGAGGCAGCGGCGCGCCAGGTTGGCAGCATGAGGCCAAGATCCAGACCCAGTTTGGGCTGCAAGTTTTTTTGTTTTATTTTGATTTACCGAGGCAGGTATTTCAACGGCCTCAACAAAAATTCATCTACCACGACCTTTCAACCGAGCCGGTTGTGATGCCTACCTATTTATACTCTAACACACCAATCAGGCCTCTTTGGTCTTGGCCTTTTTTCGGGCGTGGCTTGGTCAGAGGTTCTTCTCTTCTGTAAATCAATTTTAGGAGATGGCCAAAATGTGATCATCTCCAGAAATCAGTTTTAGAGCTAGGCAAATTTTGACCAGTTCTGTAAGTAAAACATCTACCTCTTTAAATCCTCAGGTATTTTAGGGAGGGTTGAATATTGTGACTGCCTCCATTAATGATTAGATGGTATCTCACGAAATCATTTACTAGTGGTGTTCGGGTGGATTCGGGTACTGAGTTCAGATTTTGGATTCAGGTGCGTAGAGGCTCCACCTGATCGGAATGCACCCTGTTGCGATCTCTAAATGCCAGTATGCTACATGGCTTGCGATTGTTTGTGTTGCTTTTGTTATGAACATGGTGAGGTTGGAAAATCCCCTTTGAAGTTTAACTTAGACAAACTTAAGCCATCCTCTTTCGAAATACAGTTACATGCATCGTTACAGTTATATAAGGCAAGGAAGCTCAAGAGAACTCTGCACTGAAAAATCTAAAAGTGAAGTTGGCCTCCTTCAATAATATCACTTGAACATCAACACGTGACAGTTCAGAATTCTGCATATGTTCCTCTTGACAGTTCCTGTAACGTCCCGCCTCCTCAAGGCCAGGCCCGCTTATATCCGGCCGCTTATCTAGGACATAGACTGTCCTCACAGACCAACACTAGTCTTTTCTGCGCACTTTGTTCTCACTCGTGCGCACCCGGGAAGACTTCCCGGTCGGTCACCCATCCTTAAATTGCTCCAGGCCAAGCACGCTTAACCTTGGAGTTCTTTATTGATGGGCTTCCGAAAAAGAAGTTGTAACTTGTTGGTACGAGTATCCTATTAATCCTATTAAGTCCTGGGCCGAGGTGTTACATACTCACCGCCTTAGGAGACCGACGTCCTCGTCGGTCAACCCCAGGCCAGGAACGTCCCCTCTTGGCCACGTCCGTGTGTCCAGTGCCAGCGCATGTGTCATGCTGTGTGACCACTCCGGATCCACACCAGCCATGCACACCATGCCTGCGCAACTGACACACGCGCCCGTGAAACCGCAGGGTCGGCTCTGATACCAACTGTAACGTCCCGCCTCCTCAAGGCCAGGCCCGCTTACATCCGGCCGCTTATCTAGGACATAGACTGTCCTCACAGACCAACACTAGTCTTTTCTGCGCACTTTGTCCTCACTCGTGCGCACCCGGGAAGACTTCCCGGTCGGTCACCCATCCTTAAATTGCTCCAGGCCAAGCACGTTTAACCTTGGAGTTCTTTATTGATGGGCTTCCGGAAAAAAAGTTGCAACTTGTTGGTACGAGTATCCTATTAATCCTATTAAGTTCTAGGCCGAGATGTTATAGTTCCACTGTTAATTTTGTTTATTGCCATCTCTGTCACTCCGTCCTCTGTCTCTTGTTTAATTAATAAGAGTCTTCAGTTCCATTTGGCCCCTCATTTCTGCTGTTATAAAAATATCGATATGCTCAGTAGGTGTGCATACTAGGTCGATCTCAGTCACTAGAGCCAACTGGTGCTCAAAGTCTGAAACTTGAAGGTTTAGTGTGCAGAGACCTTCTTCCTCCTCTTCCAAATTTTATGAAACTCTAGCTAGGCTGATGCAAAAACTTCTCATGATCACTCATACCCTCGGTATGAGAGGCATGGGGACATGTAGCTGATCCGTTAACAATCTTCCTAGGCCTGCATCAAGGATGACAGATTCGACTCTCCATCTTTGACGTGTGCCTGCGTGCATCGGGATAAGACAAACTTTCAGTGCGCGTGTGTAATATATATAAAATAAATATTCCAGAGTCGAGACTAATTTTATCTTACTTATACTTTTGTGTTCTTAGCTTTAATTATCTAAAAAAACTTAACGTGTGGTTAGCAGCATCCAAATACAATAAAAAAGAATAGCAACTTATGAGACATGTACATACGTAAATCTTGTGTGAAACTTTTAACTAGCATAAATTTTAAATCGGTTTCTTAATGGTCCGCCTAGCATAAATTTTTAAACTGTGTAATAACTACAGTTATACAATTGCAGCTCAAATTAACCCAGGCATATGCATCCCAACAAAAATATGGACGGAAAAGTTCAAAGTGGTGCTGTCACTCCAAATAATAATTATATTGCTAGGTGAACATCATAATGTGAGAAAACTTTTGATTTCACACGTTCTCAACTTTACAGCGATCGAGCTCCACCATTATATTATCATATATGAGTTTTCGGCCATCAAGAAAAACTCCTGGTCTGGTAATGATACAGGCCAGCGGAATTCGAATGTATGTCTTTCGAGTTATGTCTCCTCACTTCCACCTTTTCTTACTAATACAATATAGCTGGATCTGTCCAATTTTGGAGGTTTGTACGCTGTAACTGGGTCTTGTCTCCTCTTCTTCCCATTGTGAAGCTAGGCCATATACAGATGTGCGTGTAGAACTGTAGCTAGCTAGTTGCGTATTGACACGATTCATATATGTGTATAGAGACACGATGCCAATGTTTCCAACGTCTGGTCCTCCCATTTTTCATTACTTCATTTTACCTTCCAAAGCCTACTATGCCCTGCTCTCTCGTACTCTGGTTTGACGTAGGCTACACATTAATCTCCAAGATTGTCAGTTACCTTTTTATATAGATCGAGTAGGTGCATGCAGCAGTCTCATTACAGCTATCATATCTTTTCACATTTAATCCCACTATCTTAAGAGTCACCAACTCGCCACGGATTTTGTTTGAAATTAATGTCTAGAGAGATCCTCAAGCTGCTGTCCTCTACATATAGTAGTTTTCTTGAAATGCTGTATAGTTTCAGATGATGACGATCCATCAGTCAAACTTTTAGTCTGTTATATCACCTTGCTTTCTTAGGATGGGAATGGTAAGCATTGGGACAAGAAAACATGTGCCGGTCATCACGGCATTGGGATGTATGAGAGCATATGGTTATTTTGCTTCCACAATAGCGAATCATTGAGAGGTCTGATCCCCAAATCAGCCCTCTTAGTGAACAAGTCACTGCAGAGGCTGGGCATTGTTGATACACCTTTCCAACATGGCCAAGCAGAAGGAGTACATTGCAGCTCTGGTGAAAGGAAGAAAAAATGAGAAAACACTGGAGAAACCGAGGAAATAGTACTATGAGGACAGCGCCAGGTTCCAAAAATTATCCAGGGAGTTCGATGCGCATAAGATGCTAACCAAGATTTGGATGTGCCACCTGATGGTGAAGAATCTGGACCCCTTGAGCAAACAGAAAATCTGCAAGCTTCAGGCAGTTGCCCTGTTTGACAAAGACCAGAGATGGCTGCATTACCCGCGAAGAAGCACGAGCTGTTCTGGAACGTTGGCAAGCGCATAGATGACGCCCTGATGGTCGACAGTGGAAGGATTAGCCTTCCCAATTTTCTAAATTTCATTCATGGCTGAGAAAGTTAAGCATGCTCAAGCAATGGAACTCCAAGGGTCTTGAATAACTCTTGTGCATGACATGTAACTTCGTTAGCTGTTAATTTGTTTCTTCAGCTTTTGTGCACATGGTCATCTTGGGCTGTGCGCAAATAGAGTTAGAGCATGAAGATGAAAGGGAGACGTTTTGAGCGTCAAGCAAAGCATGGGGGTTATCAATTTAAATGAGCTTGCCAAGAATAAATGGCAAAATAATCATATTCAACGTTGAATATGATTCTCTCCTATTTAAGTGCACTCCTTTTCATTATTTCTGCCAGCAAAACTTGGCTGTGTACGTTAGCAGTGGACGGAATTTTTCCATTTTCTAAAAAAAATACCCTCACCTTGATAGACAATTACGGATGACAATCATTGGGACATGAAAAAGGTGTGTTGGTCATCATGGATTATTGTGACATTTTGAGGGCTTATTGTTATCTTTATTCCATCATAGTATCATTATTAGGACCTTGATCGATATGGAGCTTTGCTCGAATAAAGGTAAAGGCTTCAGCTATAAAATCATAAGAAATTGTAAATGGAGCCCCTCCCGCATCTATGAAATCAGACCTGATGAAAACCTATGCTGGGCACCATCACCATTCACCACAGCTACCATCATTTTAAGTCTGAACTATACCGCCACATTATAAACCATCTTTCCTTCCATCTTCACCTCTCATTTGAAAGCTAGCTAGCCACAGTTCCTTCAGCACATTCTTGTTTCTTCGTTGCTACAAGTGATGGATATATATCTAGAGCTAGATGAAACCAAACTATTTATAAACGGTGGATTTCTAGTCTGGATATATATGCATCATGAACAGATCATGCGTGCACAAAAGAGGACATTACTGTTTTCCTCCTTCATTGTTAGTTTTATTGGTTAGCATAGTCGCGATAGCTAGGATCGGCATGGAATGGTATCTCGATATATGGAGGTGCTTGAAGGATTGTTGCTTCACATAGTCATCATGAAGAAGGATTCTTGGTTCACGTTAACTTCATTGGGTGTCTCCGCTGTTTACTGAATCAAATAAATTAGGGTTAAGTCTACTTTAGGACCTCCAATTATCATAAAAGTCTAGATTTTAACCTTAAACTTTAAAACTGGATAACATTGGCCCTCGAACTTTCAAAAAAATTTCACTTTTCAACCTTGGTGGTTTTTCAGGCTGTGCATGGCACTGTTCTGCCACATGTCGGCCTCTGGTGACATCAGCGATGACATCAACACTTTCTTTTTAATTTACGAAATTGATATCTTTTTATTCGGAGCTTCAAATATAGCAAATAATATAACAATTTTGATCGTCTCGATGAGCTCTTTGCAATGGTATAATCCATTTTGTTGTTTGAGATAGTTTTATTTCATAAAGAAATAAATATTTCTACAAAACAAGTGAGAATAACAAAACTTGTGAAATTTATTTAAATATTTTAATTCGATCCTAAACTTTTTGTACAGGTTGATATAATCATAAAACAGCTACAAATCAATTTTCATAATTTTTTGATATTTATTTTAGCCTACAAAAAATCATAGAAGTTGTATTTATTAATTAAAAATAGATAATTTTGAAACATGAAAAAACTATTAATTTTCTAGGTTTCATATTTTTTTAGATAGAATACATCATGAAGAAGCTACACAAAAAATTTCGTGAATACATGCACAAATAATTAGTTATGAAATAAACAAATATCAGTACTATTGAAAAATATCAAAAGTTAATGTTAATGCGCGGAAGCAGCCAGCAAACAGCCCAAGGTTAAAAAATGAACTTTTTCGAAAGTTAAGGGCCAACGTTATCCGAGTTTAAAGTTAAAGGTTAAAATCTAGACTTTTACGATAGTTGGAGGTCTTAAAATGAAGTTAACCCAATAAATTAAGCTGGTATTGGCTTCCTCGGAATGATATGTTCTGAACATCTTGTTGTAAACACCGCTTTTCTGAACATCTGGTTGTAAACCCGGTTTGTTCCTGCAGTGACATGTACAAGATGCCCTCTAGCGTAGTTGTCATCCTAGCCGTGGTTTAGCCAAGCATCTCGCGGTGCAACTGGTTAGAGCGTTGACCTCCAGGGATCGTTGAAAGCCCTGGCCATCCCGGGTTCGAATCACGGTGTCTGCTTAGCGATCCGCATTTTTTTCCTAGTCATGGTTTAGCACAAATAATTTTCTATTAGATTGTTTGTTCATTGTTTAAGGCCTTTCTTTTTCTTTTGGCACGATCGATGGTTGAGTTTTGACGATATTCACACTCGTGATAAAAATAAAACATTGCTTGTCGAAACTCATTTAACTGTCCCTCCATCCTTTGTATTTCTGCCACCATTCCTTCATGTCCCTTTCACCGGAAGATCACTTAGTGCTCCCTCCGTCCCAGTAAAAGTATCGTCCGAGCCTTTCACCGGTGTCCCAAAATTCTGTCGTTTTAGCGTGGTCCCTCGGCTATCGTTGCACGCCGTAGGGCACAGGCCTGTCCTTTCACCCTGTGCACTCCTCCATCCGAAAAAACACGCATGCACGTAGCAAGAGACGTGAACCGGTTTTGACAAGACAAGAAAGCAGAGATTGTAGCTAGCTGGTCTTCGTAGCCGTGCCCTAGGACTACATTTTTACTGTGACGGAGGGAGTACTTGTATATAGTTATACCATAGTTATTGCTCTGTATAGAACACAAACCCAACTTATAATAATAAATGCAACAAACACAATATCATAGACCATCCTCCTATCCTCCGTACCCATTACTATTTATGAAGAGTGAAATGTACCGTAGCTCTCTGGACTTGTGTGGCTGTGTCAAATAGGTCCATGGACTCTCAAAATGCACATCTGACCCCTTAAACTTGTTGTTTGGTTCACCACAAGCCCAACCTTACTTGGTCAATGATTTCTTGCCTAGTTGGGCATGTTACTGTACACACACAGCATGCTAAAAAGAAGAGGCGCGGGGAAGCTCCGCCTCCGCTCTGCCGCCGCCCTCGCGCTCCCTGGAGCTCCCATGTACAGTCGTCGCCGCCTTGCTCCCTACGACTCGTGCTCGCCGGAGATCCCGCGCGGACACCTAGCTGCTGCCGTGCAACTCCAGCGCAGCCGCTCGGCGCGTCCCCGGCCTTACACGCACGCCGTCGCCCGCCGCGTGCTCCGCCTCCTCACGATGCCACCCGGCCATGACGACCTCGATATGCTGCAAATGGTGGGCCTCCACGGGGGAGCCCCAGCCCAAGCGTGGTCTTCATCTGTGGCCTAGGACGGGGAGGCGGGCGCCAGAGCACGAGTAGTGCCCGGCATGGTCACGCCCGCTGTCAGAAGGTCCATGAAAGAAGGACGCCGTCGCGCTTGGAGACCAGAAGGTCCGGATGATGAACGACGGCCACCGGTCCGACCTCCCGAGCCGCGCACTCCTGGCGCCGCCATTCACGCCGCGGGCATCACGAGGCCTCGTGCAGCGCAGGCTCTCCTCACCGGCCACGGCCACCATCTCCCGGCGCACGTGCTCCAGGTCATCGCCGTCGAGCCGCGTGGCAAGGGATTGGCCAGTGCGACCGAGGGACGGGTGGCGCCGCAGTTGGCCCACCCGACCGGGAGCGCACCGTGCGTCGCTGGCTTCTGATCCGCACCAGCTCCATCCTCCTCCTTCCAGTGCCCTCTCCTTCTGCTCTGGTCGCCGCTCCCTTCCCGACAGTCGTATGCGAGCTCCGCCCCTGCCACCGCAAGCGTAGCGCGCCGAGCGGCAGGGAAGCCATTGGCAATGCGCTCGATGTACTCCTTGACGTCCTCGTACTCCACGACGGGCACGCGCTCCTTAAATGCGGCCGCGAGCTCGTCGGCATGGCATCCCTCGGCATCGGTGGCGCCAAGGAAGCATATGCATGCATAGAGACCGAAGCTAGCTGCATGTGTATGCCCGTATAAGCATGCAATACGAACGTACATGTTGGCAATGCAAGCCTAGGTTTTTTTGAGGCAACTGGAGGGACCGAAGCCCCTGCAGGAATATATTAAAAGACCCAAAAAAGGTTGCAAAAAGGCAAAGTCCAAAGAAAAAGAAACAAAGGTTCACCGAGGCACCCTCCCTGTCCTAAATCTATGGCACTTTTGTGGAAGTGAAAAAAATAAACCAAACTCTAAAGGAAATTATAGTTGCTGGATCCATTGATCAAAATTTTGGGCTAGGCTATTTTTAACTCTGAAGGAAACCAGCCTCACTTCCTTGAGAGACATAGTCTTGCAATCATCAATCCCCAGCTAGATATTGTTGAAGATGATCTCGTTTCTGGCCTTCCAGATTGTCTAGCACATTAGGATGATTGCCACCATGAAAAAGCGATAGTTAAGTTGAATTTTAAGGCCCTCCACATTGGCCAATGTTCCACTGTCAGGGGAGCTCTGAAGATTGATGATGTTCCAGCATGCTTGAGCAAAAGGACATTGCCAGAAGAGATGCTCCGCCGTTTCTTCCCCACCATGAAAACAAACTGCACACTCATATGAATCCAGAGCCATTTGCTTCCTTCAAAGGATGTTTCTTGTGCTTAGCCTATCCATAAGCAGGAGCCAGAAGAAGACTTTGTGTTTTGGCTGGCAGGGGGACCTCCATAAGAACTTGAAGGCTTGATCAATGACCTGATGGCCCATTAGCTGCTTGTATGCTTTTGCAGACCTGAACTTTGCTCCCCTATTTTGCATTGTCCAACTGTCTTTTTCATTTGTCACCAATCTTCCCTGTATTTGCTGTTGAATGGATTGTGCTTGAGTAAATGCTTCCTAAGACAAAGGCAACTGGAAGAGGTTATAGAAATTGTTTTCATTGACTGCTTTTTCAATTGTTATGTTCTTGTTCCTTGCAAAAGAAAAGGCACGTGGGAACCAAGATTCTAGAGTTGGAGTGGTCCAAGCATCTTTCCATAGCAAGCAAGTTACACCATCTTTAATCTGAACTGAAACCACTGACTTGAATGAGTCCAATAGTTTGAGCACATCTCTCCACCAGAATGAACCTTTTTTTGTTGTACCAGGGAGCTTGCCATTTCTATAGTGTTTCTCCCAAACAATGTTTACCCATGGGATGTCATCAGCAGGGCTTGGTTCTGATGCTCCAAGTCAATGATCCCCAGCCCTCCCTCAGATTTTGACCTACAAACAAGTTCCCATGCTGCCTTGCGTCTGCTTCCCCCATTGATATCATTGCCCCTCCACAGACAGTTTCTTCTGAATTTATCAATTTGCTTGATGACACCCTTTGGCAGCTCCAGTGTGCACATATAAAAGGTTGGAAGGGCTGAAAGGACTGCATTAGTCATCTGGAGGCTACCAACTTGGTTTAACATTGTGGACAATCCTCCCAACCTCCTTTCACACTTGTTTACCAATGGTAGGAAATCAATGATTTTTGGTTTTGTGGTGCCCAGGTGGAGACCAAGGTATGTGAATGGTAGGGAGCCTTTTGAGCATCCAAAGGTTTTGGCTAGCAGATCCAATCTTTCCTCAGATATGTTAATTGGCAGCATCATGGATTTGTTGAAATTTACTTTTAGTCCAGTAGAGGAAGAAAAGTTCTGCAGTACTGTCTTGAGGAAAAAGAGCTAGTTGGGGTCACCCTCAAGAATGATCAAGGTATCATCAGCATACTGGATGATGGGAAGCTGGTTTCTGTGCTCATGGTGATTGGTAACCACAGGAGGCCCATATCCTTGGCTCTGTTAATTAGAGTCTGAAGAAAGTCTGTAGCCATGACAAACAACAAAGGGGATAAAGGATCCCCCTGCCTGACACCCCTCTTGCAGTGGAACCTCTTCCCTGGCTTCCCATTTAATAGCACTGAGGAGGTACTAGAGCTGAAGATTGCATTCATCCAAGATAACCATCTTTCACCAGAACCCAAGGCCTCCATGACTGTAAGCATAATGTGATGCTCAATCTTGTCAAAAGCCTTTTCAAAGTCCAGCTTCAAAATAACAATCTCCTTCTTTGACTGATGGCAGAGGTGGATATACTCAAAGGTCCATGCTAGGCAATCCTGAATTGTTCTAGATTTGATAAAACCATACTGATTCTTGTGTACAAGATTTGTAATATGAGCCTGGAGTCTGTTGGCCAGCAATTTTGTAATTAACTTGATGGATGAGTTGAGTAGAGAAATTGGTCTGAAGTCATTAACTGTCCTTGCATCTTCCACCTTTGGGATTAGAGTTATATAGGATGAGTTGATGCTTAGAAGACAGTAAGCATTGTGATAGAAACTCTCAAAAAGGTTGTAGAAATCATTCTTTATTGTTGACCAAGAGGCTTTCATGAACTCATTGTTGAACCCATCTGGACCTGGTGATTTGTTGTTTGGGAGGCTTTTGACAATAGCATCAATTTTCTCATGAGAGAAGGGCTCTTCTAGTGATTGTAGGCTTGAGTTAGGCTGGAGCAGGACATTTGGGGCAATGGTGAACCCAGAGAATTCCTTGGTACCCAGCCTTTCCTTGAATTCATTCCACAACAGCTGTTCTTTATCTGCATGCTGATATAGGGTGGAGCCATCATGGTTCACTAGCTGAGTGATTAAATTGTGTTTATGCCTCTAAGTAGCATGAGCATGGAAAACTTTTGTGCCAGCATCACCTAATTGGACCCATTTCACATTGCCCCTTTGCTTCCAATATACCCTCTGCTTATCAAGCAGGCTGATTAGATGATCATTCAAAATGTTCTAAAAATATCATTCTGCCACACTCAGATCTCTATGCTCAGCCAGAGTTTCAAGAAAGAGAATCATCAGTCTGACATTAGCTATTGAGGATTTCAGGTTCCTCATTGGGCTCTGCCACATTCTTAGGCTCTTCCTCAGTGCTTTGAGCTTGGCTGTGATTTGCTTGGCCATGTCATTCAGGTTGGTACCAGAATTCCAGCTTTGGTGCAGAACCAACTGATAGTCTTGATGGTTTAACCAGTAATTCTCAAATCTGAAAATGTGACTCTTTGGAATAGCATTGGAAATACAGACCACACAGGGGCAGTGGTCAGATGGAGGCATGTCTAGGGCATATGCAGAGGTGGATGGGTAGGAGATGTTCCAACTGCAAGAGGTGAAAACCCAGTCTAGTTTTTCAAGGAGAGGAGGCTGTTGTTTATTTGACCAAGTAAACCTTTTTCCTTGTAAAGGTACTTCATTTAAGCTAAATTGACTAATTACTGCATTGAAACTGAACATTTCATTGATATCACCTCCTGGACTATTTTTGTTTTTAGGTTGCCTGATGAGATTAAAATCACCCAGAACAAGCCAGTCTAAATCATGATCAAAAGACAAGTTCTTGAACCAATCAAGAAATGCTCCTTTTGCTTCAGGTTGACAGGGGCCATAGACACTAGTGAGTTTCCATTTGGAATTATCATGCCTAGAACAGAATTCCATTGTGATTGCATAGTTGTTGAAGTTGTGCAGAGTTCCATGAAAGAAAACCCCTTTCCAGGCAATCAGTATTCCTCCAGAGGCCCCTACTGAAGGTAGGAATTTGAAACAGTCAAAACTGGCTAGACAGATATTCTTCAAGAAGCCCAGATCAAAGGAGTCCTTCTTTGTTTCCTACAGACAAATAATGTCACAGTGTGATTTGATGACTTTATTTTTCACTGCCTCCTATTTCCAAGAGGAGTTTATGCCTCTAACATTCCAAGATAGGACTTTCCATTTCCTGCATGAGTTGTGATCCATGACTAAACAAGCTAGGCATATCACTGACAGCATACATGCATAACATGCATCCCCATTCATAAAAAACCAGATAGCACTTCCAAAGCATTTCACACACAATTGTCAACATCCACAGTACTGGGTACACCAAACTTAAAACAAATTCTGACAGACTTAACATTGGTTCTGACATTTAAAGGACTAAGCAAAAGAAGTAGAACTAATTAGGTGCCACTATGGGCTTCCTGTTGCCTGGCTCCCTGGTGCCTTCCCCTTCCTTCCTTTGGGTCCATCCGGCTTCTCTTCTGGTTCTTTCGCCTTGCCCTTCTTGCTTCTATTCCTTGCTATAGGGCTTTGTTTCCTTCCTACTTCCAGCAGCTTTTCATCAGACAGGTCATCCTACTCCAAGCTGCAAAACTGAGAACCCAAGTTTCTGATTACTTTGGCTGATAGGGTGGGTGGGTCACATGTGGTACATCTTTTATCAGAGCAACCTGAGTGATTAAAGCCCTTGCTACTGGCTTTAATTCTATCACTTCTCCTTACCTCAGTGTCCACTATTGGAGCAGGCCTTTTGGGAGTTCTCTTGCTAGCAGAGCCCACTGTGGTTATCTCCTCCACACCTGCCACCCTTTCTGCATTATCAGCAGTTGTTGTGTCATTGATTTCATAGATGCAGACTGAACTAGAAGTAGTAGGGAAGCTATCTGGTATGTGAAGAGTCGTGTTACCTTCCTGGTTAGCCAGAAAGCTAGCTCCTTCGGATGCCAGGAAGTCTTTTGCACAAGAGTGATGCCCTGATGTAACAAGCAGGTTGGCAAAGAATGGAACCCAGTTTGCTGGAAGCTTAACAAGAGTGGAATCATGCTTACCTCTGCCAAGCAGCTTCTCCCAAAGAGATGCAACATTCCTCTCTCTCTTTCTGGCTTCCTAGTCTTGCTAGGCACTCATGAACTGTCCATGCAGCTCTAGCAACAGCACCATACCAATCTGCATATGCTGAGGGTGGAGGTGATCATTCTTGGCATTGGTGGCAAAGGGGCTTCCTCTACTACTTCCAACTATCCTTCATTGCCCTTAGGAACAACAGCCTCCTCTGGCACAACATTCAAATTCACATGGGCCTCCACTGGTTCTGCATTTAAATTTACTTGAAGGTAAGCCTGATTCTGTAACTGGGCCAGTCCATCAGCATTGGCAAGCCCATACACCTCCTGGTCTGCTGGCCCATTCACCTCCTGTTCCATTTCATCATCCTCTGCCAACAGCTCATTTAGCTCATGCATTTCTTCATCATTCAACATATGGTCAGGTGGAATTTCCTCATCTAGCACATTGATGAGAATATTGGGTAGAAAGGGGACTTCCATATGCAGTTCATTGGCTAACTAAAAAAGGTTTTCTTCTTCAGGCAGTGGAGGAGGAAGAACATTGTCCACTGCCTCTTCTTCAACAATCTCCTCCTCTATCAGGTCATTTAGCTCTAGGAAGCCCTCTTGTTGAGGAACAGGGTTGATAATGACTTCCTGAGGGTTCTCTTCCTGGCCTGCTGGGTTGTTCAGATCAATTTCATTGGGTTGCACATTATGCTAATTCTGAGGCTGCTGCTGATTGTTGTTGGGCTACTGCTGGGGCCATGGGGCCTAATTGTCATTCATAGCCTGGTCAGGTTGGCCTTCAGCATTGTTACTCTGCTGGTTCTGCTCCTCACCCATCTGCTCATTGCCTTCTTGATCAGCAATCAGGTTAACATTGAGGTGAGGTAAAACAGGGCCTGCCCCTGGCTGGCCCAAACCATAGAAGACAAACAGTGGGCCAACACCAAGAGGGTATTGGGGGACAGGTTCTTCATCAGGTGCACCTGCTCCAAGCAGATTCTGGTGCAAGATTTCACACTGAACCGTCCATGATTCTCCTTCTAAACCAGATGCTTCGGAGAACATGATGAAGTGAGGCACTGACAGCACATCTATTACCCTGGCCTCGATAATGACTCGGGCCAATCCAAACCCATCTTTCTGCCAGTCAAGAATCGACCGTAAGAACCAATAGCATCTTGGAAAAATCCTCATCTTGATAGTTAGCAGGAAAATCCATTAACATCAGCCAACATTCAGCATTAAAGTAAGCCCTCCTCCAGTTTCTGCCTTTGTTGTGCTCAACAAAAGTAAGCTGCACATTATCAAACTGAATAGGACTATCCTGAATGAGCCTATCCCTGTCTAGCCCCCTGTTGAATCTGATATACGCCTGACCCAAAGCAGATTTCTGGACCTCTCTAATCCCGATTCTTCGCTCCACAAAGAACTCTCTAAGAACTTCATCAAGGACCCCAAAGTTGAGCACGTTACCAGGTATAGGATTGATGGTGACGATGGTGAGGTCAATGTTCATCTGCTGGTTCACCATTGCTGGAGCTTGCTGCACGGCCATCCCGGTTGATCTTGGGCCTGGGTTTCTTGAAGCCACCGCCCGCACCATTGTCGGCCGGTTGACCACATCATGCCACACCATATTGCATGGCACGAATGGTTGGGGATCGGCACACTGGAATGCCATGTCACTCGTGTCACTCGTCGGAGCACTGACACCAGCAGGAGGGTCGCCGGCGCCGGTGTGGAGCAGAGTGCACTATAGCTCAGGTGTGGGGTTTCTTGGGGGGTTACACTGGATAGCTGATGCGGTGGCCGTACTAAAAAGCCGCGGAGTGACACTGGGAGGAGTTAATGACCAGCCTCGGGGATCCAGAGGGTTGGCCGGCGGTGCAGGCCCATTTGACTCGGACCCTCCGGGAAAATAACAGGGATGGTGATTTCAGGAGTAATGGTTGGCTTGGCCCAAGAAGGAGCGGTGGCCAGGACCATCTCCCCAAAAGATTTGAACATTGGCGGTGGCCCGCCCTCGTTTGGCGTGCTAAACCAATTGGAGTGATTAATGGCTACCGATTTCCCCTTAATTGCATCAATTGACTGTCGGGCCGCTGTTTTTTCCAAAAAACAGTGTTCACATTTTGTCCAGTACACGATGCAGAAATATGCCTAGGCTTAAAACACCTTCTGCATCTGATTGGCCAGCGACAGCTGCTTCTAGTGTGGCCATGATTCAGGCATCTTGGGCAAACCGGGCAAGGAGGAGGCGAAGGGTAAGCCGGACCAGAAGCGTTGGCAGATTGCTGGCTAGGTCCGGCGGCGCGAGGAGACCCAAGAGGAATGGCATTGGCTTCAGAGAGAACGGAGGCGCCAAGAGGAATGGAATTGGCACCTGACAAGACACATGAAGCATTGGGGGGAATGTTGGCGGCTGGGCTAATACGAGCAGATTGGGAGGCATTGACAGCTTGGGCATAGGTTTTTTCTCTGTGGGTTTTTGGTTTTGAGGTTTGCCATGACCTTTTTTCTTCAAGGAGAAAGGAAGCCAGTTCCTTGCGCCAGTTAGGTCCCCCCTTACCCCAGAGGTGGAAGAAAATCTTGTAATCCTCACACTCGAACGAGAACATCCAGCAAATGAAGAACCCAACCTCCTTGGAGGCGACACAGAAGCTGAAAACACGATCACGAATGGGGGTGACTTTGAAACAGATGATGGATCCACCAATGGTGGCACGAATGAACTGACCAACATTTTCAGCCGAGAGGCGAAACTTGCAATGGCTGAAAGAGGCAACAAGAATGAAAGAGTCCAAGATGGAGGACACTGGCTTGCCAGCGAAGCACTGATTTCATCTTGAACTCTCAATCCAGGGGCAAGCGAGAGACTTCAAAGAACCATGCTGGGCAGGAGCAGGCGAAGACGGCGGAGGGAGGAGAAAAACACGGTCAATAGGGAGAAGGAGGAGGAAGGGAGGACCAGGAGAAGGCGGCCGGACTCCAGCGCCGGCGAGGGAGCTTACCAGGCTAGGAGGGAGGAGATGGCCGGCACGCCGCCAGGTGGCCAGAGGGGCGGGTCAGAGCGCAAGTCTGTCAAGCCTCATGAAATCTTTTTAGTCATGCAAGCCCAGGTGATGCCGACGATTGCGACGACGGTGGAAGCAGAGGTGGCGGTGGCGGCGGCAGCCTCATCGTCCTTGACCGGCGGCGAGTTAAGCACGACGTACATGCCGATGGCGGCCTCCCTAATCTCGAGTACGAAGAGGAGGAGCGTGAACCAGACGATGGCCTGGAAGACGGAGAGCTGGACAACGAGCTTCTGCGCCCACTCGCCATACATGGCCCCCCAGAGACCGCTCGCGCAACTGCTCCGGGCACCGTGAGTGCATGCTCGCCGCCAGCTGCCGTGATTGCTCGCCCACATTGCCGCCGAAGCTGCACTGCGCGTGCTCGCTAAAGGTGCCGCCTTGCGTGTGCTCGCGCCACTGGTCCGCGCTCGCCGGCCGCCGTTGCCGCATGCACCACCGCGCTCGCTCACGTCGTGGAGATGGGCGTCGAGGTCGCTGAGGCTCTGGAGGAGGAAGCAGGTGCGGTGCCAGTGGCGGAGCTCCGTCGAAAGTTTAGGTGCGGCGGACTATGCACATAATTTTTTATTGACATCATCCAAACATCCACGAATGTCTAATATTTTTTTTGTGAATGTCTAATATACGGCAAATTTAAAGATTGATTTATGAATTATACCTTTTACTAGAAAATAATCCAAGGATTCAACATATACATCAACTATATAAACAGGAGTCCAAAATCCAACTATCTATGACCTTTAAAAAATCATAAATGTTAAAGAACAAATCAGTTAGTGTACAATTATATATTATATGTGATAATAATACATCTACAAACAGCACACAACAATACGGGAAATACCACTTGCCCCTGCATGCCTGCACTGTTAGCCATGGCAATAAGGCAGCAGCCGACCGGTGGAGAGGTAGGCAATGGCCGGTGATCCTCTAATGCTGGGCCGATGGAGTGACCTGCTATCTCTTGTTATTGGGCCTTTGTGGCCTTTAGCCTCCAAAGAACGCATTCCAATTTAGTCGTGCTGTCGGAGGCTGAACGCCGCCGCTGTCCTCCACGCGACCACGCCGCTTGACTGCCATGCTTGAGGAAGAAGAGAGGGGTAGTAGGGGGCTCCCGCCGCTGGTAGGTGTGGCAGCTGCCACACCCTGCCGTATGGGGAGCTCCGCCTCTGTGCGGTGCGATGCGCGTACGTGTGAACCAGATAAATTGGAGGAAAAAGAAAGAAAAGAAAAAGAAATAAAAGCATGGGGCCCATGTCAAACTAGAGTGCAAGCTAGGTTGGGGTCGCCTGGGCGACGGGGTTGCCCACGTTGGCTAGCCCAGCTGGGCAAGAAATCATTGACCAAGCAAGGTTGGGCTGCGGTGAACCAAACAACAAGTTAAAGGGGTTAGATGTGTATTTTGAGAGTCTATGGACCTATTTGACACAGCTAGACAAGTCCAGAGACCTACAGTGCATTTCACTCATTTATGAATAACCACTTTCACACCCTCCATAGCTTACTACTACAAATATATAGCTCGATCTCAGTCACAAGCCATTGTGAATTTAGATGTTCGTTGTAATGAGGCGTTCCTGTTCCTGTTGTGAGAAAAGCCAGGCCTCATACTCAAATAGATGCGTGTGTGTTTATAGGATTCCTGATCAGGATGATTGATACATGGATCTTGCACGCACCACGCACCAAACTGGGAGGATCACTCATTTGTCATTTCCCACTTTCATTTTTATTGGATTTTGTTGCTGGGCGTGTGAGGCACTGGGACATGCAACATTGTTATCTACCATATTGATACGAGGCCAATTTGAAGGATGCTGGCTTCTTGATTGCCTTCACCAAGTCCCACTGCTCGAATTGGCTGGAAGGGGAAGGGAAAACGGGAAAAGGATACTTATGATTGCAGAATCGTGGTAGCTCATGGTGTCCTTGTTGCCTGATTGTAAATAGCTGCATGCGTCTTGATTGAGCTTTTTGCTACCTTTTTCAGTGAGTCCTCGGGTCCTACTGAACCAGATGTGTCTGGTTTACTCCTCTCACAACGGTAACACACACAGGTTTGGAGCCATGGACAAGCAGACTCAAAGAGGCTGCCAGAGAAGCGTATCACAAATCTCGTGCCACATGATTTGGGCCTTAACTGCTTGCACACTTCAGATCAAATTTAGATAAACCAAAACTAGTGCTCACTCTGTTCTTGACTTATTGAGCCAGGTTGTGAGCAATTTTCGAACCTACTACACTTAATGATCTGTGATACTTGGGCCATGCATGGCCATAACCAGATTAATGAGCAAGAAATAAGATAGTACGAACAAACAACACAAAATTAAATGTCGCCGATCTGGCTTGCATAAATATCGAATGATGTTCACCTGGTCAGATATAAATATCGAATGATGTTCACCTGGTCAGATAAATCCACTTCTCCCACCTCCGACCCATTCCTCCTAATCGCAGCTTTTGTCTCGTAGCATTCCACTAATAATAAGATGGCACTGTATCAGGTGGAAACTACAGGCCCTGTGCAAACTTAGAAACTTTAAATTAGGGTCATACGATACTCATCCGATGGTTAGATGCTTAGATTGGTTACTCTTGCACTTAAGCGCCCGCCAGCCTAATACTAATCAAGTTACTTTGTAAATTCCCCCTCCAAACCCCTGCAGGAGGCCGACAGTTCCACTTCTCGCGCACCACGCGGAGCCACCGCCATGGCCTCCGACGCCCGCGGCCCTTGTGAGTTGTGACCTGCCCGCAGGCGAGGCCGCTGCTGTGGAAGTCGACGGCGAAGTCGTCGGGCGCGATGCCGAAGTCGTTCATGGTGGCTAAGTCCATCCCCTGCGCGCGGAGCAGGGCAACGTACGGACACCGGCGCGTACGGGTGGTGCGCAGGGTCAAAGCCCCGGA
Source organism: Bothriochloa decipiens (assembly GCA_023333625.1). Taxonomy (NCBI): domain Eukaryota; kingdom Viridiplantae; phylum Streptophyta; class Magnoliopsida; order Poales; family Poaceae; genus Bothriochloa; species Bothriochloa decipiens. The sequence goes on from CM041638.1 coordinate 8,682,685, forward strand.
GGTTGAACTGCCACGCGAGGGGGAAGCGGCCGGCAGGGCCCGAGAGCGCGATCCCAACCTGGCGGAGCCTGAGGTCGCAGTCGCAGAGAGAAGGTTCCATGCTGCAAGTTCTCCAGTGTCCAAAGCGCCGAGCATGGTCTCGGCGGCTCAACGGAGATCACGGATAACGGCATTCCAATTCTCAGCGGAGCTCCGACGAATGAGCCGCCACGCGCCGGCCCGTCTCCTCCATCGAGCTGCCTGCCATGGCGGTGGCTGCGCGTTCTGGAGCGAGAGATAGGACGGTCAGACTCCTGTGCATGTGATTTTGAGGGGAGATTTGTAAACAAACGTTATTAGCAATAGCTGGTCGGCGGGCGCTTAATTGCAAATTTGCCCAACTCAAGTCGTTATCGTCGGATGAACATCTGGTGACTTTGATCGAAAGTTTCCAAGGTTGTACGGGTACCCTGGTTTTCAGCTGATACGGCCCCTAATAAGATATAACAGATTTTGTTATTCATTTTGAATCAATTGTTTCTGATGCCCCCGCAAAAAAAAATGTTTCTGGTGAACCACAATATGTAATGTGTGTGACTGAATCAACTTGAGATACACCATGCCCCCCAAAGGAAAAGAAGAAAACGCAGCACTTTGGGCTGCTAATTGTCTGCTACTGCACTCCACTTGCGCTAACTTCATCTGGAAGCTTGAGCTGTAGAGTGAAACTTCACCTAAAGGGAAACTTCATTGGAGCCCAGCTCAACAACGTCGGGGTATCTGGCATAGTAGATGACCTCGGATACATTCAGATTGAGCATAATAGGATGTCACAGCAGTTCCCCTTTCCTAATGGTACTCTTCCTCTATAGAATGCACGGTGGTTATGGTTGTGTTACTTCTCAACAATCAGCCACCAGGAACGAGATGTTTGATCGGAACTTGATGCAAAGCTACTCAGAGCAGCTCTATGTATCCAGATGCCTCCCATGCCCAACTGTTGATGATGTGTGTTCTCTTTCGATGTGCCATCGTCCCTGTATTAGCAATGCGTATTATTGACCAGGTTTTATTGGAACTGGGGCGGGGAAGAAGAAAAGTGAATGACCTCTAAGGTTCCATTCAGCATGCCATATATATACTAGTGCTAACTAGAACTAAAATCTGTTTAGGCTCGAAATGACTTTGTAGCCTCACAGCAAAGACACGGCTGGCGGAAAAGGTGGAGCAAATATACATATAGACGCATGGATCACAGCAGAGACACTGGTTTGGGGCTGTTTTTTGTTGATCTGTGACAAACATTTTCCATCACAGATTAAGAGGATTCCTGTACTGAAGCTCTGTGCCGCAAAATCTGAAAGTGGAGTTGGCACCCTTCAATAATATCACTCGAACATGTACATTCTTTTTGGACCCTCCCTTCACCATTAATTTTATTTATTATTGCCATCTTTATCACTTCGTCCTCAATATCCTATTTACGAGTCTTTTTGGACCCTCCCTTCTGTTGCTCTACAAATAGTAGGCGTGCCTTGCCTAGTAGGTCGATCTGAGTCACTGGAGCCAACTGCAACGCTAACTGCTTGGTGGTTAGTGTGCAGTGCAGAGGCCTTCCACTTCTTTCAATTTTATAAAAAACTAGCTCGACGAATGCAAATATTTCTTGAACATGATGATAAATATGTACACGCATCATCATATATATATATATATATATATATATATATATATATATATATATATATATATATATATATATACTCGGTTTGAGAAGCACCAGGAAATGCATCTGGGCTTTAACGATCCCCCTCCGCCTACATCAAGGATGACAAAGATGCTCAAACCCGGCCCAACAGCAAGGGTCGTTGATTCCATCAGAAGGATCGCGAGGCTGGACGACACATATGGAAATGATCAGCTTTAATTTTCTTGGATGGACTGATGGCAATGACGATACACACATATGTGTTTTCCAGCCCATATCGATTGGAAATGGTGTTCACTGTAGGACTAGTACCTGCAGTCTATCATGTGTGTGACGTGTATCTATCTAATTGTGTCCCACGATGCTATTTAACTTTTTTTTTGCTTCGTTAGTCTTGTTTAATCATTTAGAAACACTACATCATAACACCGTATTAGTGTCAGATGTCTGTACTTAAAAATAATATTCATGCATGGATGATCTGTCGTTGAAGGTAGCTAACAGATGATCTGACGCTATTTTCTCATTTACGGATTCATTGTCTGTCGGTGTCTTTCTAATCACTGTATATGTTGAACAGCCTGCATGCCCATGAACAATACCACAGCATGCGCATGAACAGGAACCACCATGCCCCATGAACAGGAACCACCACTGCACCTGCACCACGACTCTCTATCCTCTGGAAACCTCCCGCTTGCCACGCATGCCTTCCAAGAGGTTCTTCATCCATCCAATCTCACCCCAAATTAGCTACGGCAACAGCCCAAACGAAAGGACCGGCCATGCCGCCGTGCATCCCCGTGGCCCGTGCTTCTTCGTCCGTCGCGCTTCCCTCTACTTCCAGCGTGCCGGCGCCCCTCCTCTCCTTCCTGCCGCGCTTGCCCCGCTGTCGGTCGCCTCCCTGGCCACGGTGGCCCTGTCGCGGCTCGGCGTCAGGTCTGCTCCGGGTCATACGGCGTCAGGTTGGCTCCGGGTGGGATGCCGTAGCGCCGCCGATGTCCGCCCTTCCTGTGCTCCACCTCCGCGGCGGCGTGGCCGTCGGTTTCGCGGGTTTGTCTTCTGACACCCTCTCTTCTTGCGTTCTCCTTCCTCTCCATGACTCCATGTTCCACGCCACACTCCTCGGTCCTTCCAGCTCTGTGCCCTTCAACCGCTCGATGAAATGGTCACAAGAATACGGTTACCTTATGTTTTCAGGTACTGTGTTTGCAATGGGACATATGCAATGCTGCTACCTATCGCTAGCATCGGGTTCACGCGACCCAAAAGAAATGCATTGGGTTCAGGCACAATTCCATCGCTTCACCACACAAGTGATTAAAAACTCAAATTTCAACCCAGTGCTCGATAAAATGCTGGGAATTTTAGCTTTTGAAACAGGGAAGATCACCTAGCTGCAAGCTTCTACAGTATGAGTGCGAGAATACATCATAAAAATTCTTCTGTGTATGAACATTTAAACAACAAGGTTCAAAACAAGATTTGGATCGATCGAAGCTAGATAAAGTAGCAAAATAATTAAGCAAAGGTGCTCCATAGAAGTGAAGATCAATAAAACCATCTTGCCCACAGAACTAGAGAAACAATCGTACTTAAAAAAATAGAACAGGTGAATTAATGGAACCTTGAACTGCGGGGCAAGCACTCAAACCTCTAGAATCTAACTACAAACCGAAGAATCTGAGTTGAAGTTACCGGCTTACAACAGTCAGATTGCCATGATAGCAAAAGCAGATAATTATGTTTACTTGTCAAGCAACACTGCAGAACCAATGTAAATAAATTAAATTACTCTAGTTACCACATGCAGGACAAGGACATACAGACTAAAAAAATAAACCAACTGTCATCACTGAAGTGTTTCATTCACTGGCAATGAGAGACAACTTTCTTCATTAAAAAAAAAAATCAGTTTTGTCAAGTGTGCCTGCCCTAGCACGACAAAGGGGAAGTATATTGACGAATACGTGGACAACGGCCAGCAGAACAGCCAGGTCCATTTATTTATTTATTGTAATCAAAATGGATCGGGGCTCGCGGGGCACCGGTACCTGCTGGACCACCAGTATCTGGGCCTCGTTTAGATTCATGTAAAAGTTATAATTTTTTCACTCTCTTTTTATTATATTAATATTTAGCTGTTTGCACGAAGCATTAAATGTAGGTTTAAAATCATGAGATGAATCTTTTGAGCCTAGTTGGTCAACGATCGAACAATATTTATCAAATAAGACGAAAATAATACTATTTATCGGGTTTACTTTTTTTCGCAATCTAAACGAGGCCCTGTTATTGGAATCAGTGGCACTACCTGATGAAGTACTGCTCAAAACACTTGTAGACTCGGTGCGTGCAGCACTCCTCTCTCCGGGGCATGCACCTCTTCATATTTCTCCTTCCCCTAGCCCCATTATAAATGGATATATTTGGATCAGACGATGTTTGAACTCATAAAAGTCAGTGGAATCCAAGTTCAAACTGATGTTTTCATCACCCATCCTAGATAGTAAACTACTTGATGAAAATGAAGTTTGAGACCAAGTTGATCGATTCGTCAAAACCAGCCTTCATCCTCCTTGTTTGACATGGAAGGTATTGGGAAATGCAAAGGTCACATGGGTCTGCAAGTTGAACACTAAGCCCAGCAGCATTCGGTGGTATAATTTGGGGAGGAATGAAGCTCCGTTGTCGAAAGGATGTCATTTCGTGGCATTGGTGCTACAGTCACATCCTGTGTCTGAGGGAAGCTGTTCCTACTCTCCTCCAATGAGCATTTGTTCTTGCTCTAATTTCCATCCGTTGATGAGAGGGATGAGCAAGCGTCTTCGAGGGGATGGAGCAGCGCAAGCTGGCATGTGGCACTCAGGGTATCGCTGCTAGCATCAGTGGCGGACCCAGGAATTCAATCGAGCCTGGACGAACATTTCTAATAGCAGATTTCTCAATCTTAGCCTCACTGGTAGGTCCTACCATTTCTTTTGCAAATTGTGAACTGGTAGATTGCTAAAACACTATGATTGCTAAAACCATTAATAAGTTGATATGGAAATGGTTGAGTGCCTGGAAGAGTATATTATTGAAGTAAAAATACTAAGGACAATAACCACACATTGGCACCATTGTGTAATGTTTGTGTGATTAAACTGCTGTACCAAATGTCATACAAATCTGCTTCTTTTCTGGCGGTACCGGTGCTTATTTATCAACATGTTATAAAGGATACATGATAGTCTAATTTTTAAATAGCAATTTCACAGAACCTTGTGCAGACAAGAAAAATTCCCTTGATAGTGCTATTTCAAATAAGACCTTCATGTCTCCTTTGGAGCTGTCCAAGAGTTAGATAGCATTGGCTTGCGATCGCGAAGCACTGGTCTTTATCATACACTCCCATATCGCCATATTTCTATACTGGTTGAATGACCACCCTCTGCTCCTTATATTTATTATGAACCCTCCCAGTGGGGCATTCAATGACTAAATTCAGCCACACTCTTCTTATATGTCCCTTCATTGGGACTTCTCTTAGTACATGCTATTGGAAGCCTACAGGGCAAGAATCATAGCTTCGAGGATGTCGTAAATAATACCTTTGTCTTCCATTATATGATATGATTTACTAAGTCCAAATACTAGTGATTGAGAATGGGAGGTAGCAGGAAACTCAGAGGTGCTGTCTCAAACATATCTGGCTAGGGATATGACGTGATTGTTCTCTAGGATGAAGTCCAGCAGGCATAGCCACGTCCATGAGCTCTAAGACCTACACGTATAGGCAAAATCCACTCCAACTCGTGGCCTTTGCTTTGTCTTATTAGTTCAGGACAGTTCAAGGCGACCTGTTACTCAACTGGATGGACGGTCGCAAGGAGAGAGACAACAACTTTGTCTCCAGCAACGTGAGCTGTGTGTAACACATGGCTATGCCGCATCACAGGCAGAGAAACAATGTGGCAGCAGAACTCAGTTTGCAGAGCCAATAACAAACAAAAGAAAGGAGACTCCCACAGGAAAGGGGCCCAAATTGAACCCTTTGCAACCCAAAGCAGATACAGGTCAAATCAAACAAACTGTGGCTGCTCGTCGACGAGAATAATTTGAGAGGCTGCAATGCAACAAGGAAACGTTGGATGGCGGATGTATGCGTGGAGGATTATTCCAGCGTAAGGTGGACAAACCTGGTTCATCGACCATTGGGTCCCACATGTAAGTGCCATTCCATTTAGAATACCACGTGGAGAAAATCTCCATTTTAGTTAAAACAGAGTATTATATAAGTAGGTACTCCCCAATAGTTTTCTACCAAAGAATACATGAATTGTGTATATCCACTTACTAACCATCCGGGAAGAGCCACAAGAGCCGAAGAGCCTGTTCAAGAGCACCACCTGGAGGTTGAGGAAGAGGCTAACATACGGGGCCCACACATTAGTGAGTGGAAGAAGAGAAGCAGCAAGGGTATTTTGGGATATACGAAAATACAATGGCCTTTAGTCACCTGTATGTGGACCCAAAGATGTTGGATACATAGAAAATGGCATAATTCAAGAAGAGGAGGAATTATATAATGGCATGTTTCCAATTAGACGAATTTTAATGGTATTTTTCCAAGCATCCAAAACTGCAATGTTACCAATCCAAATAACCCTAATTTATTTGTAATCAAATTGGATCAAGGCTCAGGGTATGTACTTGTAGAACGACCAGCAGGTACCTAATTAAAATGGACCTGTTATTGGAATCGATGGCACTACCTGCTGGCATACTGCTCAAAACAGAGATGTGGTGGCCATAACAGTCTCATTCACGTTATTACTTTTGCTGGTCTACTGTACAGCCACTGTGTGGGACCAACGACTTTAATTAAATTAAACCTAGCATGAATTTGCTGATATCCATCTTAACTGCATTGATCTCATCATCCATCCATTTTTGCATTGTTTGCATGATCAGATTGTGTTGGCCATGCGGAAAGTTATGGTTTCATGGTTGATGTACAAACACCTACAAAACCTAAAATGCTAACGTAAAAATTGATACAACATGCGTATCAGCTGAATGTATCCTATGCTAGTGTCAATAAATAGAAATGGACCCATATTATACAAAGGTACATACGGCGTACATCCATCATTCATGTGTTTCTCTCTTCTCTAGTCCTCTTATATAAGCTCCACCATTCTAGCAAAGGATACCAAGAGAGCATGAAAGAAGTGAAGCTAGCTTTTAAATAATAGATGATTAGATTGCTCTTGGAATAGGCATGGGAGGGATTGGGATGTCGTGCATTCAAAGAACCTGATCTGGTGCAATCGTCATGAAGGTTTTTCAGTTTGTTGGGCGTCTGCTTCATTCCAAGAACCACGGCAGGTTGTTCATGAGACGTCGTTGCTCAAGATGACCTGTTCGCAGTTATAACTTGGGAGCTGCCTACTGGCTGTAACCCAAACTCTCGCTCGCTCACAGGTGCTCTCTTGTGTCACACGATCTATGTTGCCGGACTTTGAACAGCCCTCTCGAGAACGTACACAAGAAGAATATATAAAGTGGTTCTGGTATTGCAGAACTTAGCAGATTTTTTTTTGAAGAATAACTTTTTTTTGAGGAAACTTTGAAAAATAACTTAGGAGCTTTCATAGTGTTTATCTACTCCCTTTATGATTTTTGTGAAAACTCTACGTTCTGAGCCGATCTCCACCGCCACGACTTGACGATGATCATGACTACATGACGTGCATGACGCCGAGTGCTCTGGCAAGCACTACAAAGGACGCTCCCTGAACTCTGGTCGAGCTCCAACATATTGAGAGCACCATGACTAGACGAAGTGACAATTAACACTAATACAATTTGGTGTACTCATAAAAATATTTTTTTAGATAAAAGAAAATATTTCTTTTATGCATGCTATTTTTACATGAGTATATTGGTCGTGTTTCGGCACACTACTGCAGCCTGAAAATAAAAGGGAGACGTCCTGACTAGCAAACAAAGTGCTGGAGGTTATCATTTTAGATGTGTTTGTCAAAAATGGACTTTTTTATGGTTTTCTCCTATTTGGGTACACTGTTTTTTCTTTATTTTTTTCATATTGTAAGAGCATTTCTAACCGTTATGTATTTGAGATTTACATTCTTATAATTTATTAAAAATCTTAAAATAAGATATCCAATAGTTTTGTATTTAGGTTTTATAATTTGGATAACTTAGCGAGAAAACTTGACAATTTTACCGAGCCGTGGACCGCTTGGCAAATGGGCCATCGGGCGCTCCTACCGTGTTTGCTGGGTGACGCGAAAGCTGCGGTGAAGTGGGGATTGACTGATGGGACGGTGCAGAATGTGTATGTCACGAACTTTGCTTGTCTGGTTGTGCATAGCCGGTAGCAAAGACCTGTTCCTGCTTCTCACATTCTTCAGTGAACGTGACCGGCATGGTGCTCCTGCTGCCGACACAAACTGAATTCCTGTTGTGTCAAAAAAAACTGAATTCCTGTAGCTTGATGATGGTGATGTACAAGCTGAATTTTTACTGATCACAAGATGAATCAAACAAACTAATATATAGTCCATAATCACAATATGAATATCGCTCGAGATAGCAGCGCGTGAGGAAGGAAAAAAATACGGGGAAATAATATGTGGGTTCATATTTTTTGTTTTTGCTAAGTGAATAATAGAAAACTGTTGAAGAATAACTCTTTTTACCTTTGACATATTTATTTGGAAGTTGACAAATTTTATGTTTTACTAAATAAAAATACAAAACTGTTGAAGATGCTCTAAGACATCTTTATGTGCGGTCGCAGATGCTGGAACTTTTCCATTTTTATGAAACATATATGTTGTCACGTTGCAGTGTTAAATGCAATAAAAAATTCCTCTGCAGCATGGCACTTGTATTATCAGAGGCCTGTATCTATTTGTATTTATTTGTCCTCACTTCCGCCCCTTCCTTCTCTGTTAGTAATTCTACATATATATAGCTCAATCTCATGGTCACTAGCCATTTGGAGTCCAATTTTGAAGGTCTGTTCTAATGTGAGGTCTCCCCTCTGATCCTCTTCTTCCCATTGTGAGAAATCTAAAGCTACGCCATATATAGTGTCTAGACACGATTCGTTTATTCATCAATCATGCACGCACACAACAAACAAGTGAGGTCGCTCATTTTTTATTTTCATTTTCATTGTTTCTGTATATTGTTGTTGGCTCGGCATGTGAGGCACTGGGACATGCAACCAAAGCTAGCTCGATCCAGCGAGCTTATGGACGCATACATTGAGCTGGTGTGGCCGGATTTGGCATGCTCAGAATCTGCGTCGACCACTGTACGTGTGATGCTCCTTCGGCGCCGTGCAGGTTGTTATCAATAATACAAATCAAGATCGAACATGAGACACAAATTTTTACGTGGAAAATCTTTGTTGGAAAAAACCACGGGCGCCAATCGGCGATCTTCCCTATATGGAGAGAGTTTACAGAACGCAAGGAATACAATGAGTCGTCAGCTCTTCCCGTGTGACTTACAAGATGTATTTATAGGACGGACTGACTACAGTCACATACGGAAATAAATCCGCTAACAAACATGACCGAACTGTGGGCCCTCCAGGCGTCCTCACAAGACTCACGTTATAGAATTCGGATCATATTCAACAAACTCCACCTTGAAACGAATTTCATCTTGTAGCAAATGAAGTATCATCAATCACTCACTTCAATAATAAATAATCACCGACGCCAAATTCACTAGGAATTAATTTGTAATGCCAACTAAGCTTGAGCATAGCCTAAACTTAGCTCCAAGAACTGGTTTTGTCAACATATCAGCAGGATTATTATGAGTATTTATCTTGCACACTTTTTTTATCGAAATATCTTGCACACTTTAACATCACCTTCAGCAATAACACCTCGAATGAATTGATACCTCACATCAATATGCTTGGTCCTTTCATGAAATATCTGATCCTTAGTCAGACAAATAACACTCTGGCTATCACAATGTATAGTAGTGCAAGAGGTAACACCGTAAAGTTCAGAGTATAAACCTCTCAACCAAATAACTTCTTTACAAGTTTTAGAAAATAGCCATATATTTAGCTTCTGTAGTAGACAAAACAACAATAGACTGCAAACATGCTTTTCAACTAATAGCACAACCATCAATGATGAAAACATAACCCATGAGAGATCTCCCCTTATCTAAATCACCAGCAAAATCAGAATCAACATAACCAACAAGTCCATCTCTAGATTTCCTAAATTACAAATAGGCATTTGAAGTACCTCGTAAATATCTGAAAATCTATTGAACTGCCCTCCAATGCTCCTTTTCAGGATTAGCCATGAATCTACTGACAACACTCAATGCATGAGATAAATCAGGATGAGCACAAACTATGGCATACATAAGAGAACCAACTGTACTGGAATATGGAACTCTAGACATGTACTCATTATCTTTATCTGACTTTGGACATAAATGTGCAGCTAATTGAGTACTCACTGGTTTTGCATTATACATATTGAAACGATGAAGAACCTTCTCAATATAACCTCGCTGACTGAGGTATAACTTACCAGATTTTCTATATCTAGTAATTTCCATACCAAGAATTTCCTTAGCTGCACCCAAGTCCTTCATCTTAAATTATTTACTCAATTGTGCCTTTAATTTAGCTATTTCTAAATTATCTTTAGCAACAATTAACATATCATCAACATAAAGAAGCAAATAAATAGCTGAGTCATTAACAATCATCAAATAAACAAAGCTATCATAATCAGACCGCTTAAAACCACGAGAGAGCATAAATGAGTCAAACCTCTTATACCATTGCCTACGAGATTGCTTCAAACTATAAAGAGACTTCTTTAGCCTACATACAAGGTTTTCTTTTTCAGGAATAACAAAACCTTCAGGTTGGTTCATATAAATGTCTTCCTCCAACTCCCCATGTAAGAATGCAGTTTTAACATCAAGTTGCTCATATTCATAATCATGCATGGCAACAATACTAAGCAAAGTGCGAATAGAACTATGCTTAACAACTGGAGAAAAGACATCATTATAATCAATACATGAAATCTGGCTATAGCCTTTAGCAACCAACCTCGCTTTATACCTTGCTGGCTCACTAGGAGAAAGACCCTCCTTTCTTTTATAAATCCATTTGCAATGGACAGGCTTTTTATTCTTGGGCAATTTCACTAAATCCAAAGTACCATTCTTTTCAAGTGACTCCATATCATCTTGCATAGCGGTCATCCAATTGTTGCGATCAGCAAAAGCAATAGCCTCAGAATAATTAGAAGGTTCTGAGTTACATTCAATCTCTTCTGCAATACTCATAGCATAAGCAACATTGCATTCTTCAATATACCTTTTAACAGGCTTTAGCTGCCTTCTGGACCTATCAGCAGCAATAGAACATTGTGGAGACTGCACAACTGGAGAAGAATACTCAGCAGTAGAAGAATCATCAGCAATTGGAGGAATTTCAGCAATAGGTGCATCTTGCACAACAACATTATCAACGTCGGGTGAATCAATTAAGTGCTCTACCTGCACACTTATTTTCTCTCCCTCAATAGGAGCATCAACATAAGGATTATCAGCAAACATAGTAGTCTAAAGATAACATTCCTGCTAAGCATAACCTTTTAAGTCTGGGGATTCCACAATTTATAACCTTTAACATCATGTTGATAACCAATAAAAATGCAGTTAACAGCTCTAGGCTCCAATTTACCCTTATCAACGTAAGCATCAGCAATACAACCAAAAACTCTCAATTGTGAATAATCAGTTGGAGATCCAGACCATACCTCAACTAGAGTTTTCTTATCAAGAGGAATAGAGGGTGAACGATTAATAAGATAGCAAGTAGTGGAAGTAGCTTCAACAAAAAACGCCTATTCAAGCCAGCATTAGACAACATGCAACGGGCCCTAGAGATGATAGTTCTGTTCATACGCTTAGCTACACCATTCTATTGAGGCCTATAAGGAATAGTGTAGTGCCTAACAATGCCTTGAGACTTGCAATATGCATTAAATTCATTAGAACAGAATTCCATCCATGCAATCCTAACTTACTGATGCTATGTTCATCAAGAAGTCCTCTATTGCACAATTCATGCAAGCCTTGCTCACTTATATATATGTCCAAGACGCTTATGCCAAAGATCAGTAGCATCAGAATTAGATGGTGAATTTAAAATTACAGCAGCATCACCTATAATTGTAATAACACAAAGACGGTACAAATTTGGAGATTTTAATTCACCTTTCATCACAATAAGAGAACCTTTAGACACCTTTAAAACTCGATCTCCACCGGAGTACTTATACCCTTTAGCATCAAGAGTACTGAGAGAAATAAGATTCTTGCTCATGCTAGGAATATGCCTCATGTCAGCCAATGTTCTGACAATGCCATCATGCATCTTAATCTGAATGGAACCAATGCCAATAATATCACGGGGACTATTATCACCCAGTCTAACTGAACCTCCTTGGAGAGAATCATAGGTGACAAACCAATCTCTATTAGTGCATATATGAAATGAAGCAGCAAAATCAAGAATCCATTCATCATCACTATTATTAGCACATCCAGCAAAAGCAACAAGAGAATCACCATCAGAATAATCTACCTTAGAACAAGCAACAGAAGCATTACCTTCATCATTGGTTTTACCTTTCTCTCTATATGTGCATGTTCTCTTCTCTTTATTTTTTAATTTGAAACAATCCTCGATAAAGTGAGTATCCTGCTTGCAATACTTGCAGAATTTATCACCTCTACCTCGAGACTTTGATCGGCCTTTATAACGATTAGAACTTTTGCCTCTATTGCCATTCTTTGATTTATTTTCTGTCCTCCCATGAACAGACAACGCTTCTCCTTTAGAAGTAGAACCTTCAGAAGACACCATTAATTTCATCTTTTCCTTAGCATGCCACGCCTCACAGACCTCATCAAGAGTTAGTGTATCATGGCTATATAATAAAGTATCTCTGAAGTTTAAAAATAAACTAGGCAAAGAGCACAAAGAATAAGACCCAAATCCTCATTATCATATTCTACCTCCATAGCCTAAAGGTCAGAAATAATCTCCTTAAAGACTGTCAGATGGTTGATAACAGAACCACCCTCTTGCAACTTGTGCGAATATAACTTCATCTTCATATGCATATTTCTTGTAAAATCCTTAGAAGTGCAAATTGACTCTAATTTGAGCCACAGAGCAGCTGTAATTTTCTCCTACAAACAATCTTGTAAAATATTATTTGAAAGATGAAGCTGAATTTGAGTCAAGGCCTTACGATCCTTTTTCTTCTCATCATCGGTTCAACATTTAGAATCCTTGTTACCGAATTTATCAAGAGCATCATCAATATCAGCCTGCGTAAGAATAGCCCGCATCTTGACTTGCCATAAAGCAAACTTTGTATCACGATCCAGTTGAGGAATATCATACTTCACTGAAGACATGGTGAAAAAATAACAGCAATAATCAGAAGAACAAAATCTGCAGAAATTTAGGTGTAAGCCTAACTGAACCCGCAGCGTGGTACATGATCTATGTACAAACAGCAATAACAGCCACAAACAAATCTCCTGGTATGCTTCCTGAGTGCACGTAGCAGTAAACTTCACCAAAAGTTGATTTTCAACTTACGAGAAACAAACCTCAATCTGATCCGATCAACTTGATTCGCCTGCACGTACTGCTCCTCCACGTGAACGGCAGAAGCCTGGGCAGCCTGATGACGTGGAGCAGCAAGTAGCTTTTGGAGATTGGAAACTCCGGTTCAGACTCAAACTCGGCGACTTACACCAATGAACAGAAAAAGAATTCCGTCCGCCTCGGCGCAGATTGAACACCTCGGCGGCGGCGGCGTGAACTGGGACAAAACCCAAATTTTTTTCTCAATCTCGTGTCTAGCTTCGATACCACTTGTTATCAATAATGCAAATCAAGATCGAACACGAGACACAGATTTTTATGTGGAAAACCCTTACGGAAAAAATCCACAGGCGCCAACCGGTGATCTTCACTATATGGAGAGAGTTTACAGAATGCAGGGAATACAATGAGTTGTCATCTCTTCCCGTGCAGATTACAAGATGTATTTATAGGATAGACTGACTGCAGTAAAAAACAAAAACAAATCCGCTAATGAACATGACCGAACTGTTATCCCTCCAGACGTCCCTACAAGACTCACGTTATAGAATTCGGATCATATTCCAACACAGGTACTACCACCTGATCCTCCCGTGCGCATGGGAGCTTAGGTTCGATGAGTTGCTCATGCGGGAGCAACTAGACACTCCTATAGCACCACGCCACCACCACCAAGTGGCCTCCCTCTGCTTCTTGCCATCACCAGTGCCGATGGCACCTTGCCTTTTTCCCAACGCGGCCAGGGGCCACTGGTCTAGCTTTTGGCGGAGTTGCAACGTATTTCTCATGCACTTACTGATGTACATATATTCCACACTTTCAAAGTGCTCGCTTATCATCATTTCGCTTGCTTGTGCTTTTCTCTCCAAGCTTTGTGTTCTCTTTCTTGAGGATTCTAGACCGTCTAATGAGTCCAATTCAAGACTTTATAGGAAACCAAATTAGGCACTAGTATAGGGGATCTGTCGTTGGAATGAATCAATAATGGAATCACTTGCCTGCTGGAGTACTTCTCAAAACAGAGATGCGTAATGGACTTCCTGCTCACACATTCATATGCTACACATGCTTGTCTACCTCTTTCTGTCTGCCCTATCTATTCTGATTTATGTAAAATCACGTGGCCCTGCTAGCTCCATTTAATCAGCACTGGCCAGTTGCAGAGTTGGAGCGTGCACTCATCATCTGATGGCTACAGAGGGACGTGGGACATTTTTATGATAAATCGCCCGCCAGCCCACTTAGTAATTGTGTTTTTTTCCAAATAAGCCCCTGCCCCTAATCCCAAGTGTCCAGTTCAGAGGTCGGTTTTGCAGCCCGTTCATCTTCGACGCATGTGCCACCGCCACCGTCGCCTGTGTTTCTTTTGACCGCCCGTGAAGATGAATGAACACCGGCTGCCGAACTCAACTGCTTATCGTAGAAATGTCCCACCTTTCTCTGTAGCCATCGGATAAGCATCCTAAGGTCCTGATCTAGAGTTTCCAAGTTTGTACAGCTTGCCTGAATTGCATAGGATACGTTCCCAAACTCAATTAAGACTCACACCTCTCCAAGGAAAGTGCATATATGAAGATATGCAGTTTTAGACCAGCCTTGATCCATTGCATCAAAATTGCAACAACCATCCCTTCACAAATTAAGATGAAGTCATTTCCCTTCATCTACACTATGCACATGGTAGGTATTGGGATATGGAAAGGTGCAGTAGACCTGGTGCCAGGCAGATTCATTGTTGGCTTTCGCAGGATGCACCGGATACCTGGTGTCTTTTGACTAAAAAAACTAGTCACAACATTTTGTAAGTTAACATAACGAATCGGTTTAAGATGAAGTATGTGGTGATGTGGAGTAATTTCATGTAGTACAATCTCCTAAGAAATACGACATTTATTTATGAATTGAAAAGTGTTGCATCGTCCATGTGTGTAGACAGTATATATGCTAGAAAGAGCATGTTCTGTACAGCTCTTCCTGATCATGATTCCTATTGGGAAATGATATTCTGTGGCTGAAAAGTCAATCTCTAGGATAAGTTTTGTTGGGTAACTATGTGGACGCTAGACTGCTTCCCTTGCTCTGCTTTTCAGCTCCTCTTTATAAGAACGTCAAAACACAATGGCGATCTTGAATCTTACATATGATCCTCTTTAGAGCTCCACACCATTACATTAAAGGCGCTGCCTCTCCAATAGCTGAATATCTCTTATTAAGAGACGTCACACAACCTTACGCCAGCCCCCCCTCTGCTGCTATAAATACTCTTGTGCTTAGTAGGTACCTACTAGCTTGATATTTTCACAATACTCTTGTAGCCACAAACTGCAAACGAAATTTCAAGGGTTCATTCTCCTTCGAAAAAGCTTGGCTTGTCGATGTGTGTAGTAGACGCAATTTGCTGGTTTGTTGATTGGCTCGGTATGGGAGGCACAGGGACATGCAACTGCACAACAGACCATGGGTATCGAAGCCCATGTGTGAGGCTGCTTGGGTGCACTGCCATCTCCTCTCTAGTGGCTCTGGCTGCTCATGTTGGCGCAACAATGGACTCCTATATAGAGCACCGCCCTAGAGCAAGTATTCTTCCACTCCTTGCGATAACCTGAGTATGAGGCTGGATTAACAAGGCTGCTGGCAGTGTTATCGCTGCTCTTCTTAATTTCTTTTTTTTTTTCGTGATCTAGTTAGCTGCCGCTGTGCTGTTGTGCCTAGCCGCTGTGCCTTGTTAGTGTGCTTGAGCTAGGTACCGTTTTTGGCTGGCTTTTTTTTTTCTCTTTTTGGGTTGTAGCTCTTTTATGAACCTTTTTTTTAATAAATGCTGTAGGGGTGAAAAGCCCTCCAGATCACTTAAAAAACACCTGAGTATGAGGCCCGTGAGCTTGACAATCAATACAAATATATTGTTTTGTTTTTGAGACATACAAATATATGCTTAGTAAGTGCCACCAAAACTAGCTCAGTGTCTCACATCTCACAGTCAACAAAGCCTCAAATGGTGCCAGAATTTGTAGGTTCATTCTTCTCCCTATTATTATGTGAAATGCTGTGTTCGCATGCGATTCCTTGTTAGGAAGACAGATAAATCGATCATGCTAGGTTGTTCTTAGGTCGTCGCAATAATGGCTGGGTATGGAAGGCATTAGGAAATGCAACTGTGCTATCAATCATGACCATCCGAGACCAAGGCAGGACCTGTACGTATCACTCTGCCTCCCCACAACAGAGCCTCTTCTCCCCTTAACCAATGCCGATCTGGCGAGGACGAGCCCGGATATGGTGAGGACGAGACCAGACTTGGCGAGGAGAGCCTAGATCCGATAAGAAGGAGCCCGGATCCGCCAGTACTCGTGCGGCGACGGCAGATCGGCTTGGGCAGCAACGCCTCCCAGATCCTGGCAGTAGAGGCAGCGGCATGCAAGATTGGTAGCCCGAGGCCAAGAACCATAAATAATTCTGATATTTTGAATGGCTTGATACCAGCATATAATCAGAATGGACAGTTACTAGAATTTGGCGTCGTGCTATGCAATTCGTATAGACTTTGTTGCTATAATGAAACTATGTTTTACCATAAATAATATGGTTATAATGCCGATAGAAATCATTTGCTCGTCTCATGGCTCACCGTGCCTCCGCCAACCCGAAGTGCCTAGCTCGCGGTGGCACCCTGTCCCACGCACGTCACGCCCGCTGCGTCTGTCGCAGTGCCGCTCTCCATCTCCCCGCGCATCCACTCCACCTGGCTGCGTCGTGCCGCATCCCAATGCCCCTGCACTCCGTGCCCTGTCTCTCTCCGTGTCGAGGTGTTGCCTGACTCGTGCCATTCGCAACTAAGAGGTTATGGCCGCTACCAGTCGGCGCTAGCGCCACTGTCACAACGCCCGACTCGGCTTTCCATGTCATGAGATCTGAAGTGGCCAGCTCTCGAGCGGTCTTCTCTGACTGCACGTTGCGCTCCCTTCCTTTGTTGACGTTGTAAGTGTATGTTTCAAGTGTTTCAGATATTTTAAAGGCATTTTGCTAGTGTTTCATACAGATGTTGCAAAATTAGATCGTGATGTTGTATATGTTGTAATAGTTATACACATGTGTTGCAAGCGTTTATTCCCATTGTTTCATCTATTTTTATAGATATATGTTCCAAGTCGGGGGCAACTTCGAAGGTTCACCAGCGTCCACAAATATTGTAGACGTCCCAGGACCCTGCAAGACACACGCCTGGTTGGAACGTACTAGTGGTGAAAGTAGCAGCGAAGTCACACCAATGGGATTGGGTTAGCAGCGAGGAGATGGGCCGCGAGGGTTTTTCGCACGAGGTCAAGTCCTTGTAGCGACTAGCAAAGGCCCCGTTGTAAAGAGTGCTGGCACAAAACCAGCGCCAGATGAAGGAGAGGCAGTGTGCCACTGTGAGGGCATTCCTCCAACATTAGTTTTTACTAACTTTTTGTAAGTCAAAATAACGTACTTCATCGAACATGTACCAATCATAATATTATAATCAAACATAATATAACAAAAGACAAACTCATTTTGGTCGTTCGCCAAATTTTACACTATGAGGCAGCACACTATACGTGTGTTGAATAGGACTCTAGCTAGGTCTAAGAAGGTGTGACCGAATGCCCGGCGCTGGATACAAATCCCTCCATATCTATAGGAGATTCTCTTATTCAATATTACTCGTATGTCTATATAAAAGCCACAATCTGATGTTGTTTGTTTTGGATGGCTTCAGCGACCTTTTCTAATTTCAAGGATAGAGCTCGATAATAGAATGAAGACCGAGAAGTGGTATAATTTTGTAGTCCTTGAATCCAGCCTCGAAGAAGATCTTCTTCCACTCTTGCTCATCTCGTTCGATTCCATTGATAGTCAGCATCAGGAGGTCAAACAAAAGTTGTGTCTCTACGTGTTTCATGTCTGACGGTTCAGATCCAACCACCATATCTATTATGATTATCTTCCCTCCTGCATCTCGTGGAGGTATTGCTTGTTTGCAGTTCTTCAGTATCTTGACACACAAATCATCGTTCCAGTCGTGCAGAATATTCTGATGAAACAAACAGTTAACAGCCTTTCATCAATTAAGTTAAATGAATATTTCAATCTTGAGTTTAGTTTGGCTCCGAAATATAATACCAGGAGTGCGACATGTGGTACGTACCTTGAGCAACACAGCGTTCCCCGGTGGAATACTACGAAAAATGTCACCAGCAACGTACTTCACGTCGTTGTTAGTGGGAGCTTTGGCGACAACATGTGGGAGATCCATCACGGTGCACTTCATATCTGGGAACGCCGCCTTTATGGTTGCAGCGGCCGCGCCAAGCCCACCGGCAACATCGACAAGCGAGGTGAGCCCATGGAAGACCTCGGCGCACTCCTGGACGACGATCGGCATGAGAAAGGCTGTTAATGAGACCATGGCGTCGTCGAACGGGAATGCGGTGGCGTCGTGCTCGGCTCTTTTCCAGATCGACTGGTTGCTGTAGGCCAGGGAGAACGGGGACACACCTGCCGGCTGCAGCTGATCCTGCAGGAACCATGCGTGTAGGCCCCTACAGTTCGGGGAATCATGGCAAGTTGTGAGCATGACCTGCGTGTGCGTGAAGCCAGTTGCCGAGCTCTCGTCCCTGACCAGGAGGCGGGACGCCGTCGTCAGTTCGTAGACTGGACCTTCTTCGTCTGACGCCACCATTGTTGCAGCCTGCTTGACGCTGAACATGCCGACCACACGCATGATGCGGCGGAGGTCGCGGAGCCTACAAGGGTTGATCCCTGCCTCTGCCATTATTCGGGGAAGGGTAGCGGCACCACCGATGCGGTGGATGGCATCGGCGATGCGGAGGTCTATGACGACCGAAAGTGCCGCAGACTTGAAGTAGCCGAGGGCCTGGTGCCAGACCTGAACCTGAGCCTGGAGTAGCTCTTTGCTGCTGTACTTATCCAGCAATGCCATTGTTGTGCAGCTTGAATTCGTGATGGCTGATTGTACGTTCTATGTTAAGGGGTTTTGGGTAGTTACACATATGTATGTACTTATATATATATATATATATATATATAGGATGTGTTGGGAGAAAAAGTGGACAAAGTCATAGTCGGCTAAATCGGCTTCAGAACGTGCTCAGTTAGTTTTCCTTCCACGTTAGCCCAGCCAAGACCCGGTCTTCACCTTCCACTTGTCGTACTCGAGACGGGCTCCGTTCAGGAACCGTCACCGCCCGGCTCTGATTCTTCCGGGATCCTGCGTGAAAGCGTCGTCAGTATCCGTAACTTTTCTCCCTGTGCCTGCATGCGCCAGCATGCGAAACTTTGAACATGTGCTTGGAAAACTGGTATCGTGAGTTATTCCTTATGATAATATGTAAAAGTCTCGCATGAACACGATACCAGTTTTCCAAGCACATGTTTCACCCGCTTGAGAACTTGAAGCAAATATAGCACCGTGCATGTATGCCAACAATGCACAAGCTAGCAAGCACCAAGCTATTTATATGCATATATGCTTAGCGACGTAATCTTCTGTCTAGAAGCTAACGTTCCCTACGCCAACTATTTATGTGTTTATAATAAAATGTTGATTTCATTAATATTTATGCAATCAATATATAATTAAAAAGAATAACATTTAGGTTTCATGCCTCGACATTTATAAATAAATATTATTATGATTACTTTTACTTTAGTTTTCAAAATCAATTAAATTTGACTTAATTCAATCAAGATATTTCTGTGAACCATCTTATGTTTTATAAAAATATTAAAACAAATGAAGCCTACAGTTTTCATGCTTCTTTCGCACCCCGTTTAGTGTGCTTTATGCGTTTGGATGTTCGTATCAATAACTAAATTCGCTTTCAAACATTTTCATTTTTTTGATGTATTTTTCTAATTTAGTTCTTTTCTTTGCCTCGTGTATGATTGCATGGATGATTGTATGGTGTTCTATGATCGTGTCCAGTCGATGAGCCTTGTGTTGGTGGTTTAGAAGAAGTTGGAGATTGAGAAACAATTCTACAAAAGGTTTGGACATGAAGAAGGATATGAGTTTGAGACAAGTATGGCTTGTGTTTTCTTTCTGTGATCATGATCTTATGACTTGATTAATGTTTAAGCAACAAATGATAAAAATAACTTTTTAGCAACTTGAGAATCTCCGAGATTGATAGTACAACTGTGAGGGCTACATGGCTCTAGCTTTGCTCATAGTGAAATTGTATACCTCTGCGCAGAGTTTCAAACTGGTATACTAGCCTTGCTCAAGGACACGAGCAGCATTTGAACTTTTACATTTAAGATCAAGACTTTTGATTGTTAATATGCTCACTGTTTATCGTTTTATGCTCTATATTATTTATGTTACATCAATTATGAGTTTATGGGGTCTATACAACCTTGTTGTTATACTTGCGGAGTTCAACATGGACACTCTTGCCATTCCACCACACCTCAGGAGATGTTTTAGGCTCGTGATCAACCAGTCGGTTTGGATCCAACGGAGTGGAGTCTACACCTGAAGATCAGAGTGTCTTTCCGTTGATTGCTACCTAAGGGAACATCTCTCTTATACTATGTACGCTATATAGTAAACATTGTTTACTGTACTACCCTTACTTGTAGCTATCAGTGAGATTTGTCTTCACAGACTCTAGTTTTGTCTTTAAAACTTGGTGTTATATTCACCTATTTTGCTATGTATCTAGACATATTATTTAGAGTGAAATGCACCATAAGTCCATGGACTTGCACTGCTATGTCAAATAGGTCCATGAACTACCAGACCGGGTATCTGACCCCTCAAACTTGCAAACCGATTCATCGCAGGCGCAAATACCAAAACCAGTATGGTTTTGCCTACGTGGCATGTCCACATGGACTGGGCTCCGTGTGATTTATCCAAAAAGAACCCCACCCTATCTCCCATCTCACCTCTATGCCCTCACCCGATGACGTGAGGAGAGAGAGGAGGCCACGCCCGCGAGCACCCAACTCTGGCAGAGCCCATGGTAGGGGCACGGAGCAGCCCATTACAGGAGGATGCACGCACGCCCAACTCTCGCGAGACCACCGTGGAGGCCGCCGCGAAGGGGCTGCCGTGGAGGGCTGCCCTTTGCCCCCCACCATGTGCCGAAACTCCGCTCGATCACTGCGCGATGATGTGGCCTCTACCGGCAAATAGGGTGAGCCAACCCTATTGTGGTGGCAGAGGTGGAGACTCGCTCTGCCGATGGAGGCAACCCGACGCGCCCATCGCGTGGCAGAGGAAGGAGAGGAGCACAGGCGAGGGCGGCCGAGGCAAGCATGGCGCAAGAAGCAGTAGGGGATAAGGGGAGGCACGAGGCGGTGTCCAGGGCGATTCAAGGTGAGTTGCCCTCCTAATGGGGTGGCGGCGGCGTCTTGGTGGCTCAGGAGGCTGGTGCCTCTGGCGGGCGGAAATCCAGGACCGAGAGGAGGTGGAGCAGAGGAGGTTGCCCCTGCTCGCCGGTCCGCGCCGCCGGGTCTAGCTTGGATCTGCGGACGGGGGAGAGGCCGGAGCGAGGGGCCTGAGCTTCCTGTGCATGGGAGCAGCAGCTCCTCCGTGGCCTTGCGTGCGCGAGTAGCAGCTCCGCCGTGCTTGGCCTTTCCTTATTGAGATCGTCTTGGTGGCTCAGGAGGCTGGTGCCTCTGGCGGGCGGAGGTCCGGGACCGAGAGGAGGTGGAGCAGAGAAGGTTGCCCCTGCTCGTCGGTCTGCGCCGCCGGGTCTATCTTGGATTTGCGGAGGGGGGAGAGGCCGGAGCGAGGGGCCTGAGCTTCCCCGTGCACGGGAGCAGCAGCTCCTCCGTGGCCTCGCATGCGCGCGCAGCAGCTCTGCCGTGCTTGGCCTTTCCATATTGAGATCGTCTGGTCGGGCTCGGCGGCGAGCACGACATACAATGGACTTCTCATCCAGCGAAGTGAAGCCGACTATCATGCGTCCTGCATCTCCTGTTGCTGCTACCGTCGGCATGTCGACGCTACTGCGGGGGTGGTGGGAGTTTCGGCATAGCGGTGCGCGCCGACGCGGTTCCTCTGCTTCAAGGACAACAAGTGGGTGGATGTCGCTAGGGAAGCGGTGCTGCGGCAGCAGTGAGCGTTCTAGGAGCAGAGGGTAATGGCCGATGCTGCATGCGGGGGAAAGGCGTACCTATTCGACTTCCTACGGATACTCAGGATCAACGAGGCCACCGGCGATGAGACCGGGATCGCATGGATTGACCAACGCGGGGGATGCTTCTTCCCGGCGCTCGCTAACTACGGCGGAGTGGGGAGGAACAAGCACAAGATGGCCGTCGACGATAGTTCCCCTGCTCTGCCTATACGTAGAAGTATCAGAGTGAGGGCATAGAGGTCTGATGGGAGATGAGGTGGGGTTGTTTTTGATAAATCACGCGGGACCCACTCCACGTGGACATGCCTCGTAGGCAAAATCGGACTAGTTTGACATTTGGGCCTATGATGAACCGGTTTACAAGTTTGAGGGGTCAGATACCCGATTTGGTAGTCCATGGACCTATTTGACACAACAGTGCAAGTCTATGGGCCTGTGGTGCATTTCACTCTATTCTATTATTTATCTAGATGCATAGCACAAAAAACCTATAGTCTTATAATGTGAATATAAGTCTTTTTTCTCGTTATAGCAATCAACTTAATACATGTATGGAAATAATTTTCATTCTTTTTCTATTGGTCTATTCTTATTTTGTATCCTTGAAACAAATTTCATTAACAATAAAACCTTAAAATGTAGGGACGGTCTTTGAATTAACCTAGTCATCAACTCAAAAACATGATAGCATAACAAAAAAACAATGAAGACTTTGAATAACGAATGAATCAATTGGGTTATTTTTGATAGGTCACCTCCGTGAGAAATTTGCAAAACAATATATACAAGGGTTGAAAAGCTTAGGGTATGTAAAATGTGAAGTAGTAGATTATATTATTTTTATGGATCCGATAACTCTATCAACTGTGAATATTCTTTACGCAAAGTGCTATGAATATTCTCCTGTAATGTATGAGTTGGCCAATTTCAAGTGTATCTTTACCAAATTGCCAGCTGAATTTTTAAGTTGGAGGTGAAAATTTTAGGTGCGGCATGCGAATTTGATGCAGTGTAACAACGACGCCGCCCACCCTCAGTCCGCGGACCGATGGAGATGCCGGCACCTGCACGGGCCCTCCCTGGCCACGCCATCCGATGGAGATGGCCGCGCCCGCACGGGCCCTTCCCGGACACGATTCGGTGCCTTGCTGGTGGAGATGGTCGCGCCGTGATGGCGCCGTCGTCGAAACGAGGAAACGGAAAGAATAAAGAAACAACCGGTATAGAAGAAAAGATAGGATGAGTCCATTCGGGCCGGCCCCACCACCGTTGGAGTAGTCTGAGTCGATTTTTTTGGCAATTCGGTTTTGCGCCTACGTGGTCCTCTCTCTCCTCCGTGAGTCGAACCACCACTACGGATTTCCAGCATCAAAAGAGCCATTGACTTCTCCAGCGGTGAGAAAAAAAGTGACTCATCCGGTGATGTGGAGGCCGAATGAATCGCTCAACCACTGGAGCAAGCCAACCATGGGGAAGAGAGAGAGAAATTTATTCACGTTTCTGAGTCCTCTCCGCGATAAGTCAGACTCATGTGTTTGACTGATATATATTGCTCCCCAGTGTGTCTTCGTGATGAAAGTTCTTACGTACGTATTAAAGAACACGGCTAACGCACGCACGGCAGTGAGCTAGACCATGTGCACGCATTGTCTTATGTGTGTTTGAACACGCCACATATGAATATGTTTATTACTGGCGTCCAAAAAAGTTGAAACTTCCTTACACTTGGTCATTGATCAATTATTGATCAGTTCTGCAGTGGAGTGGGCCGTGCCTTTCTTACCCAACCGGACTTGTCTTTTGACTCTCCATTTCATCCCATGTACGTCTGGTCGTTCTTTTCAGATCAGTGTCATCCATGACTAGTTGACTGCACGGGAAGCAGCAAAACTCGTTTCATCCAAAAATAAATCTAATATGCAACATATTTATCGAGGAGTTTTTAATTTGAACTAATTTAATATAAACATTTATATTTCGAGCTAGAAATAAATTTATTATAAAATTGTAAGTCAAGACTATTCTATTGATACTTATTACATGTTATAAATATTAATACATTTTATTATAAATTTGATAATTCAAACTTTTTTGTTTTTTATAAGACGAGCTATATGTATAATATAATTATCTGGACGGATCATCCAAGTGTTGACATTAGGGACAGCGGATTGGTTTACACTGGTACACAATTTTTAACCGTGACGGGCATTTTCGATTTACCGCAGCGGGCAAAGGCAAACGCCACGGATGGAAGGTCACGGTTAATCGTAACCTCACCGTGGCGGGCGCTTTTGCCCGCTGCGGTTAATAGATTTACCGCAGCGGGCGTTTTAGGATGCCCGCCACGGTTAATGCCATTAACTGCAGCGGGCAGTTTAGGATGCCCGCTGTGGAAGCAACTTTACGAAATAAAAAAAAAGCCCACCGAGAGCCCGGTTGGGCACTGAGCCCACCGAGCCCCGTAGGGTGTGCCGCCGCCCGCCGGGATCCGCCGCTCCTGCCGCCGCCGCAGACGTCCGCGCTGCCAGGATCCGCCCCGCGCAGCCACCGACGCCTCCACGGCCCGATCTGTCCCCGCCGCCAGCGGATCTGCCGCCAAGGGGCCGCCGCGACTCGATCCATCCTCGTGGCGGAGAAGGAGGAGGAGGGGCGCCAGATCCGCATTTTCTGGAGGTGCTTCGGCTCACTAGCGGTGGGGAATGCAGGATCCGCACGCCGTGGTGCTTGTTCCCGTTGTAGAGGAGCCCGCCGCTGCTGCTCTACGGTTGTAGACCGCTGCCGCTGCTCTAGAGTTGTAGAGAAGCCGGCCGCCGCTGCTCTATGGTTGGAGAAGCGGCCGCCGCAGCTACTCCGAGGTGGCTGAGCGCGCATTGCTGCCGCTCTAGGGTTGGAGAAGCACCCACCGCCGCTGCTTCGAGGTGGATGAGCGCACGCCGCTTGGTGGGAAGAGTAGCCACCGCCACCCCATAGCCCAGCGCCGCCGCAGGTGCTTGCCATCGAGATAAGCCGGAGTGGAGGAGAGGAGTGGAGAGGGAAGGCTGCGTGGAGAGAGGAATGGAGGAGATGGAAGCCTGGCGACATGAGGAGAAGGCCGTGCGCGAGGCGAGGAGAAGGGGCGCAGCGCACGGGGTTGAGTGGAGTCGTGGGGAGAGAAGGTGGAGTCGCGGGGAGAGAGGCTATCGGGGAGAGAAGTTGGAGTCGCTGAGTGGAGTCGCGACGCGGTGGCCGAAGGTGGAGTTAGGGTTAGGATGAGTGTTTCACTCAAGTTCATCTATATATATACGAAGACAGGCTATCGGGCTTGGACTAGGCTTGTTGGGCCGCGATATTTCCTATGACGGACAACATAAAGTGCCCACGGTAAATTCATTTACCGCAGCGAGCATCTTAATTCGTCCGCCACGGTAAATAAGTCCGTGGCGGACGTATTAAGAAGCCCGCTGCGGTAAATCGAGTTACCGCAGCGGGCAAAAGTGCCCGCACGATAAATAAAATGTGCCCGCTTCGGTAAATCGTTGGATTTACCGCAGCGGGCAAAAAAAATTTCCGTCACGGAGTGAACAGTAGCGTCGTCACGGAAGTTCGTTTCGGTAGCAGTGTTAAGATGAACACGATCGCATAATCTTGTAATCACGTGTTCAACAGCATAACGTTCAAAACACGTACTCGTTGTTTTCTACAACCACTACTGAATTGAACGTATATGATTTGAATAAGCTAGTGCTATCCAGTACAAACGGCTAGAGTAAATAAAGCTGGGCACAGCGACCTTGACTAAAAGGACTTCATATCTGTAAAAAGGGCAAAATGAAGTTTTTTTCTTAAAAAAAATGTCTCAATACTTTGGAAGTTTTCATATTCCCCTTAACAAAGCTATGCATTGGGTTATTTTTGAGGATGGCCGTTTCTAAAAACGATTTCTAGAACAGGAATCCCCATCTGGAGTTACAAACCGTTACATTAGTGGGCCTGACGACCCAACCGTTACCTTGCAGCTTTGGTTGAAGTGTAGGCCGGTTTACTTCATTTAATTTGTTTTTATATAAAACTCAATTTGTCCATCTACTCTGCTAGCACTAAATTGATCAATTCAGCTGGAGTATGAATGACAACATAATCGTTTTACCGAAGCAGCAGAGAATGAATCCAGCCATACCTAGTTCAGACTCTGCAAGCTTAACAGTCGGACTTCAATGTATCATCTATCAGACTTTTGTAGCTAGGCACTGCTGGAACGCACAAAAGTAACATGACTGGGATAAATTATATAGGAAGAGAAAAAAAAGGTAGCTGCTACATTTTTCTTCCGTATGAAATATAGCTAACTTTTCTTACAACGTTTAGAGCCATTGGATCATCATCCAAAGGTTAGATTTGTCATCTGCTTTGATAATTTATTTTAATATGTTTTATCACAGATCACAAGTGATATTTTTTCTATAAAAGGATAATGACAAATAAAATGTTGTGTTGCACAAATTACAAATAACAGATTCAACAAGTTTTATCACAAATCATAAGAAATAAATTTTTCTATGAAATACAAGGACAAATAAGAGGTGTTTGTGGTCCCAAATCACAATTAACAAAGTTCAAGATATATTGGCCTAGCCCTCCTTCTGTTTCTATGATTACATATGTGTCTACTAGCTCGATCTTGAACAGTAGAGCTAAGCTAAGTAGAGTTCAAAGTTGAAGGTTAATTGTGAGAAGAACTAAAGCCTTCTTTTTTGCAAGCTATCGACACAGGTGGCAACGGGACATGCATTGCTGCTACCTATCGCTATCATCGGGTTCAGGCGACGCAAAAGTAAGGCATCGGGTTCAGGCACAATTCCATCTCTTCAACACAAAGGTGATTAAAAACTCAAATTTTAACCTAGAGCTCGATAAAATGCTGGGAATTTTAGCTTTTGAAACAGGGAAGATCATCTAGCAGCAAGGTTCTTCAGTATGAGTGTGAGAATACATCATAAAATCTTCTGTGTAAGAACATTTAAACAGCAAGGTTCAAAACTAGATTATTCAACATTTGGATCGATCCAAGCTAGATAAAGCAGCAAAATAATTAAGCAAAGGTGCTCCATATATGTGAAGATCAATAAAACCATCTTGCCCACAGAACTAGAAAAACAATCGCACCTAAAAAAATAGAACAGGTGAGTTAATGGAACCTTGAACTGATGGGCAAGCACTCAAACCTCTAGAATCTCAGATGTTGGTAACTAAAAACCGAAGAATCTGAGTTGAAGTTACAGGCTTACAACAGTCAGAACGCCATGATAACAAAAACGGATAGATATATTTACTTGTAAAGCAACACTTCAGCAGTTATAGCGACCATATGAGGAACCAATGTAATTAAATTACACTAGTTACCACAAGAAAGACAAGCACATGCAGACTAAGAAATAAACCTGCTGTTACTGCTCAAAAAAAACCTACTGTTGTCATCACTAACATGTTTCTTCATTCACTGGCAATGGGTGACAGCTTTCTTCATAACAAAATCAGTTTTGCCATGTGTGCCTGCCCTAGCATGACAAAGGGGAAGCATATTGACGAATACATGAACAACGACCAGGAGAACAGCGTAATTCAACGACCAGGAGAACAGCCAAGTACATTTATTGTAACCAAAATGGATTGGGGCTCGCGGGGCACAAGCAGTGGATCTGTTATTGGAATCAATGGCACTACCAGCTGGTGTACTGCTCAAAACAGAGATGCGTAATGGCCATATCAGTCTCACTCACGTTACTTTTCCTAGTCTACGTACCTTGCTCTCTGGTACTCAATTTTGATTTATCTATTATGAACGGATTCCAGGTTCCTAGCTTCATTTAATCTGCCTTATCTGCAACACTTGTAGAGTAGGTGCTTGCAGCACTCGTCTCTCTGGAGTATGCACTACCAGTCGTCCCATTATAAAAGTATGCGGGTCATGCAGTCATCATATTTCAAGGTTCCTAGCTCCATTTGGATCAGAAGATGCTTTCAACTCATAAAAGTCAGTGGAAGCCAAATTCAACCCGATGTTCTCATCACTTCGCGTCATATACTACCCATCCTAGCTAGCAAACTGCTTGGTGAAAATGCAGTTTCAGACCACTTGGTCCTCATTGTTTGACATGGGAGGTATTGGGACTGGCAAAGGTACCTGCTTGTATTGTGCCACTTGAGTCCACAGGTTGAACACTGAGCCTAGGAGCATTCGGTGGTACAATCTGGGGAGGAGTGAAACTCCATTGTCCGAAAGGATGTCATTTCATGGTAGTCGTGCTACAGGGGCGTCCTGAGCTTCATCCATTGATGGGGAGCGTCTTCAAGAATGGGATGGAGGAGCGCAAGCTGGGGCATGTAGCAGTCAGGGCATCGCTGCTATGCTGCTAGACTCCATCCTTCCTGATGAAAGAATGCAATTCTAGCACTCTTGTGTTATCCCAAAAAGAAAACATCTAGCTTATCAATAGGTGTGGTATTTTCAAAATGTGTGATATCTAGTTGTATGATGCAATGAAGTAAGAGTTCACATGTGCATGCTTCTTTTTTGTTGTGTACTAATTTATTCTCGAGATGTGAGAACTACATTCTTTCCAAGACGATGGACAGAGCAGTAGCTACTGTTTTGATGTCATTTGGTATGTGATGATCTGATAGCAGAGTGATCATGTGTGTGTGTGGACTGAATGATGTCGTGCTACATTTTTTAACTCCTAGCCTCCAAAATTTAAGATAATTACTCCCAAAATAAGCATGAAAATGATCTGACATGGCTCCTCTCCTTTGGTTGAGACAAGGAGTTCCCCTAGTATGCTATAAGGTACCAACAAATACAAACTAGGTGGGTGTCCAATATTTTGTTGTATAATTCTGAGGTATGTCTATATAAAGACATCAAAACGGATGGCGAAATTTAGAGTATCATGTTATCCACTTAATTTAGAGCTACACCATTACATTAAAGGACACTTTCGTATCATCCATCTCTTGTATATTTAAGAGTCCTCATAACCTTTCGCCATCTCCCTCTACTGATACAAATAGATCTTGCTTAGTAGGTCACAAACCTCAATGGGAAAAGCTGCGAGTGGACCTAAATATGAAGGTTCATTCTTTTTTGCATTGTGTAAAACTCTAGGCCCCTGTTGTTGTTTCAGTGGTGCATTGATTTGTTCGGCATGGGAAGCATGCAATCAGCTGATTTGGTCCCAGCGACTGTTTAGGGAAATAGTGGCTGACAGGTGGACCAAGGGACAAGTAAACAATGTTGAGTAGGCCAGGTCTTGACTAGCTGGCGCTGCGCCCCAATAAACAGTCGAGATTGGCCTTTATGCGGTTCAGGTTGTAACTGAATTCTATCAAACAATTCAAAATACAGAACTGCTTCTCGTGGGCTCCAGCCGAGTGTTCCATCATCCCCAAAATCCTCAACCTGTTCTTGCTAAATCCTTTCCCAAATCCGGTTTCAACCTGCGCACATATTTTTTGAGCATCTCAGTGCAGAAGTGTCATTAGATAATCAAGGACACTGTGAGATGATGTGCCCTCAATGCCATGTGGCCACATATATTGGTGCGCTCATGTACCTTGGCGGACTAATCTTGCAATGTGGTCTATTTTGCTTGGATATGATTCAATGGTCCACAATATTATATTTCACTAATTTGCTTTAACCATTAGTTTAATTTATACAATTGAAAGAAGACATTGTTTTTTTCTTTCTTTGAGGGTTTTATCCATTTTATATAATTTTCTTTTTTGAAGGTATTCCCCAACAGATCTCTACAAAAGAATACAAAAGTTGTGTATATCCATACAAAAATTGTGTATATCCACTTACTCCCCATCCGGGAAAGAATAAATTAAATAACATTTTTCAACAAGTCAATTAATTAATCCTATAATAATGAAAATCATTTTAGCATGACAAACAGGAAGCAGTAGATGTGCTTGTTACTGAAACGCAAGAAGCAACAGCAGCACTGCACCACCTGGAGCTTGTCAACACAACTGGGACAAGCAGTTGTGTCCTCCACGCCACTTGCTGTTGAAATGGCGTGGATTCAGCAACAATCTTCTGTTGAAATGTAGTCACCTGCACACGCAATCTGCTGTTTATGTTGCTGGTCAATACTCATTAATGTGCTTAACTGATTTTTCATTGCTTGTTTATTTGTTCATCGGAGACAGAAGACATTTTCCCATTGACCAGTTGCTTACTTCCTCCATTAATTCTAAATTGTAAGTTGATTTGGCTTTTCTAGTTGCTATAGGTATTCTGTATTGGTATTACTATAGGTCTTCTATATACGATCTGGTAAAAAATCGGTAAGCTAATAGAATAGAAAATAGAACATTGTAGAGGAATGAGTGATTGAACAAACAGCATAGATTTTAAGTATTTCACGTGATAGAAATGATTTAGAGTATTTCACATGATAGAGAATTAGAGATGACAAGAACATTTTTTGCAATTAGTAAGGGATGACATAGACTTATAGTGGAGAATAATGTCGACAACTTGAAGAGATAGAACATTAATTTAGTGAGGTCACTTAATGTGAAATTATGTACTCACCTTGCATGTGCATTAGGTGATCCTTGAAAATATTAAAACAAACCAGCAACTTCCGTATCATCATTAAAGAATCATCAAATGCAATAACCATGTTACTTCTTCATGAATTACGATATTCTCAATCCAAAAATGGAATTCACATTCAGCTTGAATGATGGTGCAAAAATAGTTTAACAAGCTTTATTTTCTCAAACACCACCCCCAAAACCTAGGCTTAACATTAGCTTCCAACGAAGCGTGTCAAGGAGCCAGATCTGGAGCCGAGCCAAAGAGGCCTGAAAGATCCTCACCGTTGTAAGTATTGTGTGATCTTAGTGAGTGTTTGTCCACAACAAGATCGATGTACGGATCCTTTCCCCCTCATGAAACTGAATTAATAGAAATTTATGCCGTCTTACTTCTTGATGCCACCGAATGCCAAGGGCAGGCATCTGAAGCTACTTCTAAGGAAGCAAATAATTAATGCTGCTAAAAGTCCCTATCTAACTTGGGCTTTCCAATAAGTAGAAAAGAAAAAACATTAAAACATCTGGAAGTTTGACATTACTGGTGGCATCATAAGAAGAATACAAATGTGTGACATCCATCAAAAAGTAAAGTCCACAGGCTACTAATAAAATTAACATCTCTGGTCAGAGTACATCATATATAGTACTTTTTATATATTCTGAAAAAACTACATATGCAGGACATTTTTCTTGGTCAGAACACAATAAAATTATGTTAATTCTTTTAATTTCAAATAAGTCCTTCCTTTTGTATTTAGAGGGTCCCACTGAGCTGGCTTGTGAAGCACTGATCCTTGCTCACATAGATTTTAAGTTTGAGTGACCAGACCACTCTCTGCTCTTTATATCTATTCATTAGCCATCTTAGTATCTCCATTCCTTATTTATCATCCATGTTCTCTTCATGTCCCTTCACTAGAAGTGCTCTATGTACATGTTAATAGCAGCCTATATGCAAGAACAGTAGTTCGGAGAGATGTTGAAGGGGATTCCTCTTTTCTTCATTTATGTGATTGATAACAGTGGTTAAGAATAGGAGGTGGCAGGAAATTTGAATGGGCAAGCTCATTGCTTCACTGCAGCCATGGACAAGGTCCATGTTCTGTAGAATGTACTATGTTGGGCATGATATCATGAGCAAGAACTCATGTGCCATCTACTTCTGTAAGTGAATACGATTATGCACTTAGTAGTTCTTTGAGCCCTTAATAAGTTGATATGGAAATGGTTAAGTGCCTAGAGGTGTATATTATTGAAGTAAAAATACTAAGGACAATAACCACCCATTGCCATCAAAAATACTAATGTTTGCATGATTAAACTGCAGTACCTAATGTCATACAAATCTTCTCCTTTTTCCTGGCGGTGCCAGCGCTTATTTATCCGCAACATGTAATCTACAACTTTCCTTTTGGTCTTTTCTCTAATTGGTATCATTTGAAAAATTCAAATTTAATACGTAATTTTACTATTCGGAGCCTATTTTTAGATAGCGTTCAAGAGGCCGCGTCTACAAATAGGCTACTAAGCCCCGTTTACATATGCATTTCTAGAGGTGGCTCATTCCTATTTTAGAGGGGGTTTTGGATTGAGCTGCCCCTATAAAATGAGGTGTCTCCACAAATTGTTTTTCTAGTAGTGACAAGCTAGCATTATCACTTCTGGTCCTATGGTTGTTAACATTTGATATTTTCTTCTGGCGTCAAAAAGCATAGTACCAATGTGTGGCCTCAACTATAAACTAACGTCCATAGGCTACTCAGATGACTCTAACCAGTGTACACCATGCCAAACTACTTTTCTTATAAAGGTGGTATGAAGATCTGATTTGAAGTAACAATTTAACAGAACGTTGACCAACAAAAAATCCCTGGATATAGTGTTATTTCAAATAAGACCTTCATTATGTCTCCGTTGGAGCTGTCCAAGAGTTAGATAGTACGTGTTGGCTTGCGATCACGAAGCAATGGTCTTTGTACTCCCATATCTCTATACTGGTTGAATGACCACCCTCTGCTAGCTCTTTATATTTATCATCCCTCCCAGACCCTCAATGATCAGCCACGCTTCTTATATGTCCCTTCACTAGGGCTAGTCTTGGTACATGCTATTGGAAGCCTACAGGGCAAGAATCATATATATCTTCAAGGATGTTGAAAATGATACCTTTTCTCTTCCATTATATGATATGATACGATATGATTTAGCAAGTCCTAATAGTAGTGAATGAGAATAGGAGGTAGCAGGAAACTGAGAGCTTCTGTCAGAAACATTTCTGGCAATGGATATGAAGTGATTGTTTTCTGCGATGAACCCGGGCAGCCATAGCCACATCCCTGAGCTCTAACACCTACACATATAGGCAAAATCCACTCCCAGTCCTGGCCTTTGTTTTCTCTTGGTTCATGCTAGTTCGAGGCTAGATGTTACTCAATCGGATCTACGGTCGCAAGGAAAGAGACATCAGCTTTGCCTCCAGAACGTCAACTGGGTGTACGCATGCCACATCACAGGCAGGCAATGTGGAAGCAGACATCAGTTTGCATAGCTAATCAGTTGGCACATGAGAATAACAAACAAACAAGGAAGGAGAAACTCCCACAGGAAAGGGGGGCCAATTTGAACCCTTTGCAATGCTAAGTGGATACAGGTCAACCGAATAAACCATGGCCCATGGGTACTCATCTACGAGTATGATGCAACTTGGAAATGATGGATGGTGGATGTATGTGTGGAGGATTGCAGGGGAAAGTAGACAAACCTGGTTCATGGACCATTGGTCCCACATGTAACCTCGCCGCCGCCAACACCTCCGCTCCCCACCTCGTCGCCGCCGGAGGGAACTGCTCAGAAAGCTCACACGGCTCCCCATGACGGCGGCGGCGGGGCTCTCTGCCCAGGTGCGGGTGCGAGCACCCCTTCTCCCACCTCCCTCCCCAACCTCCCCCATCCACCTCCAACCCTACCTCCTCTTTGGCGGCGAACGGCGGCGGCTGGGGCTGACTCCAGGTCTCGGGTGGCTGGACCTGGTTCCTGTGGTCCCCTGCCCTCTTCCCTGGCGATGATCTGCAATGGGGACAGGAGGCAGCAGGGGCCGAATCTTGGCCCTTGCCGGCTGGATCCATGGCCCTGGCGGTCGGGGATGCCCGGCCCATCCTCCCCGGCGTTGGCCATCGAGCCCTGCTGTAGCGGCAGATGGCGGTGCCTGGGGGTTGCGATTTGGACCCCTGGGCACCGGATGGGGATGGTGGTGTTCGCGTCGGCCATCTCGACAAGCCGTCCAACCCGTCCTCCCACGAGGTCGTGGCCTGGATCAATCCTGCATCAGGCACTCGGCTCAAGACCACGCTGCTCTCAGGCGGCCCGCAAGCCGGCCCCGACATCCACATCAAAGGACGCTGTGCTCGAATCTGGCGACCCTTGCCCCGACATGCATGCGACGGGTGAAGGGGTGCGGGGGCCAGCGGCAAGATGCCCCGCACTGCCTGCGGCGGCCGCGGTTAGGCACAGCGCCTGCCGGCCGCCTCCTACTGTTCTGCTGCCTCGCTGCAGGTGGTGAAGACTCTGTCGATCATCTCCGGCTTCTCGTCGTCTGCAGGTTTGGCTTGGATGTGCTTTTGCAGGATCTTGGAATACGGGTGAAAACCCTGCCTGGCTGTGCTCTAGGCCGGCGGCGATGACGCAATCGGCGTCATATTCCCCCTTGGAGGCATCGCTGTAATTTCCTCTTCCTTGCGAAAGCCTTCGTGACCTTGATGCATTTGCTAGGAAGGGCTCGGGGCGTAAGCCCTTACGAGTCTGGTGCCTCAATCGTTGATGATGGCGTCTGCGGGCGTCATTTACCTTCTTGAAGGCATCAACACAAGCACACCGTTCCTCCCATGCCCTGCACTTCGGCATTCGGGACTCAGCTGCGGCGTGAAGAGTAAGCCAAGGACGCCCTCTCGTTGTGATTTCAAATAGAGGGTGGAAGCATTTATATTTTTTTCTTTAGTGTCCTAGTCTATGTATAAGACTCTGGCTTTTTCCTCTTTTGGTTTTTCTCTCTTTTTGTAATATTTGGCTGTGCACATCCCTAGATGTAGAGGCCGGATAATGTAACTTATCCTTTATCGAAAAAAATGTAAGTGTCACTCCATTTAGAATACCACGTGGAGAAAAATCTCCTTTTTAGTTAAAACAGATTATATATGTCTGTTAATCTGCCACGGAGTACTACTAATACCGTGCTATTTGTCAATTCCTATGCTACAGATTTGTACGTTTCAAACGTCTTTCATATGTCTGGAACATATAGTGTGATGTGGAAGTCAGTGCTCAGAAATATCATCTGGTTGTCTCTTCTTCAATGAGATGAGCAGATCTTCTGCTTGTCTGTATCCAAAAATAAAGACTTCTAGCATGTGCATGAACGCAGTATACAAAGTCTCAGAGAAGAAGGCAACAGACCGAGTGAATCCCCGACCGACTCTCCGAATCAATCGGCGGCTATACCCATTGTGTACGCTCACGCATACCCTCTGTCAAAACCGGGATGGCATGGTAGCCCTGAAATCTCCCCCTCCCCCGAGGAGGTCCGCGATGTAAGAGGGGCAAGCCCGGGGAAGGTCGCACTATTGTGGGATCTCAGATGAGTATATGTTTGTCCTCAACATTATAGGTGTTATTTTTTTCTTCAATTAAATTTATAGAAAATTATGCCCTCTCTCTGTTTTCTTGTTGTCCTAAGGTAGGCATCTCAATCATGTCATGAGAGGAAGCAATTAAAGCTGCTCTAAATCCCAAAGTAGACTTGACATTTTCGATAAACTGAAAAGCGCAAGCATTCTCACTTTAGTATATTTCATATTTCTTGTGGCATCAAAAGAACAGTACCAATGTGTGGCCTCAACTGAACACTAACGTCCATAGGCGACTCAAATGAACTCTGTTCGTTGTACGCCATACAATTACAAACTACTTTTATTATATGAGGAAAAAAATAAAGACTATATGCAGGGCAGCTTTCTTTGTCTGCACAAAGACCTTCCTTTCTCCTTTGGAGGTGTCCAAGAGTTTGAGAGTGTTGGCTCGTGATCTCATAACTGCCACTGGTCTTTATACTCCCATATTTCCACAGGTTGAATTTGAATGATCTCTCTTTATATTTATGAGCCCTCCCAAGGCCAGCCTGAATGCCTTATATATGTATCAGCCACACTTCTTATGCGTCCCGGCCTTCACTAAAAGTACTCTTGGTACATGTTATATTGAAAGCCAAGGGAAGAACCATAGCTTCGAGGGTGTTTAAATGGTTCCTCCTCTTCTCTTCCATTATATGATACGATGTGATTTATGAAGTCCTAACAGTACTGTTTGGGAATAGGAGGTAGCAGGAAACTAGGAGGTGGTGTTTTGAAGTTAGCCAGCAACAGATATGAAATGATTCTTCTCTAGGATAAACTCTAGCTAGCATAGCCACGTTCCTGAGCTATAACGCCTACACTTATAAGAAAAAATGCACTCCTAATCACGGACATAGTTTCATCTTTCTGCCTGTTACTCAGTCGCACTGCCTGTTACCCAGTCGCAAGAATAGCCGGACAATTCACCAGTGTACACATGCCTATGCGATATCGCAGGCTGCAGTTCATGTGTTGGTGGAAACATTTCACAGAGCCAACCAATTGTTGTGAGAATAAAAATGCCCAAATTGAAAAATGGTGTGCATGATTGCTATGAACCATTCACCACCAATTTTGGTGTGCATGATTGCTGGGAATGTGGACAGCCTGGATCATGGACTTTTTGTCCCTTAATAATAATGCATAGTTTATCTGGCACTATCACCTTCCTATTTTCTCAATTCTCATGCTATAGATTCATGCATCAAATTGTCTTTATATTTCTTTCTTATATATTTTTTCAATCACATTCCTTTCATGTGTCTTCTCATATTCATTTCTCTAAACTCAAATATGTTTTGCTCAAACTTGGTTGTGGGTGTGATTCGTTACTCTTTAGATCGGGAGATCACTCTTCCCATTTTCTTTGCTTTTTCTTTTTTTTAATGAGGCGCTCATGCATATCAAGATTCAAACTTTAGCGTCCCTTTGGAATGAAGGAACTTCATAGGATTCAATTCATTTTCACATGAAAGACACAAGAAATAGAAATTTTTCCTTGAATCCAAAGGAGGCCTTAAGGGCCTGCTTGTGACACATGAATTTCACACAGGCAAGAAAAAATCCACCTAAAACCTTTAACCAATAATTTGGCTAACAACTTACTATTATTATGATACAAACTTGATGCAGCGAAATGTGTTATAGTTAATTATACTATCAATTATCATAATTTATTTTAATTACAAATAAAAAAGCTCAAACTAGACATAAGGAAGCAATTAAAGCTTCCCAAGATCCCAATCTCGACTTCACCTTTTCCAAGAAACAAAAAACCTCAAGTATTTTTTTTTAAAAGCTCAAGCATTATCACTTTAGGATGTTTAATTATTTCCTGTGGCGTCAAAAGCATACCAATGTGGCAATGTGGCCTCAACTGTAAACTGCCGTCCATAGGCTACACAAATGAACTCTGATCGGTGTATACAAAGTACTATTATTATAGAGAAAAAAGAAGGATGAATATATGCAGGGTACTTATGTTGGTTCTGCACAACGTTCTGATATATTGTTGTTTCAAAAAAGACCTTCTTCCTGACTCTAGAGTTATCCAAGAGTTACTGAGTTAGAGTGTTTGCTTACAATCGTGAATAGAAGCACTGGTCTTTATACTCCCATATTTCTACAGGGTTGAATGACCATTCGAGGCTCTTTATATTTATCAGCCGTCCCACACCCTCAACTACTTATGTCAGTGACTAAATGGTAGATTTACTCTTGGTACATTCTATTGGAAGCCAACAAAGCAAGAACCATAGCTTCGAGGTACAGCCGTCATATGATGTGATTTATCAAGTCCTAACAGTAGTGATTGAGAATAAGAGGTACCAGGAAACTGGGAGGTTTAGTGATGCTGTCTCGAGCATCTCTGGCTATACATAGATCTGAAGTGAATGATCTCTGGGATGAACTCTGGCGGGCATAGCCACGTCCCTGAGCTCTAACACCTACACGTATAGGCAAAATCCACTCCCATTCCCAGCCTTTGTTTTCTCTGGGTTCATGCAACTCTGAGGGGACTAATTACTCATCAATCAGATAGTCAGACTGGAGAAGGTTAGATTATGCAACAACCTTGCACTACAGGGTTCGCTCTCTTTGCCGACTGCAATGCGCACTCGGCAAAGGCAGAATAGTAGTCGGCAAAGGCTTTGCCGACTGCAATTTCATGTGGCAGTCGGCAAAGGGCTGTCGGCAAAGAAACCGTCGGCGAAGGCGGCTTTGCCGAGTGCCACGTAGCATGCAGTCGGCAAAGGCTTTGCCGAGTGCCACGTCAGCACTCGGCAAAGCCACGTGGCGCCGTCAGCCTGACGGCTGGCTTTGCCGAGTGCTGACGGCGAGGCACTCAGCAAAGAAAAAAATTATTTTTTTTTGAAAATTTCTTTGCCGAGTGCCAGCTCGGCACTCGGTAAAGAAATTTTTTTTTCAAAAATTCTTTGCCGAGTGCTGACACTCGGCAAAGGCATGACCCCTTTGCCGAGTGCCACGCTGGCACTCGGCAAAGCTGGGAAATTTTGTTTCTTTTTTTTCTGTTTTCTTGCATTCAAACATTGCAAAATCATAATTTATATCACAATTTCACCATGACCACAAGTAGCACCATTTATATCACAATTTCATCACATTTATCACCACCGTCACCATATATATCACAATAACACATATATCTCACAATAGCATTTCTTATCACCACCACAAGTCCATTACAACCATGAAGCTCAACGCAACGAGTCGAACACCACAAGTCGAGGTCCATCACATGAAGTTCAACACAACAAGTCTAGGTCCATCACGAAGAGAAGAAATACATGACAGAGAATTCGACGACACTCAAGTCCAGGAGCATAAGACAAGCGACAAGTACCTAGCTCGTCGCGCCGTCCCCGGAGCCGTCAGGTTGTCCGTCCCCAGAGCCCCCAGGGTTTTCCCACGGAACCCACCCTGGATCACGCGGCACCGACCAGTACGGCCGCTCTTCGCCCACCGGCCACGAGTAAGGTGTAGGAGGGCCACGCGGAGGTGGATACGGTGGAGAAGGGCCACCCGGAGGTGGATACGGCATCATCTGAGGGCCGGCACCTCTAGGAGACGGGTTCGAACCCACCGACTGTACCTGCACAAGTTAAAGGCCAAGTGATGTCATTAGTATCTGTAGGATGGACCCACAAGCTAAAGCAAGAGTCAATGTACTCACCGGGGTCCCAACAGGAGTGACAGGAGCAGGTACAGGAAAAGACGGTGGAGGAGACGGTGGAGCGAATAATTCAGGCGGTGGAGGCGGCCCGGGGATCTGCAGGGATTGGAAGTAGCCGGCAAAGCCCTGCATTTGACTATTGTAGTGCTGCTGCATGGCTGTCAGGTGCTGCTGGTAAGCCATCTGTTGCGCCTGCATCTGCGCCTGCATCTGCGCCATCTGCTCCTGCACCTGGGCCTGCAATATTACATCCGCAGTGTTGATTGTAAGTATAGGTGTGAAACGAGTGAACGACGAATGAAACCACACTTACCTAGAACTGCGACATGCTCAGCTGCCGAGACGCTATGGGGATGTCGGTGGAGCTCATGGGCTTGGATCGTACCTGGCTCAGCGTGGGAGCATCGGACGGGTCGACGGCGCTATGGGCCATGTAGTACCGGCCGTGCTGCTTCCCTGGTCCCAACCTCTGCAGGAGGTCTATGTCCAGGGGCTCGGCAGTGGGGTCGAACGTCTCCCCGTAGTGCTGGCGAGCCGTGGTGGTGTACTCGGTCGCCTTCTCATAGGCGGTGGGGTTGCTGTACGCCTCGGGCCCGTCCTCCGGGTTGTAGACGTTGTCCGGCGCTGTCGCCTTGCCCTTGTGGGAGAGGAGGTACCCGGTGAACTGGTTGATTTCCTGCCCACCGTGCGCCTGCGTCTGTATTGAAAACAGAAACATGGTTACAAGTAATGACAATTGAGGGCTACAAACAAGACATGAACGGACGCATACCCATCTTCTCATGTATGTTGGGAGGGGCTGGCTCCCTTGGTGGTGTGGCACCCCTCGCATCTGCAGGCGGCGGCCCCGACGGTCGTTGCGCCTCGCGTACGCCTCGTCCGTTTGCCACATGCGCACAATCTCCTCCCAGCAGTCCCTGTGGTTGTCGCACCACCCCGGACAGAACTGCATGACATCAAGTATTTGACATACGAGAAGATTAGTGTAATGTTTCACAGAAGGAGTCTGAACGAATGTTTTCCTACTTAATTACATGCACGTATTGAGCGAAGGTGAGGTCGGTCTCCATCGAGTTCATGATCTGGCGGATTTCGGGCTTCTTGATGGACTCTGCATGCACGTCGGCGTAGTAGTCGCGGATGGCCTGTATGCACGCCTCATGGTACAGGTCCTTGAGACGATCTTTGCAGACCGCCTCCTGCACTCGCGCCGCCTGGTCCGCTTTACCCTCCTCACACGTGAAGAAGTCCTGCACACAGACACATCATGTAGCATTGCATTGTTTTAAGAAGTCTGACGAATGCGTACTATTTAGCAATGCGGTGCGATGAAAGACACCCAAAACTCCCTCTTTATCTTTGCCGCGAGGGTCTCGCCACCCACGTTGACGAGGTAGAAGTGAGCCCACCTCGTGGGCACCTTCAACTCGCCGTCCACG
This sequence comes from Bothriochloa decipiens, assembly GCA_023333625.1. Taxonomy (NCBI): domain Eukaryota; kingdom Viridiplantae; phylum Streptophyta; class Magnoliopsida; order Poales; family Poaceae; genus Bothriochloa; species Bothriochloa decipiens. The sequence goes on from CM041638.1 coordinate 8,723,596, forward strand.
TTGACAAGGCCAGGGTAGTACTCCTTAATCAGGAGGCCCTGGATGCCATTGATATGGCGTGATTCACCTTCTTCGCTCACAAACGCCCAGGTACTGCACGAGTCATTAAGAACAATTGTTAGTTTGCAGTTCGATTTTCAATATGTCATATGAACAAGTAGTGAAATCAATAATGGTTACTTACGTCTGGCCCACGGGTGTGATCACCGGGCGTCTGTTGAATTACGGCCGCACCCTAGGAATCTGCGTGGGCCCGCACGAGTACACCTTGGCCACGCCTGACGAAGTCGAAGCCGTCTGGCCTGGTATGGGCACGGCGTCGTCGGCGTCGTCGGCGTCGTCGTCGTCGTCCTCGTCGTTCGTCATCGTCTCCTCGTGCGAGGACGAGAACGGCAGCCTCCTCGTCGCCTGGCGACGTCCGCTGCGGGGTTGCGACCCCCTACTGGATGACCCGCCCGCCAACACCTCCTCCTCCTCCTCGTGATCGTTGGCGGTCTCCTGTGGGGGGACCTGGTACGCCGAGCGTACGGCTCGATGCGGCCGCTGCCACCGTCCGCCTGGCATTTTGCCGAGTGCCTGCAATGACAAAGAACAAAAGAGTTAGCATAAATAAATGACAAGTACTTGTAAAGGAACATAATAATAACAATATAGTATTACATGACCTCGTAATTATCTCCGCGAACGGCAATATCGCGGGCGTGGAGTCGTCATCACTATCACTATCATCGTCATCGCTATCCATATTGTCGAGCTCTCTTAAGTCATCACTGTCATCATCATCCTCATCACCTCCATAGTCATCATCATGTTCATCCTCCTGGACAACTCCATCGCGCTGCATCTGCCATCGCTCAAGCATTCTTAAGTCCTTGGCATCCTGCACCTCCTCACCCTCGTCCTCATCGATTTCATTGTCTACTTCCATGCCCATGAGCGAACCAATGTCTATCTCCAAAGTACCTTCTAGCCCCTCAGGTTGATAGAACTCATCTTGGTTTGGGTCAAAGTCGTAATCATCGTCGTTTGGGAGAGGCGGTTTGCCACGCGGCGACACCAAATGCACAAGGCTCCAACCCGCAAGCTTCTCGTCTTTTTGGCACACCCATGGGAGGTAATAAACTTGCATGGCGTCTTGGTTGGCCACAATGTAGACATCATCTCCTTTATAGCTGGAGTCCTGTCGAATCTCGACTTGCCCTATCGTAAGGTCTTGCCTCGTGACATCGGGATCGAACCAATGGCATTTGAATACCACCGGCTTGAAAGTCTCAGCACCCTTAAAGTTGAGCTCGTATATCTCTTCGACTATGCCGTAGTAGTCCTTCTGATCCGTGCCGGCTGTACGAACTCCGCTGCACAAGGTTTTTAGGTTGGGTCGACTCTCCTCGTGCCTTCTCGTGCGAAAGCGATAGCCATTCATGAAACATCCTCAATTTTCCACGAAGGGAAAATACACAGAATGGCGG
>CM041638.1:8735707-8857695 GCA_023333625.1 Bothriochloa decipiens
CTGAGAAGTGTGTCATTATAGTCCTTCATATTTATCTGGATCTTATATTCATCCAAACAGAATGTGTTGGAACACGGTTCCCGCAGGTTTAGGATTAGAGTGAAGACACTCAGACCATATGGTCCTTTTCTCAATATAAGTGGGGGGATTACAGTGCGGGCCCTATGATAGGTGGCACAGCAGCTACCAGAGGACAACTAACTTAATTACACAGGGGGCATCGCCTTTTATAGTGGCTCCTCAGCCCCTTGACTTCAAGTACAAAAATGCCTCCAATGGGAGTTTCCAAACCCTATACGCTGTCCCTATTACATGTGGGCCATCCGAGGGTAGACCGGTCAGCAGCCTCCTAACAGGCCTCGGCCCACACCGCGCTTGACGAGCCCACAACGCCTGTTCTCGAGCCGACTCTTCTGGCTTGGCCCGGCCCATAGCCTTGATGCTGATACCTCCAGATCCGCCGTAGCCTCCGCGGGAATTGCACACCCGTCGGTCGACCTCCGGAGGTCCACTGGCTGTCACCACCGGACCTTCGCTTATCGTGGGCCTCCCGGTCCTTCTTGAGGGCTCTCCTCCGGAGGTCCCATCTCCGGTGCATTTCCCCATAACCTGCAATTGAACGCAACGGCAAACATTTGCGAGTTATATTGGTCAGCCCTGAATCGGAGGTCACAAGCCTATGTGGCGCCGGGGCACATCCCCAACATTCCCCCCTTGAGGGTTAGGTCTAGCGGAGGCGGGTCTAGCCATCAACACGCCCCTGGCCGCGAAGGCTGTGTTCACCTCCGACCCCTCCCTGGCCCGCTGAATGTCAGCCCGCTGAATGTCCAACCCCATCAGCCGTTAATTTTGTATCAGTTTGTTTCTCACCGTCGGATCCTCGGACCGCCGTGACTGTTGGGCTGAGAAGCCGAGGTGCCGTTTCACCGCCTATATAGGGGGGTCAGGGTGAAAACGACCCGTACCCCTGCTGCCAGCCACCGTGTAGTTCATCCTGCTGTTAGGTGCCTTCACTCTAGTCTCGCTCCGCTTTCTGTCGCCGTGGCACCTTTACGCCGGAGCTGCGTGCGCTACCGTCCGTTCTCCGGCCCTTATTCCTAGTTTCTGGGGGTTGGAGTTGGAGGCTTCTTAGATCTCTTTGAGAAGTGCCACGGAGGCTAAGGATCTCAAAGAGTCGCTGTCAGACATTGAAGCTTCTCCGAGTGAGCTTATGGCTCCGAAGGCTGCTTCGACTGCTACGGAGGTCTCATATCACTTTGGTTGCAGTAGGATGACCCAGAGTATGATCTCGAAGCTTGAAGAGAAGGGGTTCTTCCCTGTTGGTGCCGGCGGCCTCCGCTTGGAGAGACCGTTCCCAAGCCTGAGAAGAATGAGGCCGTTGTGTTTCGGGATTACTTCACCTGCGGTTTGCGCTTCCCCTCAACTAATTTTCTCCATCTTGTTCTCGAGTGGTTTTGGACTCAGCTTCACCACATGACTCCCCATGCTTTTCTTAATCTGAGCAAGTTTGTTTGGGCTGTTCAATCCTATGGAGGTGAACTCAGCATGAGTGCCTTCGCTAAGCATTACGAGCTACAGAAGCAACCTTGCAATGTGGGTGTCAAGATAGCACAGTTTACCTCTTGCAGTTTTATGGCCAAGAGGAAACCTAGCAAAGGCAAGGAAAAGATTGCCATTTCTTGGTGTCAGAGGGGGAAGTATGAGCCCGTTGATTGGCTAGATTTCTGGTTCTACGTGAAAACTTCTAGCATGACCCACCCTGATGAGGAGGGCAGAAATATTACTTGGTACCCTTTCGCCTCCGTGATGACTCCTATGAAGCCGGAGACTAGTGTGAAGCCCGGTTCTTCAGATTCTGACATACGGAGGTCTTGCGAGGAGGCTTTTGCTGCTGCTTGTCATTATTCCAATGGGAGAGATCTTGTTGAAGAGATGATTGCTGCCAATTATTGGCCCTTTCTTGGTGGCTCTACTCAGAAAAAATTCGCTATTGAGAGACTGGCACTGCCTGTGTTTGGCGCTACCAGTGGCATTCCTTGCCCTCACTTTGGTCTCGTTCTTCTGGAGGGGCAGAGCAAGGAAGATTTTGTTCATCTGACTGAGGAGAATGCCGTGGAGATTCTTGGTGATGTTTCTGACATGGAGTATCTTGCTCGGAGGTCGGAGGCCAGCATCATGCCCCGTCTCAATCGGGTGTTTGAGGAGCTTGGGGTGCATTACTATTAATGTCCGGTTCCTGATAAGTTGAAGAAGAAGATTGAGAAGAAGACCTTGGTTGCTGTTGCTGCTGCTGCCACTAAAGTAGCTGAGAAGACTGAGAGGAAACGTAAGAGTGGTACGTTGACTCGTAGTCAGCTGAAAAAATAGAAGGTGGCTTCCGCTGACGGTGCCGAGGCTGAAGATGTTTTTTATGATTTGTGTGATGAGGAGGATGGTGGTGACACTTCTGAAGGTGATGCTGATGCTGCTGCATCTGATTCTGAGGACCGGTCTCAAGTGTCTCTGCCGCTGTCTCCTGCTTTTGTGGGCCCTACCTCCGGTTCGTCTCCGCCTCAGCTGGAAGCGCCTCCAGAGGCATCCGCGATGGAGATCGAAAATTTGACTAATCCATCACAGGTTGAGGTGAGACCCTTTGCCAGTGCGTATCTTGATCCCAGTTCCTCTGACGAGGAGATGGAGGAAATCGTGATTATGAAGGGTTATGAGGGTGCTACGCTAGCCAGTAAATAAAACTTTTCGACCTCATAAACTAGGATCTACTGCTAGTTATAGGTTACGCACAGGTGCAGCGGAAGACAACTTGATGTAGTCGTACGCGTCACAGCAGGAAGTGCAGTTGCATGGTCGTCCGTCATGTCAATCCCCTCATGCGGTTTGTCCCAGTACTCCAGATGTAGCACCTCCGAGGAATCCCACACGTGCAGGGAAGAAGTGATGCGCCTCCGGACTGCTAGGTCCGCGAGGAGCAGAAGGCGTGAGCGTGGAGGGCGACGGCGGCTGCCAAAAAGGCGTGGATTAGGTCTGGCCGTGCCCCTCCCCTCTGCTTATATAGGCGTCCCTAATGTGCCCACGAGTTGAAGGCCCATTAGTAACCCTAAGCCTTGTCTAATTCGGGTCCAACCAGAATTAGGCTTCTAGCCCCTTAAGCGTGCGACCCTATGGGTTCACGCACACATTGACATGGGTCGAGTACTCCTACTCGCCCAATAGTTGACAGTGGCCTCTAGCAAGGCATGACAACTCCTATGTGCACGTAAAAGATCATATCAGATGAACCACCACAACCATATACAAGTTATTCCCATGCCACACAATATTTGGTTCAACTCGTGGGTTAACACTTAACCCAAGCACGGCCATGCATTTATTGATCCAATCACTTGAGTGATCCAGTGATATCTCTCATGTAGAGAGGGGCAAGTTCCATCTTGCTTGTCTATGCCTCACAGCATGTTTCCTGACAAACCCGAAGACCACCTTTATAACTACCCTATTACGGAGTAGCGTTTGACAGTCCCTAAGTAGGTCGTTTCACATCTTGAGTACATATAACAATCTCAGGTCTAAGGACATAACATACATGATGTGTATAGAGACTTTCTCATGTCAGGTCAGTCCAGCATACATGTCTCACATGTGCCCACATTATTAGTTTGACATCTCCATGTCTATGACTTGTGAAACATAGCCATCAACTAATACATGTGCTGGTCTAATATTCAAGTGTGTTCTCACAAGAACGCTGACCAGGGATAACTTTAGCATAACCATGCAAGTAAAGAGTTCGACAAAACAATTCACATCAATACAAGTTATCTTTAATGGATATTCAATGAATACTTTATTAATCATGGATACAATCAGAATATCATCATCTAAATGATTAGCTCTAGGGCATATTCCCAATAGTCTCCCACTTGCACTAGAGTTAATCTCTTAGATGTCTAATCCCCATAGGCCTCATGTGCGCCTCATGCTTAGGCTGTGGAAGAGCCTCTGTCGAAGGATCTTCTACATTCAAATCCGTATGTATTTTGCATAATTTGATCTCTTCTCGTTTCACAAACTCTTGAATGAGATGAAACTTTCGAAGTACATGTTTGTTCTTCTGGTGATCCCTAGGCTGCTTAGCCTGTGTAATCACCCCATTGTTATCACAATGTAAATTCAATGGGCTCGACGCATTCGGAAACACACCAAGCTCAATGAGGAACCTCCTCAACCAAACACCTTCCTTTGCAGCACCAGAAGCTACAATGTACTCGGCTTCTGCTGTAGAATCGAACACCGTCTCCTGCTTGGAACTTTTCTAGCTAATTGCACCACCATTTATTGTGAACATAAAACCTGATTGAGATAGTAAATCATCCCTGTTGGTTTGGAAGCTAGCATCGGTGTAACCGTTTACTACGAGCTCCTCCTCACCTCCATAGATTAGGAACACATCCTTAGTCCTTTGTAAGTACTTTAGGATGTTCTTAACAAGCATCTAGTGAGGTTCACCCGGATTAGCTTGGTACCTGCTCGCAACACTTAGAGCATATGAGACCTCTGGGCAAGTACATATCATGGCATACATGATGGAACCAACAGCCGAAGCATATGGAACCTTACTCATGCGGTTGCGCTCTTCATCTGATGAAGGACATTGCTTGTCACTAAAGCGCATACCATGTGACATAGGCAAGAACCCTTTCTTGGACTATTCCATGTTGAACCGTTTCAACACCTTGTCAATGTACGTGTCTTGGCTTAATCTATTAACCTTCTCGACCTATCTCTATAGATCTTAATTCCCAAGATGTATGCTGCTTCTCCTAAACCCTTCATAGAAAAACTATTATTCAGTGAAGTCTTTACAGATTGCAACATAGGAATATCATTCCCAATCAATAGTATGTCATCTACATACAAGATCAGAAACATAATAGCGCTCCCACTTACCTTCTGGTAAACACAAGGTTCTTCTTCATTCTGACAGAAGCCAAAACCTTTGACTACCTCATCAAAATGAATTTTCCAACTCTGAGATACTTGCTTTAACCCATAAATAGATTTCTTAAGCTTGCATATCTTTCCAGCATTATTAGAATCAACAAAACCTTCAGGCTGTATCATATACACATCCTCTTCTAAATACCCATTTAGAAAGGTTGTTTTAACATCAATCTGCCATATCTCATAATCAAAATATGCAGCAATTGCTAGAATGATCCGAATAGATTTAAGCATCGCTACCGGCGAGAATGTCTCGTCGTAGTCAATTCCTTGAACTTGCCAAAAACCTTTTGCGATAAGTCAAGCTTTATAGATGTGAACATTTCTGTCCATATCCTTCTTCTTCTTAAAGATCCATTTGCTCTCTATGGGTCTAACCCCATCAGGTGGGTCAACCAAATTCCAAACTTGATTGTCTCCCATGGAATCTATCTCGGATCTCATGGCACTTTGCCATTTCTCGGAATCTGGATCCATCATAGCTTCTGCATGCAATGCGTGAAGTCTAACAATAACAAATCCCCATGCAATGCGTGAAGTCTCGCTGATCTTCATGGTTGTGGTGGTGTCTCTACTACCACAGGTGTCTAAACTTGCTCTGCTACATTAGCATCACTCATAGAGTCAGTCCCTACTGCCTCATCTTGAACTTCTTCAAGATACACCTTTTGTCCATTTTTTCTCTTTTGAGAAACTCTTTCTCTAAGAAAATACCATTTCGAGTAACGAACACTTTAACCTCTGACTGGTTATAGACATAATACCCTAAAGTTTCCTTTGGATACCCTAAAGTTTATCTGATATAAGTCATTTGACATAAACTTCACAACCCCAAATTTTCAGAAAAGACAAATTGGGACTCTTACCAGTCCACATCTCATATGGTGTCTTAACTAGGACTTAGATGGAACCCTATTCAATGTGAAAGTGGCTGTTTCTAGAGTGTATCCCCAAAACAATAAAGGTAGGTCCGACTGGCTCATCATAGACCGAACCATGTCCAACAAAGTCCGATTACGTCACTCAGACACGCCGTTTCTCTGAGGCGTTCTAGGTGGCGTAAGCTGTGGAACAATTCCACAACTCTTAAGATGATTGCTAAACTTGTGACTTAGATATTCGCCTCCACGATCGGATCGCAAGGCCTTGATCTTCTTGCCACGTTGATTCTCTACTTCATTCTAAAATTCTTTGAACTTTTTAAATGTTTCAGACTTATGCTTCATTAGGTAGACATATCCATATCTACTAAAGTCATCAGTAAAAGTTATGAAGTATTGAAATCTGCCTCTAGCTGTCGTGCTCATTGGTCCACATACATCAGTATGTACAAGTTCCAATAAGTTAGACGCCCTCTTAGGAAATCCTTTGAATGGCGCCTTGGTCATCTTGCCCAGCAAGCAAGCCTCACATGTCTCGCATGATTCAAAATCAAACGAAGTTAGAAGACCATCATCATGGAGCCTCTTCATGCGATTCTTACTTATATGACCCAAACGACAATGCTACATATAGGTAGGAAACTCTTGACGGCAAAGGAAGTTGCATCGTCCCGATGTTCAATGCAGCAACTCTTGCATTATTGCCCACGCGGAAATCAACTTCTCCTTTCTTCACGCTTCTACTTCTTATCATTCCCTGCATCGTATTGTAAATATGAGCAACCGATCCGGTATCAAATACCCAAGAATTGATATAAGAGTTAGCAAGGAAAATGTCTATAACATGAACAACAAGAGTACAAGCAGCAGCAGTAGCTTTGCCGCTGCCATCCTTCTCTAAGGACGCCAAGTACTCCTTGTAGTTTCTTTTCCAGTGACCTTTTCCCTTACAATAAAAGCAATCTAAATTTGCAGATGGTCCAGCCTTGGCAGCAGATGGGTTTGGCTTAGAGATCTCATCTTTAGCCTTGCCCTTCTTCTTCCTCCAAGAATTGCCCTTCCTCTTAAACTAAGGTCCGTTCTGGACCGCCAACACTTGGCTACTGCCGGTACCTTTCTTGATGTCGGCCTCTGCTATTTTCAGCATGCCACATAGTTCATTCAAGCCCCTCTCCGCTCCATGCATATGGTAGTTCGAGATGAAGTTTCCATAGCTGGCCAGAAGCGATGCAAGAATGAAATCAGTAGCCAACTCTTGGCTGATTGGGAAACCTAGCTTCTCCAACCTTTGAGTGTAACCAACCATCTTGATTACATGTGGTCCTACAGCTGCGCCTTCTGCTAACTTGATTTCAGCAAGTGCCTTAGAGACATTGAACCTTTTAGTCTGCGCTTGAGTTTGGAACATATCTTCAAGCGCCACGATCATATTGTTCGCTGAATGATTATTGTTGAACTGCATTTGCAGATCAGGTTCCATACAAGCAAGCATGAGGCAACTTACTTCAAGATCCGCATCACATGCTTTTTTGTAAGCATTTTTCTCAGCAGACGGCGGCTACCAAAAAGGCATGGATTAGGTCTGGCTGCGCCCCTCGCCTCTGCTTATATAGGCCTCCCTAATGTGCCCATGAGTTGGAGGCCCATTAGTAACCCTAAACCTTGTCTAATTCGGGTCCAACCCGAATTAGGCTTCCAGCCCCTTAAGCGTACGGCCCTATGGGTTCACGCACACATTGACATGGGTCGAGTACTCCTACTCACCCAATAGTTGACTGCGGCCTCTAGCAAGGCGTGACAACTCCTATGTGCACGCAAAAGATCATATCAGACGAACCAACACAACCATATACAAGTTATTCCTATGCCACATGATATTTGGTTCAACTCTTGGGTTAACACTTAACCCAAGCACGGCCATGCATTTGTTGATCCAATCACTTGAGTGATCTAGTGATATCTCTCTCACGTAGAGAGGGGCAAGTTCCATCTTGATTGTCTATGCCTCACAGCATGTTTCTTGACAAACTCGAAGACCACCTTTATAACTACCCTGTTACGGAGTAGCATTTAACAGTCCCTAAGTAGGTCGCTTCACATCTTGACTACATATAACAATCTCAGGTCTAAGGACATAACATACATGATGTGTATAGAGACTTTCTCATGTCGGGTCAGTCCAGCATACATGTCTCACATGTGCCCACATTATTAGTTTGACATCTTCATGTCTATGACTTGTGAAACATAGCCATCAACTAATACATGTGCTGGTCTAATATTCAAGTGTGTTCTCACAAGAACGCCGACCAGGGACAACTTTAGAATAACCATGCATGTAAAGAGTTCCACAAAGCAATTCACATAATTGCTAATCAATACAAGTTGTCTTTAATGGATATTCAATGAACACTTTATTAATCATAGATACAATCAGAATATCATCATCTACATGATTAGCTCTAGGGCATATTCCCAACAGATTAAGGCCAGAGATGTGAAGGAACCTGCGAAGGCCAAGGAGCCTGTGGAGGGTGCTCATCAAGAAACCAGTATTGTTGCTGACGAGAGGAACATGGTCGTCCAGGAGGATACTTACACCGTGAGCCAAGGTGGGGTTCTTACTCGGAGTATGACTTATCTAGATTTTCTTTCTTTGAAGGCATCTTGTGATAGAGCCTTGGAGGGGGAGGTTTCCTTGCTCGGTGAGCCCTGCGTAAAGGGTTGCTTTGCCATCTTCTTGTTTGTTATGCATGTCTGTGATATGTTTCACTTTTCTTATTTCTTTTCAGCTTGCATTGCTATGAAGGTGGCCCTGACGACACCTCCGAAGGCCCCCGCGTCTGCTGCGCCTTTGCCTAGAGGTGCTGCTGCTAAAGGGATTGTTGTTCCTCTGGAGGCCCCATCAGGGTCGATGGTTCTGGGCCTAGCGGGGAAGATGAGGACGAGAATTGCTTCATCTTGGGCTGGGTTGACGGCGTCCATGAGATGAGTGAAAACATGGGGGCCGATCTCGTCCCCCGCTTTTGCCGTTTGCCCCATGATGTTCTTATGCGGGCTCAAGTCGACCAGCAAGTTATCGTAAGTCATTTGATAATATTTTGTCTTGTATAGGGGCTATCAGCTAATTCTCCTGTTTTTACTGGCTCTCTTTTTTTTTATGTTGGTTTGCATAGTCATGCTTTGTCTCTGGCTGCTCAATCTAGCAGTCATTTTGAACTTGAGAGGAAGGATAGGGCAATTGCAGTGCTCAAGAAGGAGGTCGAGTCTCAAGCTAGTGAGAAGAAAGAGCTAGAGGAACAGATTGCTACTCTCAAGAAATAGCTGGCTGATTACGAGTCCAAGTTTGCTGACACAAAGAAGACTCTTGATGATGCCCAGAAGGCCATTACTCTTGCTAACCAGCGGGCTGCTAAGGCCAATGAGACCTCTGAAAACGTCCGCAAGGAGATTGATGGAGAGCGACGGACGTCGCTTGGTTTGAAGAACAAGGTTGAAAATCTTGAGGCGGAGTTGCGAAACCTGAGGTCTATTGGATTGGCACTTGTTGAGACCTATGCCTCCGTGGTTTGCTCTTTTGGGGGTGTCACGTCTGTAGTTGATCACAAAGCCTCCACTCTTGGTCTCTTCTCTTGGATTAAAGCCAACATGGGAAAACTTAATGAGTTCGTGACCGGGGTCTCTGACTTTAGCTTGAAGTCCTCCGCTACATACCTCTGCAAGTTCTTCTCGAACAGAGAGCTCAAAATTGGGAACATCCCTTGTCCAGAGGTGTCTAATCCTTCTGAGCTTGGCAAGACGGACCGTTTTGTTAAGACCACTATTCATAGTTTTATGGAAAAGTTCTGGTCTAAGTTTGGCAGATCGAAGACCGTTGCCATGGCCAATGTCACTCATGAGGCGGTATGAACTGTTTCTCCTAGCTTTTTCTTTATCTCTATGCTTTGTGCTGGTTGTGTGTTTCATCTATTGTGTTTGTGTTCTGTAGGAACTTAAGTACGGCAAGCGTGATTCTCATGGAAGGGTGACTCCCAGTTTAGCTTCTGGTCAACTCCGCGGATCTGCTAGCGCTTGTGCCTCTGCGACCCTAGTTCCTTCCGCAAGTGCTGGTGCTGATGCTCAGTCAGAGTGGGAGGCAGTGCTGCCGGAGGCCCAGATAGAGACTCAGCAGTTGACCGTCACAGAGGAGGTGTACATTTGATCCTGACTCATAGATGTGCATATTCGGTCTTTTGCTCATTTGGTGCCTTCGTGCACTTGTAAGAAACCTTTTAAGCTACTACTGATCTTGTAAATCATTAATGGCTGAATCATCCTGCACAGGCCTACAGTTTGGGCCTGTGTAGGAGGTCGAGCTTGTTACCTTTATGCGTGATGGTGTTTACGTTAGCGGCGAGATGTGGGATTATTGGAGATCGGCGTTCCCTAGTCGTACTGTGGGCAATATGTTTGATTTCGTTATCGGCGACATAGATGATAAACGATCTACATTTACTTGTTCTCTTGCGTGGCACGGTCCATCTGGGCCTTTGTAACTATTTTTTACTTGCGTGGAGGTTGGGCACTTTGCAGATGTCATTTGTTTAGAAATTATTTGTTTTGACCTCTGCGCTTTTGCGGAGGTTTATTTGATTTGCTCGGAGGCCTTTATTCGAGGTTGTGATTGAGGCCTCCGATTGTACATTTGCTTTCCTCCTCGGGGGTAGTAGTCGTTTGAGACGCTCCTGCTTGTGAATAAATTTTACTTTATTGTCATTACAAGGTTATGATTACAACCATTGTTTCTGTTCGAGCAGTGCTGGTCTTTGCTTCGCTTTCACGTGTCCTGATGCCTGATCAGCGAAAATTGGCTCTAGGTGATTTTTGAGGAGACGGGGGATGTTACGAGTTCTTATGCGGTATCCCCCTTGCCTCCACGTGTCCGATGATCCTGATTGGCTTGTACTATCAGCCAGCTTCTTTCGCATTGACCTGGAGGTCTTTGCTGCCTCCGAGATGTTTGTTCTCATTAGCAATTTATGAATTCTTGCACGGTATCTTGTTTCTCTTGATGGTGTTTATGTATACGTCGGCCTCCATCTCCTATATGCCGAGACTTAGGCTGAGGGGGTGGATGCTGACGGCTTGCTGCTGGCTTTTCTTCAAGTGCTAGGAGGGGTGATCTTAAGATCCCTCTTCTTTTATAGTGCCCTTTGTGTACTTCAAGTATCTCTGTCATTTATTATTTTGATTCGGAGCCTTTACCTTCCGAGATATGATGATACGGGCTGTAACTGTGTATCTTCTCTCTTTAATTACAGGATGCTACGATCGGTTTGATGATGCTTGGAGGCTGCCTATAAAAGAGGCTCGTTTCACTCCTTGCCAATCGGGCTGCCTAGTTGTTTTCATCATGCTGATACTTGCTACTGACAGTTAACTTTTGAGTTGGTACTATGTGAGAACTCATAAAAGGATGCCCACATCAGTGAATCTGTTGCCAGCGGTTAAAGATGGTGATGCTTCTGTTTGTCAACAATACACTGCCTGAACCCTTTTTGTATCTCCAGAGGTGGCCGTCGTATGGTATTTTACCCATTGCCGGTGCAGTAAGGATTTTGGATGTGGTAGTCGCTTGTCAATGGAAGGTGCAAAGTGGTGTGCTGAAAGTCACTGTTTGGTTTCTGGAGGTACAAAGTGGTGTACACACAGTTGATAGTGGGGTGCATCATGCACACGCTATTTTCGAAGGCTAACCTCCTTATGCTCGTACCGAGCGATTACTGGGGTTGATCGTGGTGGATTACTGGGGTTGAGCACAGGGTGGTATGCAGCTGGATGACGGGTAAGGGTATTCCATGCCTGAAGGTTCAAGGCTTCCTAAAGCAACGCGGGGATTCACACTCTTTGCTCTTTCACAGGCTGTTGTGTTGGCAATCTTTGCACCACTTCCCCGTCTTGCGGTAGCAGGTTAACTGGGTGGAGCGGGCGGGCATCCTGACCCGTAGGTTTTGTGTTTTAGTTTAGCAGTTAGATACATGCATTTTGCACAGTGTTCTTGTTATGAGCAAGGCACAATGAACCTTATCAGTTGTAATTGTAAAACTGGATAATAAAGAATTTTGTTTTGCATTGTGCCTTCATTGTGGAATGCTAATGATTGTGTAGCCTCTGATTTGGGTTGTACGTGTTGCGGAGATGTATTTTTGGTTGGTCTTTTACCTTCGATTCGAAGTGTGTATGACGTGGAGGTAGATTGAATTTTGAGAAATCATGTCTGTGTGAGTGTTACCTCCGTTTGTTTTAACATTGTGTTTCAAAGGTTATTTTAGTTGAGGAATGACCTTGCTTGTTTTTTAGCTGCCGATGCCCGTGTTGTTTCACAGGTCTTGTTTCGGCTATCTCCGTGACTCATGGTCACAGTTGCCTGCCTCAATGCATGAGACGATAGGTCTTTTCCAAGGGCTTTTGGCATTTCCCGAAGGTCGCTTCATGCTTCACTGGTTTTATTAGCCATGATGTGAAGGGACCTTCTAAAATCGTGAAGTGTTGTCGAATATTGCGGCCGCGGTGCTGGCTGCTTTTGACTTTTTGGGTATTGTTTTCGGGGTCCTCTTTATATATTCAGAGGTTGATTATATACGATCTTGCCTCATTAAAAACCTCACTGTGAGGAAAAAAGTGCAAGCCGTTTTTTGCAGGAAATGTAAATTGCAGAAAATTAAATCTACGGACCTCCGTTTATAGATACACGGAGTCCTTACATTCATATGTAATACTTTCTAAGGTTATCGATGTTCCAGGAGTGAGTGGACATCCTTCCATCTGTGTCTTGTAGGTAAAAAGACTCCTTTCTTCCTCCTTGCTTTGCTATGAGTGGTCCTTCCCATTTTGGTTGTAGTTTGCCTACATTTTGAGCGTTTGGCTTCCGCCTCATTACCCAATCACCATCCTGAATATTTTTGAAAACTACTTTTCTGTCCCTCCATTTCCTAGTTTGATCTTGATATTTCTCAATGTTGTCAATGGCTTCAAGTCTATATGCCTCGGTCATTTCCTTACTGTATTCTTCATCCTTGGCTAGGTTTTGCTTGATTACATGGAGGCTTTGAGATTTGATTTCTTCTGGCATCATTTCTTCTTCTCTGTATAGTAGTTTGAATGGTGTGAACCCTGTGGCTCTTGATACGTTGGTGTTGTGAGACCATACTACCTTTGGCAGTTCTTCTACCCATTTGCCCTTTTCGTGATCCAGCAATGTTTTGGAGATTGATGAGAATATGATTCTGTTTGATCTTTCCACGGCCCCGTTGCTTTTTGGGTGATATACTGATGCGTATGCTATCTGTATGCCAATGGTCTTGCAAAATTCTTTAAACTTGTCTGAGTCAAATTATTTCCCATTATCGACAGTGAGTGTTCTTGGAACCCCAAATCTACAAATTATGTTCTGCCAGAAAAAAATTTTGACTGTTTCGAAGGTGATTGTCGTGAGTGGTTTGGCCTCTATCCATCTGGTGAAATATTCTACTGCTACTACTGCATATTTGTTTCCGCCTTGGGCCGGAGGTAATGGCCCTACAAGGTCCATTCCCCATCGTTGGAGCGGCTAGACCAGAGGTATTAATTGTGTTTGTCCTTCCAGCGATGTTTGGTCCGGAGCGAAACTCTGGCATGCTTTGCATGTTGTTACTATGTGAAGTGCATCTTTGATGTGTGTCAGCCAGTAGAAGCCTTGCCTGATTGCCTTTGCTAAGAGTGCTCTGGGACCGATGTGTGATCCACACATTCCTGAGTGAATGTCGTGTAAGAGGTCTCTGCCTTCTGACTCGGTGATGCACCTGAGCAATGGTTGGACTATTCCTTTCTTGTACAGAACTCCATCTATTATCGTGTAATTCCTTGCTCGTGTGGCTAATCTTGCTGCACTTGTTTTATCTGATATCACATGAACTCCATTGATGTGTTTAATTATCACTTGCCTCCAGTCTTCTTCGGTGACTAGGAGTACCTCCGTGAATGCTTTAGATGCCTTGGAAGAAGGTTCCTATGGGTACCTCCGCTTGATTTGCTATAGCCTTGGCTAGCTCGTCTGCTTCCGTGTTGTCCCCCCTTGGGATATGTTTTAGGGTGAAACCTTGAAATCTTTTTTCCAGACCCCTGATTACTTCTAGGTACGCGGCCAGCTCTGGGTTTCTAGCAACGTAATTCTTCTCTACCTAACCTGTTACCACTTGTGAATCAGTTTTGGCTATGACGTATTTTGCTCCAAGTGCTTTTGCCTTGTTGAGTCCCAAGATTACACCTTCGTACTCAGCCACATTGTTTGTTGCTTTGAAGCATAGTCTTGCTGCATACTTTATTTTGATGCCTGATGGTGATATTAGTACCGTAGAGGCTCCCACGCCTTGAACGCCCCATGCGCCATCTGAGTACATTGTCCATATTGATGCCTCCGCTTTATCATCTATATGTTGCGGAGATGTTCATTCAGCCAAAAAGTCTACGAGTGCTTGCGACTTGACTGCTGTTCTTGCTATGAACCTAATGCCAAATTGGGAAATCTCTGTTGCCCATTTGCCTATTCGGCCTGATGTCTCTTTGTTGCCTAGGATGTTTGCTAGTGGTTGTGTTGTTGGGACTAGGATCTCGTGCTATTGAAAATAGTGCTTAAGTTTCCTTGATGCTATGACCACTGCGTATGCCTTTTTTCTCGACCTCCGAATAATTCAACTTTGCTCCCTGTAGGGCTTCTGATACATAGTACACTGGCTGCTGAACATTTTTGTTGTCAATTTCTTTTTCTTGCACCAGAACTACACTGATCGCCCCTGCGGAGGCTGCTACATAGAGTAGTAGGTCTGCCTCCGCGTCTGGCACTATGACCATAAGGTCGTTGGTCATGTAATTTTTGAGTTGCTGGAAGGCCTCCGATTGTTCTTTGCCCCATTCGGATTTGTCTGCAGCTTTGAATGTTTTGAAGAATGGCAGACTTCATTCTGCTGACTTTGAGATGAATCTATTGAGTGCTGCTATTCTGCCTGTTAACCACTGAACCTCTTTCTTGTTGGTTGGTTCTTTCATTGCCAATACTGCTTTTATTTTGTCTGGATTTGCTTTTAGCCCTTCCAGGCCAACAATGTATCCAAGCATTTTCCCTTTGCTGACCCCGAAGATGCACTTCTCTGGATTCAACTTTAACCCTGCTTCTCAGAGGTTGGCAAAAGTTTCTTTGAGATCATCTAGGTGGTCCGTGGTTTCCCTGTTGACTACTGCTAAATCATTGACATAGGCTATAACATTTCTCTAGAGTTGGTTTTTCAGCACGATCTGGATCATTCTTCAAAAGGTTGCCCCCACATTTTTGAGTCCTTCTGGCATTCTTACGAAGCAGTAGGTGCCAAAAGGGGTTGTGAAGCTTGTTTTCTCTTTGTCTTCTTTTCTCAGCCGTACCTGGTGATATCCTGAGAAACAATCCAACAAGGAGAAACATTTGCACCCCGTCGCCTTATCGACCGAGGCGTCTATTCTTGGTAGTGGGAAAGGGTCTTTCTTGCATGCCTTGTTGAGATCTGTGAAATCTGTACACATTCTCATTTTGACATTCTTCTTTGGGACTAGGATCACATTTGCAGGCCATTCTAAATACTTGACTTCCCTGATGACCTTGGCATCGAGTAGTCTTTTCACCTCCGCTTTTGCTGCGTTTGTGCATTCTTTGGACATCTTTCTTTGTTTTGCTTTTTGGGCCTGACATTTGGATTTAGGTTGAGTATGTGCTCAATCATGTCTCAATTGATTTCTTGCAGGTCTAATGCTGACCTTGTTCTTTGCCAGAAATTCCAACAGGTCTCTTCTTTCTTATTGCGATAGGTTTGCTCCTATTGTCACTTTTCTGTCTGGGACTGCCTCTTCTAGCGGTACCGTTATTGTGTCCTCTTGGTCTGCCATGTTTGTCTTTCCTTCGGGAATATCCGGAGGATCATTTGTTGCCACGGTGTTGATGTTTCTGTGTGCTTTGTATATTGCTCTCTCTATATTCCTTGCTTCTTTTTGACTTCCCCGCACTGTGATGATTCTGTGTAGTGCTGGAATTTTCATGCAGTGGTACCCCATGTGTATTGCCACATTGAACTTGTTTGCAAATCCCCTTCCTAGGATTGCATTGTACTGGTAATAGATGTCTACCACATCGAAGGTGATGTACTCTGTTCTGGCACAATCCTCATCTTTGAATGACACTGGCAGTGATATCATGCCCAAGGCATTGATCCTTTTGCCACCGAATCCAATCAGCAGGGTATCCGGTGGCTGCAGCTGACTTCTATTGAGCTTCATCTGGTCAAATACGTTTGCAAAGATTATGTCTGCTGAACTCCCTGAGTCGACGAGTATCCTGCTAATTTCCCATGCTGCTATGTTTGCTTTAATGACCATGGCATCCGTGTGCAGATAGCTCTCTACTTGGAGGTCTTGCTCCATGAATTCTATCGACATCTTGGACCATTCTGTTGATCTGTAAGCACATTGGATTGCTACATTGTTTACTAGGCGGAGGTGATCTTTCTTTTGCTTCTTACTTTCAAATTCGAGCGCCGAGCCTTCGGCTATAGGTAGTATCATTTTGACGGTAGGCAAGGCTGAGTGTGGATTTATTTGGTTCTCTGCTGGAGGTTCTGCCTTCAGGGTGACTGAAGATTGCGGGACATATTGCGGAGGTGCCTCATATTGCCTTTGCTGGGGCGGCGGAGGTATTTGCGCCTGTGTTGGTTCGACAAATGTGATGTGCGGAGGTCTTGGATTGATATAAGTCAGACCGCTCTCTGCCCTGTGTGTGGTGTAGCTGTGGTGTTGCCCTGTTTGCTAATATGCTGGTCTCCAGGCTGTTAGTGATGCCGGATAGTATTGGTGGGCCAAATTTTGCTGCGGCAATGGCGCCGGGCCGTATCCTGGGAAACTCGGGTTGTATTGCTGATGGTATTAGGAAGTGTGAGTGTGGTTCACCTCCCTGCTACTTTGCTGCTATGGCTGTAGTTGAGTTTGTTTGTTTTTCATCCTATCAAACATTTCTTGGGCCTCCGGGCAATCCCGTGTGTTGTGCCCCTTGTCTTGACTGTGGAAGAGACAGTATGGCTTCTTTGTCTTCTGATTTTTGTTCCAGTTCTTGGATCTGTTGCTATTGGTGTAACCCTGGCCGCCTTAATTTCTCTGATCGTGGTTAGTTCCTTCCTTGTTTTCTTGATTGTGCAGAGGCTGACTGTCCTGTATATTGAAAACATGCTTTGGCTGATTCTGGTATTGTGGCCTTTGCTGGTTTCTGTTTTCTCTTCTATTACTATTGCTCGACAACTGTTTACTCTGGCTGTCTGCTTCTTCTAATCTCTTGCGGAGGTCATTGTCAGACCTACAATATTTCTCAAATTCTTCATGGAGCTGAGTCATTGAGGCCAGTTTCTTTCTTGCCAAATGACTGGTGAACGGGCCAATCCTGAGACCATTGATTGCTGCTTCAATGGCTACTCCATCTAGAATGTCTGGAGCCTTAGCCTGGAGGTGCAGGAATCTCTGGTAGTAGTCTCTAAGGGGTTCTCCCTTGAGGTGTTTGTTGCTAAACAAATCTGATGATGTTAGTGATTCACTTGTGTAGCCTTTGAAGTTTGCCAATATCTGGTCTCGCAGATTCTCCCAAGAGTATACTGTCCTTGGTTTCAACATGGAGTACCACGCCAGTGCATCCTCCTCCGCGGTGATTATGAACGACTTGGCCATGACATGGTCATTGCCTCCCGCGGAGGCTACTGCTGCTTCAAAACTCATTATGAACTACCTTGGATCTGTGTTGCCATTGAACCTTGGCAGGGACACAGGCTTGCAATTTGGTGGCCATGGTGCGCTTTGCAGACCTTCAGATAGTGGTGATTTTGGATCAAAGATTCTTGATGGTGTGGGTAGACACTGAATTGAGGTGTTTACAGCGGGGAGGCAGTTTGCGGTGGTCTGTTGAGCGGTCTCTGCCAGATTTGCTGCCGGAGGCTGCATGCTCTGAATCTCCGCTTGCAAAATAGCCATCTGCTACATTATTTCCTCCGCCTGACGTGATGATTGTATCATTGTCTGAGTGGCGGCTTGCTCTGCCCTTAATCTGTCCCTTTCAGCTTCCATGCATTGCATTTCATCTCTTAGCCTGGTCAATTCATTCTCCTGGTTCTGAGCTGGCGAAGGCTCATAGGCGGGAGCCCCCCTTGCATGGTATTGTTGTTTTTGTCATCATCTCCGGCCTCCGGCGCAGAGGCGTAGGTACTTCTGGTGGTTCTCTTGGCCTCCCATGGGCGACTGGTTGTGATACCTCCGCTTCAGTGGCAGTGCGCCTTCTCGCGGAGGTCCCTTTCTTTGGTGGCATCTGCGGGTGTTATCTCCGGCCAGACACAAATGGTGGGCGCCAACTATTGGAACACGGTTCCAACATGTTTAGGATTAGAGTGAAGACACTCAGACCAAATGGTCCTTTTCTCAATATAAGTGGGGGGATTATAGTGCGGGCCCTATGGTAGGTGGCACAGCAGCTACCAGAGGACAACTAACCTAATTACACAGGGGACGTCGCCTTTTATAGTGGCTCCTCAGCCCCCAGACTTCAAGTACAAAAGTGCCCCCAATGGGAGTTTCCAAACCCTAGACACTGTCCCTATTACATGTGGGCCATCCGAGGGCAGACTAGTCAGCAGCCTCCTCACAGGCCTCGGCCCACACCGTGCTTGACGAGCCCACAACGCCTGTTCCAGAGCTGACTCTTCCGGCTTGGCCCAGCCCATAGCCTTGATGCTGACACCTCCGGATCCGTCGTAGCCTCCATGGGAATCGCACACCCGTCGGTCGGCCTCCGAAGGTCCACTGGCTATCGCCGCCGGACCTTCGCTTATCATGGGCCTCCCAGTCCTTCTTGAGGGCTCTCCTCCAGAGGTCCCACCTCCGGTGCATTTCCCCATAACCTGCAATTGAACGCAATGGCAAACATTTGCGAGTTATATTGGTCAGCCCTGAATCGGAGGTCACAAGCCTCCGTAGCACCGGGGCACATCCCCAACATTATGTGCCCACATGACAGCTCAATCTCCCATCTCTAACATCTCCCATGGTCATGGCTAGCTCATCCCCATGTGTCTATGGCATAGTGTCGCTACTGCTACTAGTGCCATGAGACCACGTCGAGCACCAGCCATGCGATATTGTCATTAGCTCGGTGGCCTGGCTCGATCTGGTAATGGCAATTCCAAACCCAATGACTACCGCATTCCATCATTTCGAACAAGCCCCTCATCACCGACTCTGTAATCGGACCACCATCACGGTGGGCACAACCTCGAGCTCCAGCTCATGCTACCATCCTACAGCAGTGCCATGCAGCTATATTGTCCATCGGCATCTGATTGATGTGTATGAGATCCAGAATGAGTTTAAGAGCCAGAATGACGCACTTTCAAAGTGTCAGGACTGGGAAGACATACCAAGTTCGAGGACCAGCCATGGACTTTATTCTATTATGATACAAACATATGCTTTCTTGTTGTTTCATTCTTCCATCTAGTGGCTAATGGAAAACACCGTAAACAGTATATCTACAAACTTAAAAATGATCAAGGGACTGTAGTCGGGGATGAGCGCCTCAAAAGCCATATTACAAGATATTATAAAAACCTCTTTGGGCCACCTGAAAACTCTGAGATCACACTTGTGGAAGATCACACTCTCGATATTCCTCAAGTTTCCGTAGAAGAAAATGATATCCTAATTAGTCCGTTCACCGAATCTGAGGTGAGGGATGCAGTCTTCCAAATGGAGCATAATAAAGCTCCAGGACCGGATGTATTTCCTGCGGAATTCTATTAGGTGTTTAGGGAATTATTAAAGAGGATCTTCTAAACCTCTTTGCAGACCTCCATAGGGAGGCCCTTGATCTCTACAGCCTGAATTTTGGAATCATTATCTTAATTCCAAATATTCCAAATGCTAAAAAAATTTAGAAATGTAGACCAATTTGTGTCCTCAATGTGAGCTTCAAAATCTTTACTAAAGTGGGCACAAATAGACTAAATATGGTTGCAAAAATAGTGGTGAGGTCAACGCAGACTGCCTTCATGCCTGGCAGAAATATCATGGAAGGAGTAGTAATTTTGCACGAAACTGTCCATGAGTTACACACCAAAAAAAGAGATAGGGTCATTTTCAAAATTGACTTCAAAAAGGCATATGATAAAGTGAAGTGGTCATTCTTACAACAAAAATTACGCATGAAAGGCTTCTCCCCCAAGTGGTGTAGGTGGGTGGAGAGTATGGTCACTGGGGGAAGTGTGGGGATCAAAGTCAATGATGATATTGTCCCCTACATCCAAACCAGACGAGGACACAGGCAGGGAGATCCTATGTCACCAATCTTATTTAACATCGTCACTGATATGCTAGCTCTTCTTATTAATAGAGCAAAAGCCGAGTCAAATAAGAGGAGTCATCCCCCACCTTATTGATGATGGTCTATCAATCCTACAATATGCAGATGACACCATTATCTTTATAGACCATGATCCAGAACAAGCAAAGATTTAAAACTTTTGCTATGTGCCTGAACAATTATCTGGGCTTAAAATCAATTTCCGCAAGAGTGAAATTTTCTGCTATGGGGCAGCCAAAGAGATCGAACCTTATTATACTACTCTCTTTGGATGTAATGTAGGGGAATATCCCTTCAGATATCTAGGAATTCCAATGCACCATAGATAGCTCCTGAATTCTAAATAGAGAAAGTTGAAGAATGATTTCAACAGAAACTCTCTTGCTGGAAAGCAAAGTACTTATCCTATGGGAGAAGATTAGTTCTGCTTAACTCTGTCTTAAGCAGTCTAACCATGTTTATGATATCCTTTTTTAAAATTCCTAAGGGAGTACTCAAAAACCTTGATCATTTTTTATCAAGATTCTTCTGGCAAGGATCTTCTGACAACATAAGTATAGACTTGCCAGATGGGACATCTTATGTCATCCTAAGGACCAAGGGGGTCTAGGTATCCTAGATTTACAGCTGCAAAATAAATGCTTACTGGCAAAGTGGTTAGTAAATCTACTTAACACAGAGGGCATATGGCAGTCCCTTCTAAAGAATAAATACCTAACATCGAAAACCCTTACCCAAGTGACAGCTAAACCCAATGATTCACATTTTTGGAGAGGCCTCATGTGCATCAAAGATGAGGTCTTAGCTAAAGATTCCTTTGACATTAAAGATGGGACCAAACGAGGTTCTAGGATGATACATGGGTAGGAGACAAGCCTCTAAAAGTTAAATATCCTTCTCTTTATAATATAGTGCGTGATCACCACGCAACTGTATCGAAGGTGTTGGCTTCTAGTCCCCTAAACATCTCTTTTCGTAAGGCTCTAGTGGGCAATAAACTTTTAGAATGGCTAAATTTAGTAGCACGGATTTCTAATGTTGATTTGGTGGGTGGTTTAGATTTTTTAGATGGAATTTAACCAAATCTGGGTTATTTTCTGTCTGCTCGCTGTATCTCTATCTTATTGATACACAACCACCTTTTCTTCATAGGACACTCTAGAAAATAAAAATTCCTCTCAAGATTAAAATCTTTCTTTGGTTCCTACAAAAGGGAGTTGTCCTAACCAAAGACAACCTCGGTAGAAAGAACTGGAAAAGGAGTCAGAAATGTATCTGTTGTAATATGAATGAGACTATCCAACACTTATTCATAGATTGCCCCTTCACCAAAATGATGTAGAGGATTATTTTCTTTGCTACTAATTTAACTCAACCAAGATCTATCAGCCACATGTTTGGCACTTGGCTTCGTAATCAGCATAAGAGGCTTAGATGTGTGATCTGCGTTGGGGTGGATGCCATGTGCTGGGCCATCTGGCGATGCCGAAATGATATTATATTTAACAAACTCAAAACTAACTCCATTATGCAGGTTATTTTCAGGGGAGCATATTGGCTCCACTTCTGGGCCCCGCTGCAGCGTGATGAGTAAGCCAAGGACATCCTCACATCGATAAGAAAGAGATTAGAGATAATTGCTTTAGAGATTTCTAATAAAAGATAAAAACATATTTACTGTTTGCTTTAATGTCCTGATCAATGTTGAAGACCATGGCTTTCTCTTTCTTTTTTATCCCAGACGTTGTAATAATTGGCTGTGTGCATACCCGGATGTAGAGGCCGGATATTTATATATCCTTTATCTAAAAAATGCTTTCTTATTTCATGATGCAGCTGAATCCCAAAGGCAGATATCTCAAAAAAGTCCTAACGACAATGGCCTTTTCTCTTTTCTAGAAAATTGAAAGAAGTATCCAGCTTCATCCCTGTTTAGAGGATTCACACCATCTTATTACAACTCAACTTCTCTAGGTAAGCAAACACGTTTGCAGTTTGCAATGTCAGAAACGGCTACATATAGGCAGGGCATTGCTTTGTCAGATCACAATAAGTTTATATTAAACTCCTCTTTAAGTCATTCATTTTGCATTTTGAGGGTCCCAAGAGTGAGCTGGCTCGCGAAGCATTTATCCTTACTCCCATGGTTTTAAAGTTCGATTGACCACTTAGCACTCTCTGCTCCTTATTTATATTTATCAGACATCTCAGTCACTGCAATCCATATGTACATGCCATGATTCCTTCATTTCCCTTGAGTAGAACTGGTCTATATGTATGATTATGTGTACGTGTTATTAGAAGCCTGCTGTAAGGCAAGAACAATAGTTCGGAGAGATGTTGATGAGGGATTCCTCTTTCCTTCTTCCATTATGCGTGATTGATATAACAGTGGTTGAGAATGAGAGGTGGACGGAAACCCGAACAGGCATTCCTCTGCTTGAAAAGAGACATGTATGATGAAATATTCTCTGGAGTATATCCTTTGGGCCATGATGGATGGTGGTGGAGGCGTATGATGTTCAATTGCAGTGACTTGCTGGAGGGTAGTCCCCGGGCCATTGGCCCTTGTTTTTTTAGTTTCATGTCGCTTTGGAGCTTGGTAAGCTTAGCCTTACCATTTGCACTCTTGTGATGTACTTTAAACTGCTCTTCTGTTTAATAAGGACGTGCTTTGCACGATCAAAAAAAAAAAACTTGCTGGAGGGTGGGACACTTGCTTAGTGTAAGGAGTAAATATAGAGGATGGCAGCAATAATATATGCTGTGAAACCGTAATGGTTATTGCCAAGCATACAACAGGTGTACGTGCAAATCTCCATAAAAAATAACTAACATATATAATTATTTTAAGCCTTATCTTCCCATTCTTAATGCAATCATTGTAGCTAAAAGCTAGATAAAAGGCATCTGGACAAATTTATGTGCCAAAAGACTGTAAGGGCCTCTTTGTAATGCAGGAATACAAAATAAAGGAACAGGAAAAGACATAGGAATATGGTAGAGCGAAAAGTAGAAAACTACAGGATTCGAAAACACAGGAATAGAATCTTTAGGGTGTTTGGAACAAAGGAATATGAGCAGCATAGGAATTTAAGGGTCAGTGAAAAACATAATTACCTAGACCATGTGTTTCCAATTAATGAGTGCTTGGTTGTGTGTCTTAGTGAAAACCAGCAATAGTAAGTCAGCAATTAGTGTGCATGAGCCTTGGACTTCGTGAAGGAATTGAAACCAAGAGCAAGAAGTGAATTCCTTTTTCCTTCAAAACATACAGCCGTAGGAATCTTTCCTTTGAAAAGAAATATGCAAAATCCTCCATTCCAAACACTACTACAGAAATTAATCCTATAGGAATCTCATTCCTTTAAAATTCCTTTGAAAATCCTGTAAACCAAACAAGCCCTAAAAGTGGACTTGGCCTTTTCATAAACATCGCTAGCTTGATCGTATATCAAAACACGAACGGAAAATTGGGAATCAATCTCACATGATCCTCTTTAAAGCTCAACCAGTACATTAAAGACCATCATGATGTCTTCTATCTCTTATTTACGTAGTCCTGGCATCCTTTCGATCTTCCACCTCGCCCTTCGTATGCTTAGTAGGGTGCCAACGAAAACTAGCTTGATATCTCACAATCCATAAATAACCTACAAGTGGAGTCCCAATTTGGAAGTTCATCTTTCTTCCTATATATTTCTGAAAAATTATAGGCCTCTTGGATGTGTGTGTAGGCCATTCTTGATCAGGACAATACAAGACAAACATGAATCATGCGATCGGTATGGGAGGCAATGAGACTTGCAAGTGTGCTGTCGGTTGGACCTGCTAAACCAACACCCACATCAAGGATGTCGGTTTTTGGCACAACGTTGTTGAGCATATGCGTGCACCACGGAGACCTAAACATCACAGCTAGGGTCAACATCACTGGATGGCAACAGTGCTAGTCCACCAATCTGCAAGCCAATGAGGATGCATGAAAAGCGGAATCAGGGGCTAATCGAGCTGACGCGCGGCTGCTACACAAGTGCAGTTACTCTGTTAAAATGGCGTAAGTATACATATTTACTTGATTGCAAATTCCATCTCACACTACTCCAACACATTCAATCCTCTTTTACATGAACAACACACTTGTACAACCATAACAAACTGGACCGAGAGAAGACCAACTCGCTGGCCTGACTTCAGTTTCCTTGTACAACCAAATCGCTACATCTTATGAGAAGTAGATTCAGGCAGACCCAACAAGGATCAGACAAACATATAAATACAATAAATAAATAAATAAATAAATAAAATGATATAAGGTAATCGAAGTGGTAATCCTAACACATAGGAATCTCCCTGGAAACGATATGATCAAGGATGTGGATTTGCGCGTCTCATCACCTCTGGATCCTGTCTCCATCTGTGGATCGAGATGGAGATGGGCAGGTAGCCGAGAGAGATGACAACTATAAGCTCGTGATGCAGACGTGCACCTGTAAATGGATGGCGATGGCCAACAAACTAGGATGAGAGCGGAAGCAGGACACACAGGGGATGGAGGTTGGAGGAGGATTGGGGCGCACCACTCATCACCAGCGATTTTGAGCCTGGGACTGAGAATGGACATGGATCGAGCTAGACGAGGCGGCATTAGAAGTTGGCTTTCTTACACGGATTCGTTATAGATGCCCAATCAATCGGACGGAGGAGCTGAGCGGCTTAGCCAAGCTGAGAAAACGTGTGAGACATCCCAAATTCTAATGCATTTCTGTAAAGCCACGCCATGCATCTCGTGGCCCCTTCAATATCGCTCAAACATCAACATGTGGAAATTCAGAATTTCACGTGTTCCTCTTTAAAGCTCCACTATTACATTAATGACATTTCCATGCTGTCTATCTCGTGGTCTTCACTCCCTTTCATACCTCCCTTATATTGCTATACAAGTATATATATGCTTAGTAGTTGGTCCATGTACTAGGTTGATTTTATAGTCAATACTATACATAAGAGCTAACTGGAGTCCAAACTTGGGGAGGCCCTTCGTCCACTTCTTCCAAATTTATGAAAAAGCTAGGCCTGGTGGATGTGTGTACTGTGTTGGTGTGATTTCTGAACAGGATGACAAATACATATATGCATAGATCATGCATGGTTGTTGTTATTTCGAGTACATATATGATTGGCTTGGTATGAGAGGCATCCGAAAATACAATTGTCCCATGCTGCATGGTCTTTCAAAGCCTACATCAAGGTATTCAAGGATGCCTGCAAGTTCTAGCACGTCTTTGAAGAGTTGCTGAGTACAATAATGTTCCCTGTTTGCTTTTCTATTCAACTATTCAATTCCACGCCATTAATTTAAATAACCTTTGCGGGATGTTAAATGCTCACGAAACATTTGTGTGGCATTGAATTTGAGGTTGTCCCCCACTGTCATCGTCTACCTATATATGGTCATTAGCAAACTGCTTGTAGGTCTAGTTCAAACCACAATGAATCATTGACCACAAAAATATTGGAGATATACTTATATTGGAGCTAACTGGAGTTCAAACCACAATGAATCTACCTATATTGGAGCCTCGCTGCGGAAATTACTCCTGTTAGAAGGTTATCGTAACCCCTGTTAGAGGGTCATGCCGAATTGAAGGCTTACATCGCAAGCTATTACCAGAGCCTCAATTTGGGGTGATCACTCTTGTCCCAAAATAAAAGAGACGATAAAAAATTAACAATGAGCAAACTTTGTTTGTTCATTGTTAGCTTCAAAATTTTGACTATGGTAGCCACAATAGGTTTATGGGAGTTTATGATGTCGAGAATAAGAGCCCCAAAATAGGCTTATGTTAATTAACAGCACCCCAAAATAAACTGAGAGCTAACGAAACATTTTTTTTTAGTTTGGCTTCACTAGGTCTGGTTACACGGGCCAAAATCCACATCACGTCCTCCCTTTTTTTTTTGCAAGGAACACATCATGTCCTCCCGTATTCTGCATCCCTCGTGTTTCATTCCAACATCTCCTCTGTCACTGCAAGTGCTAGGTGTGTAGTAGTACCTAATTAAGTAGTTGTAGACCAATTTTCTCTTGCAGTGATAAGTGATGTCTCCGACCACTGTTGGTCTAGTGGTGTTTACGAATGGGAGGTACCATGAAGTGCAGTGCGAGTTTCATGTGTCTGCAATATAAAGTGACGTGCAGCCGGTGCTCAGAAATGTCTTATGGCTGCCTCGTTTTCTCCAATGCAATGAGCAGCTCTTCTGCTTGATTTTTTCAAAAACAAAGGACTTGATATGCATGAACACACATGTGATCCATATGTTACAGATCTAGTAGCGCATTGCGCAAATATGATCATAAAATTTATTGTCTATATTTTGCTCATTTTACAGACTATCTGAAGTAAAAGAAAACATAGTATCAACCCTGGCTTAGCTCCTATCCCTGCCAAGGTTATTTGCTACAAATTGTTTTAGCAGTTCTATTCTATAGTAGCTCAACAAACTGTGTCTGCAGGATCGATAACCAAAGCCGAGCCATGCCAAAGAGGCCCAAAAAATCCTCTCTGTTGTATTATTGTGGGATCCCAGTGAGAAATTGTCCTCAACATTAATGGTGTACGATTCCCTCATAAAATTGAATTAATAGAAATGGATGCTCTCTTGTTTCCTGATGCAGCTGAATTCCAAGGGCAGTCATCTCAAGCAAGTCCTGAGTAAGCAAATAAAGCTACCCACCCTTTTACAATAAACAGAAAAGCACACACATTAAAACTTTTATGGAAATTTGACATTTCCCGTGGAATCACAAACAGAATATAAATGTGTGACTTCAACTACAAAGTAAAGTATATTGGTTACTAATAAAATGAAGGAACTATGGGCCGTATACATCGTATAAAGTACTTTTTCTATTAAAAAACACTATATGTGCAGCCAAATTGTTTTTGTCAGGAATAATATTTTTTTGTCAAATAATTTTTATTTCAAATAAGTCCTTTCCTTCCACATTTTAGAGGGTGCCAAGAGTGAGCTGGCTCACCGAGTGACCACTGATACCACTCCCTGCTCTTTGTATCTATTTATCATACATCTCAGCTGCAACTACACCCCCTCCATTCCTTATTTATAAGTCTTTCCTTCACGCCCCTTCCCTAGAGTGCTCTATATATTTATATGTTCTTAGAAGCCTAGAAGGCAAAAACAATAGTTTGCAGAGATGTTAAGGGCGACCGGATTCCCTCTCATCTTGAATTATGTGATTGATAACAGTGGCTCAGAATGGGAGGTGGCAGGAAACTGTTACGTGCATTCCCATTTCTTCAAAGGAGACATTGCTGATGGAAGAGTTCTCTAGGATGTACTCTGTCCGGCAAGTGGTTGAGCTCGTGCACCATACTTAGTGTGTAAGTAAGAGTCTCTTTGGTTGCAGGCCACATCTTGCCTAGCTGCAAGTGTGGCGATGCCGCAGTTGAGACCAAGGACAATACAGGTCAGTGCCACCAGTGCCACATAAATCTTTTTTTTCCTGCTGCAAATGCTTTTATATTTCTCAGCAACATGGCACACGTACAAATGTACACTGAAATCTAGTGTTTGTTCAAGTACAAGTACTCGAGAATTGAAGTTTTTCAAACAGCCAGACCTGGCAGCAAGATTTATCAGTATGTGGGTGAGTACATCACAGATGTTCTTCTGTATGAACATTTGAACAGATGAGGGTGAATACAGCACAGATGTTCTTCTGGATCAAAACAAGATGTATAACACTTGGAAACAAGATAAAGCATTTTCAAAACAAAGGTGATCCATATTGTTGGGGTTACTCAAGCCGAAAGGCTGGCCGCACTACGGAAGGGAGACATTCGGTAGACCATGCACCGCTTTGGTTCACCTGAGCCTGGTGGCTAGGTGAGACACCGAATGGTAAAGTAGTCTTGATAAAAGCACACGCATTATAATTCTGGAACATTTCACATTTACTATGGCATCAAAAGTACACACTATATCATTGTGTGGCCTCAACTGCAAACTAACAATGTCCATAGGCTACTGAGATTAAGGAACTCTGAACGGTGTACATCATACAAACTACTTTCTTAATTACAGAGAGGAAAAGGACTATACGATATACAAGGCAATTTTCTTGGTCCACGCACAAGGTTCTGTTAAATGGTCTTTATACTCTCATATTTCTACAGGTTCAGTGACCACTCTCTGCTCTTTATATATATCAGCCCTCCCAGGCCCTCAATGCCTTATATATGCATATCAGCCAGCCACTCTTCTTATAAGCCAACTCCCTTCACTAGAAGTGCCCTTGGTACATGTTATTGGAAGCCTATACAGGCAAAGAACCATGGCTTGGAGGAGGATGTTGACAATGATTCCTATTTTATTCCATTACAACATCATGTGGTTTATCGAGTCCTAATGCACAGCGGTTGAGAATACGTGGTGGCAGGAAACTGGAAGGTGCTTTGTCCCACTTCTCTCGTTGCATGCTGCTGGACGAAGTGTTGCTGCTGATGTCCACCACGTGCACGTCCACGTCCACGTCCTCTAGGGCCTGGACAGCCAGCACGACGACGGCTCCCCTGTTCACGGCGTGGGACGAACGAGGCGCAGCAAAGCGACCACGTCCTCTGCTCATGGTGTGTTGACAGAAGAGGTTGACCCTTGTTTCAGCAGAGCGTATGTATTCTGCGATTACTATTTTCTTAATGTTCCTATGCTGCAAATGTTATAGTTCCTCCGGATCGATCTTCCCATTAAACACTTTCCTTGCGTGTTATATATATATCGGGCATTGGTAATATAAGTGCATAATTGATTGCACACCATACATTTCTCACATAGCAACAGAGTAGTTTATCCTGCTGTTAAGATTTCAACAGCCGGACAAGATAAAAAGGCAATTTTGTAACACCCCAGAATTTTTCAAGCATCCCGGGATGCCATTAAGCAACATCAACAACAGCCACACCTAACCAATAAAAATTTTGACGGCATATCCTTTGAATATATAGCAACACGGAAGCAAAATATATATATATAATGAAAGAAACCAATCTAGCACTAACGAATATGAATGAACATCCTAACACAAAAATATGGTACTCCAATAAAGATTATCAACCGCTCTTTAAACATTTATACTTCCAAGTCTCATGAAAAAAGCCAAATTATTTATATTAAATCATGAAGTCTCTAAAAGAGGTGCGTGACGTGCAGCTAATCATCCTCTTTCCTCCAAGCAATCATCAAGTACCTGGATTGAGTAAAGCAAGAGTGAGATGAAAATATCTCAGCAAGCAAATTTATTTTGACAAGCTATTTAAACCACAAGTTGAGTTAAACATCAATTTAACATAGAGTATTTACTTGACATGATATCAAAATATAGAGCAAGATAGACATTCAATTTGAGACATAGCCAAATGGTAAAGAGCTTCATAATAAC
Source organism: Bothriochloa decipiens (assembly GCA_023333625.1). Classification (NCBI taxonomy): domain Eukaryota; kingdom Viridiplantae; phylum Streptophyta; class Magnoliopsida; order Poales; family Poaceae; genus Bothriochloa; species Bothriochloa decipiens. The sequence goes on from CM041638.1 coordinate 8,765,475, forward strand.
ATAGACAATTCCCTTCAATAATATACTTCATGAATGTATATGAATGCAATGCAAATGTCTCCTGCCTGCACACCCAACAAGGTGTGGAGCTGCATCCCATGATGCGTACCGGTACAGTCATAACCATAGGTCAAGACATAACTTCCAATGCCAATGAATGATGCAATACACTTGGCATGTTGCAATGAAATAAATATACGACCAATGATACTCCAACTTCTTCTTCACGATTGTGGGCTAGCCACAAATCACAATATGAAAATAACATCACCATGAATAATTAAGTAAGACCACAATTCAGTAAGGTTGAATAAACCAAGGTCACATGCTTTGTATATTAGTGATATGATATTCTTATAAATAATAGGATGTAGGTGATAAAAATAACAAGCCAAAACGGTAACAAACCACCGCTATATTTACTTGCCTCTTTACCGAAGGAGAACAAATGCACTAATAACGTTCCGAAGTGCTACCACCTGAGCACAACCAATATTCAGTACATGCACCAACATACAAGCAAGAATAACCATAAAACGCACAAGAGCGCCCCAAACCCGATATTTAAGCCTCTACCGTTTGCGCTACCGATCAAGACAGAAGCACTGTCCTTCGTTTTTTCATAGACTTCAGAATACATGTCTAAAAATTCCCAAACTTTACCAGGTTATGTAAACCTCCATTATCTACAACTCTCGTATTGTAAGATTTTGCATTTGAGGTTTCCAAGATGGTCTAAATAACCATAGAACATAACTGAATATTTCTGACATCCAAAACTGAATGTCAGACATCAAAAATTCATAACTAAAGATATACTAATTCAATTAATATAAACTTTATCAATCTGGAAAGATAAAGAAAAACACTACTACTTTTGTTCAGATCACAAGATCTAATTAAATCATCTAAATAGTCTAAAGCTGATCCAATCTAGAACTATCTAGATTATCATCACTGGAAAACAGTCAAATTTAACTGATCATATCTCCTAAACTACGAAGGCTATAAAGGTGATATTGGCGTCAAAAGAAACATGATGAAGTCCTCTACAAAACAGTATAGATGCCCAAAATTTATTGAGGCCTTTAAGATGCCCGAAAATAGCAATGAACAGGGACTGCACAATCTGATAGGTTCCAGGATGTGGGCGAGATTGATTTCGGGAATTGCCCTAACTAAACCCCTCCTAAAAACATGGTTTGATCCATGGAACTTGATCCAAAGAAGGGGATTAATATTGGAATTCTCACCTACGAGCACGATGCCAAAAACAGCCAGCAACTGCTCCATCCTTCCGTTCCCTTCATCTCCCGTCGTCCCGAAATCACACGATCCTCGCCGCAACCAAGGTCTTGCCATTTCGATCTGTGCCGGACATGGAAAAATCATTATGAACAGCGAGAGAAACAAGGATTGATGGGGAACCCGAAGTTGTGAGATGGATCCTCACTGGTTTTTCTACGAGAGGAAGAACAACCACCACGAAGACACCGACGACGGCAGTGGCAACGATGGCAGCAAAACCCTAGCCTCTCCCTTCTTTCTTCTCTTTCCTTCTCTCCTTTTCTTTCTCTCTTCTTCCTTCTTGAGATGTAGAGAGGTGGTTGGCGGCTGCTATGGAAGAAGAAAGAGTCGTGGGTTGGGGAGGAAAAAAACGCACGGTGAAATGGTATAAGCGGGCCAAAGTTAAAACCCTATTGGAGGGTGATGCTAACACTCGGTTCTTCCATCTAGTGGCTAAAGGGAAGCACCGTAAACAGCATATCTACAAACTTGAAAATGATCAAGGGGCTGTAGTTGGTGATGAATGCCTTAAAAGCCATATTACGAGATATTATAAGAATCTCTTTGGGTCACCTAAACATTCTGAGATCTCACTTGTGGAAGATCACACTCTTGATATTCCTCAAGTTTCCCTGGAAGAAAATGATATCCTAATTAGCCCGTTCATCGAATCTGAGGTGAGGGAGGCAGTCTTCAAAATGGAGCATAATAAAGCTCCAGCCGGATGGATTTTCTGCGAAATTCTATCAGGTGTTTTGGGGAATTATCAAAGAGGACCTTCTATGCCTCTTTACAGACCTCCATAGGGAGGCCCTTGATCTCTACAGCCTAAATTTTAGAATCATTACTCTAATTCTAGAAATCCAAAACGCTACAAAAATTTAGCAATATAGACCAATTTGTGTCCTAAATGTGAGTTTTAAGATCTTCACTAAAGTGGGCACAAACAGACTGAATATGGTAGCCAAAACAGTGGTCAGCCCAATGCAGACTGCCTTCATGCCAGGCAGGAACATCATGGAAGGAGTAGTAATTTTGCACGAAACTATCCATGAGTTACACACCAAAAAAAGGCATGGGGTCATTTTCAAAATAGACTTTGAAAAGGCATATGATAAAGTGAAGTGGTCTTTTTTACAGCAAACCTTACACATGAAAGGCTTCTCCCCAAGTGGTGTAGGTGGGTTGAGAGTATGGTCATTGGGGAAAGTGTGGGGATCAAAGTCAATGACGATATTGGCCCCTACTTCCAAACCAGACGCGGACTCAGGCAGGGAGATCCTATGTCACCTATCTTATTTACATCGTTGCTGATATGCTGGCTCTTCTTATTAATAGATAAAAAGCCAATGGTCAAATAAGAGGAGTCATCCCCTACCTTATTGATGATGGTCTATCCATCCTGCAATATGCAGATGACACCATCATCTTTATAGACGATGACCCAGAACAAGCAAAGAATTTAAAACTTTTGCTATATGCCTTTGAACAATTATCTGGGCTTAAAATCAATTTCCACAAGAGTGAAATTTTCTGCTATGGGACAGCTAAAGAGATGGAACCTAATTATACTAGTCTCTTTGGGTGTAATGCAGGGGAATATCCCTTCAGATATCTAGAGATCCCAATGCACCATAGACAGCTCCTGAATTATGAATGGAGAAAGGTTGAAGAACGATTTCAATAGAAACTCTCTTGCTGGAAAGCAAAATACTTGTCTTATGGGGGACGATTCGTTCTGCTTAACTCTGTCTTAAGCAGTCTACCCATGTTTATGATGTCCTTCTTTGAGGTTCCTAAAGGAGTACTCAAAAACCTTGATCATTTCAGATCAAGATTCTTCTAGCAAGGATCTAGCCAGATGGGACATCTTATGTCGTCCTAAGGACCAAGGGGATCTAGGTATCCTGGATTTACAACTCCAGAATAAATTCTTATTGGCAAAGTGGTTGGTAAATCTACTTAACACAGAGGGCATGTGGCAGTCCCTTCAAACGAGAAAATACCTAAGATCGAAAACCCTTACCCAAATGACAGCTAAACCCCATGATTCACATTTTTGGAGGGGCCTCATGCGCATCAAAGATGAGGTCTTAGCTAAAGGTTCCTTCGATATTAAAGATGGGACCAAAACGTGGTTTTCGGATGATACATGGGTAGGAAACAAGCCTCTAAAAGTTAAATATCCTTCTCTATATAATATAGTGCATGATCGTCACGCAACTATATCAAAGGTGTTGGGCTCTAGTCCCCTAAACACCTCCTTTCGTAGGGCTCTTGTGGGCAATAAACTTTTAGAATGGCTAAATTTAGTAGCACAGATTTCTAATGTTGAATTGGTGGGAGAATCAGATTATTTTAGATGGAACTTAACCAAATCTGGGTTATTTTCTGTCCGCTCGCTGTATCTCCATCATTCCTCTAAAGATTAAAATCTTTCTTTGGTTTCTACAAAGGGGAGTTATCCTAACCAAAGACAACCTCGCTAGGAAGAACTGGAAAGGGAGCCAGAAATGTATCTGTTATAATATGAATGAGACTATCCAACACTTATTCATTGATTGCTCCTTCGCCAAAATGATTTGGAGGATTATTTTCTTTGCTACTAATTTAACTCCACCATGATCTATCAGCCACATGTTTGGTACATGGCTTCGTAATCAGCAAAAGAGGCTTAGAGGCATGATCTGGGTTGGGGTGGCTGCCATGTGCTGGGCTATCTGACGCTGCCAGAATGATGTGATATTTAACAAACTCAAAACTAACTCTATTATGCACGTTATTTTCAGGGGAGCGTATTGGCTCCGCTTCTGGGTCCCTCTGCAGCGTTATGAGCAAGTCAAGGACATCCTCTCGTCGATAAGCAAGAGATTGGAGACGATTGCTTTACAGATTTCTAATAAAGGATGGAAACATATTTACTGTTTGCTCTAGTGTCATGGTCATTGTTTAAAACCATACCTTGCTTTTCCCATTTTGTGATCCGAGACGTTGTAATAATTGGCTGCGTACATCCCTGGATATAGAAGCCGGATATTTATATATCCCTTATCTAAAAAATATAAGGCAAGAAACATAGTTCCGAGGATGTTGAAAATTATCCCTCTTCTCTTCTACTTTAAGTATTATATATTATATACGATGATTTATCAAGTCCTAAACTCCTAATATACAGTGGCTGAGAATAGGTCAATAGGAGGTAGCAGGAGACTTGTGGCCCGCATGTTTCCCTATTCCTGCCCCGCACGGCTGGCTGGCCTAGCTGAGGCCTTCTTAACGACAGCTCATGCAGTGTATTCTCGCGTGTTCGATTGTCATGTTCCACAAATAGAGCCAGCCAGGCTGAGTTGAGATTGCGTTTGATAGCATGTATACAATCATCTTGCATTTATTAGAATATAGTGGTGTTACCTTTCCCTTGTTAGCATCCCATCGAGCACTTGCTTGGCGCCGGCATCGGCAGGGGCTGCAACGCTAGTGAGGCGCTCCCACAGAGAGCTGAGCAGGGACAGACGGTGCAGGCAGTGGGCTGGCGCCTGGTCCCAGCGCCGGCGAGCACATCACAGGTGGCGGCCGGCGCCACGGCTAGAACTAGAAGCCAACACGCAGGTTGGGACACCGCCAAATGCTTAGATCAGCGGCAAGGACGGTGTCCACCACGTCCCTGGCCATGGCATCCGTCCGAATGTCTGGATCCATGTCAGCCGGCGTACGGTACATGGCGCAGCGATGGCAGGGACGCGTGGTCGAGGTGGAGGCGGAGCGGAGACGCAGGAAATGAAGGGAAGGGCCATGATCGGGAGCCACCGCAAGGTGACAGAACAAAAAAAAACGAAAGCTGTAGGGAGGAGACTGCCCCCCCACAGTGCTTCATTAAGAGAGAAGAGAACTTCTCACGCAGCTCTCAAAAAAACCCCCCGAACCCGGCCCATCATATACAGCGGCACGGCATCCCCGTGAGACGAGACGGCCACAGACCTGCACCTTGAGCAGAACCGGTAGGGGGATTTTTTGTGGGAAATCATGCGTTCGAACGGACTCAAACTCATGACCGGCGGCTTCCCAACCGAGGTGACAGAACCCACCATGGCGGCCTGGCCTGTGAGGCCATCGAGGCCCAAACAGCAGCAGTTGCTGCCCATCGACCAAGCCCAGCCCCTCATGCTAAAAATAAAGCCTGGCAAACAGCATCCCCTCAAAACTAAATTACCTCTCAAGATTCAGAACTTTCTGTGGATGGCTTGGCATGATAGACTACAAACAGTCCAGCAGCTCAGGATAGAAGGTGGGAAGAAGCCTCGGGGTGCAAATTCTGTGGGTTGGAGGAATCAGTTGATCATCTTCTGTTCCAATGCCCAATAGCCCTGGCCATGTGGTGTTGGGTCAGGGATATCCTGGGCTGGTCTTCCCTGCCAACTTCCATTAGCAGCTTCCACGATAAACTGACACAACTGACCTTGCATGGGGATAGGATAGCAATGTGGTGGCTCCTGGGGGCTGTAGGATGGGGATTATGGAAGACAAGAAATGATTTGGTGTTCACTAACTCTATTATCAAATCATCCAAATAGGTAGCTTTTCGGATTCTGGGAAACTTGAAGCATTGGCTTACAATGGAGAAGGAGTGAAGCAGGAAGGAAGAGTGGCTGGCAAAGATGGAAGCAGTGCTGCAGATATGGTGATCGACATCTGAGCTGCGTTATCATCTGTTCTTATTTCGTAGCTCGTATGTGTAGGTGTTGGACGGTTTCTGTCGCTGGGGTGCATCGTGTGTAGCTTGGGGAGCTAGGGTGTTCACCGTTATGGAGTGGGGAGTGTGTTTTGATCCATGAACGATTTCTGGACAACCTTGTAAGCTGGTAATCCCAGCAAGATGTTTATGCAGCTTTCAATATAAGCTGGGCACAAGGTGCCTTTGGTCTAAAAACAGCATCCCCTCAAAAAAAAAAAAGGGGGGGGGGGGGGGGGGGGGGGGGGGGCAAACAACACAACCCCTACGATGTATGAACGGAAGTGATTGTTCTCTTCTCTGCGATGAACTCTGGCTGCTGGCATAGCCACATCCCTGAGCTCTAACACCTACACGTGTAGGCAAAATCGACCGCAAGTCCATGGGGACTTGTACTCAATCGAGTGGCCGGATCAGAGAAGGTAGCCTTTGGTCCAAATCTTCTGAACGTGAGTTAGGTTCTAAAACTCGCCGGTGTAAGCATGCAACGTCACAGGCAATACTTGTGGCAGCGGATATCAGTATGAAGAGCCAACCAATCTGAGAAAGAGCAAACAAACAAAAGGCGGGAGAAATGCCAACCGGCAAGGGACCCAAATTGGTGAACCCTTTGCAAGGCAAGATTTGAGGGTGACAACATAGAAATGGCGGAGGATGGATGTATGGATGTGTGCAATATTGTAGGGAAGGTGTCCAGGCATGGTTCGCAGACGACCATTGGTCCTACATGTAAAGTGCCACTCTATTTAATACCACGTGAAGAAACATATGGGCCTCAGGCTGGAATACATTATAACGGTGTGTTTGATCTCGCCTCCACTCACCGGGCAAGCAAGATTTTCCCCTTGCTAGCCTTAAACCAAACCAAACAGTGTGTCGGCAAAGCAGGTGACGGGCGCCGAGGCAGGCAAGAAAATGCAGCAAGCGAACCAAACAGCCACCTCTCTCCTTCAATCGTTGATTCGTTGTGTGTCAGCGGAGCAGGTGCAGGCAAGAGTACCACAACGCCGAGGCAGTCAGGTCAAGCCAGAGCCGGTAATTAAGCAGCCAACTAGCAAAATCAATAGGGGATCTATTTAATTAAGCACCTGAATTGGCTTGGATTTTCCTATTCTCATGATTCATGGCCTTTGAAAACAAGGGATTGGAGAGTGAATGTAATATTTCCTTCTGAAATAGCTGGCTCGCTACAGGATACGGAATGAAAAGGGTGGGACAATATTCCAAACGCACACAATGATTACATTTTTGGAGTCATATATATGATTTTTATTTAGATTCCTATATGATTTTCCTTTGAAATGGAGATCATACCATTATACATAGTACTGTGATATGAACTGTACTCCTATATGATTTTTATTTAGATTAATATATATGATTTTTATTTAGATTCCTATATGATTTTCCTTTGAAATTTTGAAATGGAGATCATACCATTATACAATGGTGTAAATGCGTAATAGATTGCACATCATTCACACAGCATCAGGATTACAGTTCTCGCATAGCAACATAGTACTGTGACGATTTGAGCAGGACATAAAACCATCTGTACACAATTCCTGTGATTTTCAGGAATCAATTATCTCCTGGGCAAAGACTTGTAGAACCTCAATGTAGGTAAATACAATATAAAATCAGTTCAAAATTGGGATTTAAACAAACTTCAATGTCAGATTCTCGTTCAAAGAAATATTTGAGGTGCAATACACTACCGGATTCGGGTTCTTTGCCGAGTGTCCGAGACACTCGGCAAAGGCCGAATAACACTCGGCAAAGGCTTTGCCGAGTGCGGCTCTCGGCAAAGCCCAGTCGGCAAAGAAAGCGTCGGCAAAGGAGCCTTTGCCGAGCGCCACCTGGCAAGCACTCGGCAAAGGCTTTGCCGAGTGTCGGTGACACTCGGCAAAGGCTCCGAAATAAAAAATCCAAAAAAACCCGAAAATAATAGTAAAAAAAAAATTTAAATCCGAGGGGGACCCACCGCCCGCCTCCGTCGAAGTCGCAAGTCGCGGCATTTTTCGCGCGAAAATCACGCGCTTCGTGTCCGGTGAGATTCGAACTCGTGACCTCTCTCTCGCGTGTCTTCTACCTTAACCACTGCACTACTCTGTCACATGTGTCTATAACTAGTTTTATTTCCTCATATTCTATACTAAATCGAGAGTAATTAGCTTGTTTAAGGGCCTAAATGAATTCAAATCCAAAAGTGGTCAACTATAATATTTCATAACTTTTCGAGATCTACACTTTTCGTTTAGGAAGTTTTTTCATCTGAGGTCTTTTACGAAATTTGAATTTCAAATTTAAGATATTCACATATGGCTTTAGCATGGTAAGATGAACTCAAATGAAAAAGTTATCAACTACAAAGTTTCATAACTTTTCGAGATCTACAAACTTTATTTTGGGTATTTTTTCATCCGAGGTCATTTACAAAATTTGAATTTTGAATTTTGAAATTCCCTCTTTGCCGAGTGTCGCTGACGTGGCACTCGGCAAAGAGCTCTTTGCCGAGTGCCGGTGACGTGGCACTCGGCAAAGATTCCCTCTTTGCCGAGTGTCTGACGTGGCACTCGGCAAAGAGCTCTTTGCCGAGTGCCGTTGACGTGGCACTCGGCAAAGAGCTCTTTGCTGAGTGCCGTTGACGTGGCACTCGGCAAAAAGATCTTTGCCGAGTGCCACGGCAGACACTCGGCAAAGATTTTCTTTGCCGAGTGCCCTAGATTTAGCACTCGGCAAAGAAAATTACACTCGGCAAAGTCGCGATTTCCGGTAGTGATAGTTGCACGTTATTCTCTCAGAAAAATCGTTGCACGTTATAAAATTAATGGACTGGAAGTGACAGCAATGATAAAGTGCTGACACAGGCAAATAATACGTGTACAGAAAACGTGATAGTAACAGCAGCAAAAGAAGAAACATGCTTCCTCCGTCTAGGAAAGGTTTGTGGACGATAAAGTAGTTGTGATAAAAGCACAAGCATTATAACTCCGGAATATTTCACATTTACTGTGGCATCAAAAGTACGTCAGTACCATTGTGTGGCCTCAACTGCAAACTAATGTTCATAGGCTACTCAAATGAAGGAACTCTGAGGCCAATTTTCTTAACTTTAGAGAGGAAAAGGACTACGTATATGATATACAGGGAAATTTTCATTGTCTGCGCACAAGGTTCTGTTAAATGGACTTTATACTCTCATCTTTCTACAAGTTCAGTGACCACTCTCTGCTGTTTATATATATCAGCCCTCCCAGGCCTCAATGCCTTATATATGCATATCAGCCAGCCACACACACACTTCTTATATGTCAATTCCCTTCACTAGAAGTACCCCTGGTACTGTTATTGCAAGTTTACAAGGCAAGAATCAAAGCATGGATGATGTTGACAATGATTCCTATTTTGTTCCATTGTTATATCATGTGGTTTATCGAGTCCTAATGCCCAGCGGTTGAGAATAGGAGGTGGCAGGAAACTGGAAGGTGGTTTGATACACACATCTCGTTGCATGCTGCTGGACGAAGTGACATTGCTGCTGATGTCCACCACTTGCGGGCTGCAGTCTTCAGCATGCCCGAACGAACCGCGGCGAGGATATTGACCGCGATCACGTCCTCTGCTGGCGGTGTGTTGAGAAAGAGGCAAGACCCCCTTGTTCCATGGATGTGGTTCTTGTAAGATTGCTATTTTCTTAACACTACTATACGGTTGATGCGATCCAAACATATATTTGGTTCTTATGCTATTCCAGTCTTATTATTCCTTCCCTTTCCTCCTGTGTTTTCTCATACCCATATGTTCTCGAACTCGTGGTTGTGTAAAAAAAAAAAAAGACCCACGTTGTATCAGCAGATCACATCTCACCAACTAAGTCACTGACATATGGGCCCACGAAGTTGGAACTCAACGTCAAGGAGCAAAAGTGTACAGACGGTCCTGTTAGTTGCTCTCGTTCAATCGTTGTGTTTTCCTCACCCACCAGAGCAGGTGCAGCAAGAGCACCACAACGGAGGCATAGTAAAGGTCAAGCCAGCACCCGGAAGGCGCTTGGGACACATTGATAGAATGAGAATGGAAATGATAGAACAGTTCTCTGATTGCCTAACACAGGAATTTCACGAACATTGCAGAAATTGCACAGAAACTAGTTTAATTTTACAGAAAAATACAGGAAAAGGAAATAAATTCCCATGTTCTAGTCAGTAAAAATAAAACGAAGAATTGTACACTGGAGTGAATATTCTGTTTCTTGTGATGTAAAATGCCTACTCCACAGGTTTATGGGTTGGCTAGTTCCTCCGTTCCAAACGGACAACACGATTACCTTTCCTTTTTAAATTCCTATATTCAGATCTATCTTCCCATTATACACTTTCCTTGATTGTTATATCTGTCATACTGTTATACATATCATAGTCGTAACTGCGTAGTTGATTGCACACCATATCATGGAGGAACAACATAGATTTCTCACATAGCAACAGAGTAGTTTATCCCTGCCTAGGTTATTTTGCTACAGATTGTTTTAGCAGTTCTATTTTATAGTAGCTCAACAAACTGTCTGGTGGATCCAGAACACCAAAGCTGAGCTATGCCAAAGAGGCCTAAAACATCTTCCCTATTGTATTATTGTGGGATCACAGTGAGTATCTGTCCTCAACATGAACGATGTCCGAATCCTTTTCCCTCAAAAAACTGAATTTGTAGAAATGGATGCCCTCTTGTTTCCTGATGTAGCTCAATCCCAAGGGCAGTCATCTCAAGCAAGTCCTGAGTAAGCAAAAAATAAAGCTACCCAAAGTCCCTATAACTTCCCCTTTTCCAATAAACAGAAAAGCGCAAACATTAACACTTATGGTAATTTCATATTTCGGGTGGCATAACAAACAGAATATCAATGTGTGGCTTCAACTACAAAGTAAAGTATATAGGTTACATTAATAAAATGTAAGCTTTGAGAGGCATACATCGTCACTACCGGAAACGCGAACTTTTTCCTGCGGCCTAACTCTTTGCTGACGGCCAAGGAATAAGCCGTCGGCAAAGAAAGTCCTTTGGCGACGGCCAGAGCCCGCCGTCGGCAAAGAATACTTTGCCGAGGGCCGGGCCGTCGGCAAAGCACAGTCGTCGGCAAAGGTCCTCTTTGCCGAGGGCCCGGCCGTCGGCAAAGTTCAGCCGTCGGCAAAGTTCAGCCGTCGGCAAAGATGCTTTTTGCCGAGGGCCCGGCCGTCGGCAAAGGAAGACCCTCGGCAAAGGGGGCCCAGGCCAAACGGCAGCCGACGCCGTCCCCTTTGCTGAGAGGCAGGCCATCAGGCCGTCGGCAAAGGTGTACACTTTACCAACGGCCCTGGCTGTCGGCAAAGGTCTGCCACGTGGCGGCCTCACGGCCGGCCAGGGCCACCTCCTTTGCCGATGGCCACGTGGGCCGGCCGTCGGCAAAGGGTCTTTGCCGAGGGCCATCCCAGGCCTCGGCAAATATATTTTTTTGTTTTTTCTTCCCATTTTTTTCTAGGACCTTCCTAGAGTAAATACATCCTAATTTCAAAACTTGACGAGTGATCACATGTGAGATGTCTGGGTTTTGGTCATCCGACGTCGCAACTTACTCCAAACATTTTCAATTTTTATCATAGCCTCCACATGCGATAACATGATAGCTCGTCAAGTTTCGTGATTTTCGGACTTCGTTCGGATTTTATATAATTAAAAAACACTTTTCGCGCACGTAACTCGTCATGTTACGATACCAACATGGTCATAATTTCATGCGAGGCCCTGGATACGGCCTCAACATACTCTGAACATCATGAATACCATTTTTTGAATCAACAAATTCCATTATTTCATGTACCTACAGTTCAAATTTGGAGTTGCCGAAAAATTCAAAGAAACAAAAATAATTAACGAAATATAGCAAAAAAACTCAAAATTGTCCCAACTTTTGAAGTTGGGATGTATTTGGTGTAGGAAGGCAACAGAAAAAATGGGAAGAAAAAAACAAAAAAATATTTCTTTGCCGAGGGTCTAGGATGGCCCTCGGCAAAGAGCGTTTGTCGACGGCCGGGCCACGCGGCCGTCAGCAAAGGCGGTCGCCCTGGCCTGCTATGATGCCGCCACATGGCAGGGCTTTGCCGGCAGCCAGGGCTGTCGGCAAATGCTATTTTTTAAAAAAAATTATTGAAACAAAGAGCCCATCCCGCCCACCCGGCCGCCCGCCCAACCCTAACCTTGTCCACCCGCCCGCGCCCCACCCTGCCCACGTCGGTGCCGCCGCACCCCAGCACGCACGCGCCGGCGCCGATCGCCCTGCCCCGCATGCGCCGCCGCTCGCCCTGCCCCACACGCACCGCCGCTCGCCCTGTCATGCGCGCGTCGCCGCTCCCCGCCCAGCCAACGCGCCGCCGCCACCGCTCCGCACCCAGCGCGCGCGCCGCCGCCGCTCTCCCGGTGGTTCGTGTGCTGTCGTCGCTCCATCCTGCCCCACCACGCACGCGCTGCCGCCGCTCTCCTGCCCTGCAGAGAGAAAGAGAAGAGAAGAGGGGAAGAGGGGAACAAGAAGGAGAGGAGGAGAAGGAGAAGGAGAAGGGAGGAGGAGAAGAGGAAGGAGAAGGAGAAGGAGAAGGAGAAGGAGAAGGAGAAGGGAGAAGGGAAGGAGGAAGGAGGAGGAGAAGGAGAAGGAAGGAAGGAAGGAGGAAAAAGAAGGAGGAGAAGGAGGGAGGAGGAGGAGGAGGAAGAACCTCAGACCGATGACCTTCCATGCTGTTCGTCCACCCGTCGTCCTCGCGCATCACCGGAGAAGAAGGTAAAAGCCCTAGGGTTGTCGGCCTTCGTGTCGATGTGTCGTTGATGGCCTTCATGCCAGAATTATGTTTGTGTGGGCTTTCGTGCCCCAAATGTGGATGTCGGCCATCGTGCCGGCTTTTTCTTGCAGGTTTTGGAAACCTCCCCGTGTAGGGGAGGTTCTGCCAAAATTTTTTACTAATAGTGATGTCTTTGTTGTTTTGCAGAGCAGGAAGTGTCAGAGGGGACCTGAAGCACCTCTGTGCCGCCACCCTAGGTATAAATCACCTCTCTTCCTTATAGTTGTTGTAAGTAGATCGTGTAACCGAGTTAGGCATCTCCCGTCCGAAAGGGATACGCGGTCGTTGGTATGCGGATCAGTGCATATCTACGACGGTATCTCTTTCAGATTGTCCACGTTTTTTAGACAGCCCGAGGATGCGTAGATAGGTTAGCTTCCATGTTCTGCCCCCGTCCAAGTCAGAGTTTCGGCAGCACCTCCCCGTTGTTCTCCGAATACACACTCTCCCTGTCGGGACGTGTATCGAGAGAACAGCGGGGAGGTGCTGCCAAAATTCCATCTCGGACAGTTGCGGAGCATGGAAGCTAACCTCATCTATGCATCCTTGGGTGGGATTAGGACCTATCCTTCACCTATTAGATGGTAGGAATGCCTTGTAGATGTAGATGGTGCTTTTATTACTCGCTTACATTGGCGCATGATAGAGGATGGCTGACCGTGAGTGGATGTACACGGGCTTCGCAAGTAAGAGCCCAGAATGGGTTAGGAAGACGGATAACTTCCTGAAGGAAGCATTTGGCCCAGCTGCTAAAGGGTCATTTTGGATGCCGTATCCCTGCAGCAAGTGCAAGAACCAAAAAAAAAGACTACAGTCACATGTACAAAGATATTTTCACGAACGGATACGTTCCAAACTATACCCACTGGATCTACCATGGTGAACGCCATCGTATTAGGAGGGAGGAGGTGAGACCCCTCCTCGAGGGGTTTGATGCAGATGCCGAGATGGCAGAGTTGCTGTTACACGAAGAGCGGTTCACTCAAGGAATGGAGGTGGATGAAGAAGATCCAGAGGAAACCACAAAGATGTACTACACCATGATGGAGGCGGCAAAGCAGCCCCTTCATGAGAACACTATGTTGTCACGACTGGATGCCATTTCACGCCTAATAGTGTTGAAGTCGCAACTGGGCATTAGTCAAGAAGGTTTTGATCTCATGTTGGCAACTGTTGGGACACTGCTTCCGAATGTTCACTTCCTGTCGAAGAACACGTACGAGTCACAGAAGCTCCTTCGTGCACTCAAGATGCCGTATGACACGATCCAAGCTTGTAAGAATGGGTGCGTCCTATTCTGGGGAGACCACGAGACAGCAACACACTGTCCAAAGTGCAAAGCCTCTAGGTACGTGGAGGTAGAAGGCAATGATGGCAGTAAGAAATAGTCTAAGATCCCCGAGATGGTCATACGGCACCTTCCTATCCTACCGAGGCTCCAACGGCTATACATGATAGAGGAGTTCACGAAACAAATGACGTGGCACAAGAAGGGCAAACGATACAGTGACAAGATGTAGCACCCAGCGGATGGTGATGCATGGAAGCACTTCGATGAGATGAATCCTAACAAGGCTGCGGAGGCTCAAAATGTACACGTAGCGATGGCAATAGATGGGTTCAACCCGTTTGGAATGATGGCGGCCCCGTACACTTGTTGGCCCGTGTTCGTGATCCCCCTCAATCTCCCCCCCCCCGGCGTCATGTTCGAACCCAAGAACATGTTCATGACGCTGATAATACCTGGACACCCGGGCAATAATATGGGTGTGTTCATGCAGCCAGTGTGGGATGAATTGCAACGTGCTTGGGAAGAGGGGGTACTGACATACGACCGAGCTACAAAGACAAACTTCACAATGCATGTGTGGTACCAGTACTTAATGCATGACTTCCTGGCGTATGGCTTATTCAACGCGTGGTCTATTCACGGGAAGTTCCCTTGCCCAACATCCAAGGCAGATGTGATGTTCACCTATTTAGCCAAGGGTGGCAAGTATTCTTCTTTCGACAAACATCGTCAATTCCTGCCTGAGGACCATGAACTGAGACGAGATGAAAAGCACTTCACGAAAGGTGTTCAAGTCACCGGCCCTATCCCTCAGGATAAGAGCCATGTCGACGTCCTTGCTCAGATAGAGGCTCTCCAAATTGATGAAAAGAAAGGTGGTTTTAAAGGATATGGTACCAACCACATGTAGACTCATATATCGGGCTTGACTAGGCTCCCCTACTACAAGCATCTTCTTCTTCCACACAACATCGATCTAATGCACACAGAAAAGAATGTCGCCGAGGCACTCTGGGCAACACTCATGGACATTGGCAAGAAGTCAAAGGACAAAGTTAAGGCTAGACTCGACATTGAAACGATTTGTGATAGACCAAATCTAGTGATGAAGACCCCTGCCGATGGTAAGAAATGTAAAAAGGGGCCCGCCAATAACATCCTGAAAAGGGGAGATAGGAAGAAAGTACTGAAGTGGATCAAGACGTTAAAGTTCCCTGATGGGTATATAGTGAATCTAAGTAGGGGAGTGAACTTGCTGACTATGAAAGTCTTAGGGATGAAGAGTCATGACTTCCACATATGGATTGAGCGGATCCTTCCTGCGATGACACGGGGATACCTCCTCGAGCCAGTGTGGCGCATCCTGGTAGAGTTGAGCTTTTTCTTCTGCCAGCTTTGTGCCAAGGAGTTATCTCGGGATGTTTGTCTTGAACTGGAGAAGGCTGCACCTCTGTTGCTCTGCAAGTTGGAGATGATATTTCCACCCGGCTTCTTCCTGTCCATGCAGCATCTGATTTTGCACCTACTAAGCAAGGCAAAGTTGAGGGGGCCTGTGCAGCATCATTGGTGCTATCCAATCGAGAGGTGTCTAAAGCTTCTTCAGAAAAAGTGTGGAAATAAAGCCAAAATTGAGGCTTCCGTGGTAGAGGCATTCATTCTGGAGGAGGTGTCGACATTCACACAGGCGTACTATACTGAGAAACTTCACAAACCGCATGATCCAACCCCTCATTACAACATCAACGAGAATTCATCAAACCTCAGCCTTTTCAGAGGGGATCTCGGAAGAGGAGGCGTAGAGTCCAACAAGAACTTGCAGCATGATGAGTGGCACACTATCATGATCTGCTTGTTGTTGAACCTTGAGGAATGCATTCCTTATCATAAGTAAGTTCTCGATGAGCTTGTTACATATGCCACTATCCTCCACCTATCGATATGATCCCCCTTGTCTATTGTTTTTCTAGGGAATATATTAATGAACACTGGAGAGGCAGTACGGATCCTACCGAGCAAGAAGAAGACCATCTTCTCAGACATGGTGTGCCCAGTTTCGTCGATTGGTTCTGTACAAAGGTACCATCCAACTAACCTCGTTCCGATTTTGAGATTCCACTTTGCTCCTAGGAGCGAGTCATGTAACGATGTACCTAACCTTGCAGGCCCTTTATGATACATAAATGAGTGATGAATTGAGACACGTGGGCAAAGGCTTCAACCGAAGGGTCAGGTCATTCAACGTTTATGATGTGAATGGCTATCGCTTTCGCACGAGAAGCTACGAAGAGAAACGGGGCAACCTAAAAACCACGTGCAGTGGAGTTCTTACGCCCGGCTTGGATGGGAAGGACTATTATGGCATAGTCGAAGAGATATTGGAGCTTGACTTTGGCAAAGACCTAGGTTGTAAGCCAGTGGTATTCAAATGCCATTGGTTCATTCCTAATGTCACGAAAAAGGACCTTACGATTGGGCAAGTCAAAATTCTACAGGATTCCAAATATGAAGAAGATGATGTCTATATTGTGACTAACTGAGATGCCACGCAAGTTTATTACCTCCCATGGGCGTGCCAAACAGACAAGAATCTTACGGGTTGGAGCCTTGTGCAGTTGGTATCACCGCACGGTAAAGCAGCTGTCCCAAATGAGGATGATTACAACTTTGACCCAAGGACAGATGAGTTCTATCAACCTGAGGGGCTAGAAGGTAGTTTGGAGATAGACATTCTTTCGCTGATGGGTATGGAAGTAAACCACGACATCGATGAGGACGAGGGTGATGAGGTGCACGATGCCGAGGACTTACGAATCCTTGATGAGTGGCAGATGAAGCGCAATAGAGTTGTTGAGGACGATGTAGAGCCTGATGTCAATGGAGATGATGATGATGATGGAGGTGATGATGACGATGGAGATGAAGCCCGACACTTAAGAGAGCTTGACAATATTGATAGTGATGATGATAGTAGTGATGACGAGTACACGCCAGCCATATTGCCGTTTGTGGAGATAATTTCTAATTCATGTAATACTATATTGTTATTATTATAACCTTGCAATTATGTTTCTTTACAAGTACTTGTCATTTATTTATGCTAACTACTTTAATCTTTGTCATTGCAGGCACTCGACATGATGCCGGGCGGAAGGCGGGTACAGCGAACAGGGATCCGCTCGCAGTACATGGTCACCAACGCCAACGCGGAGCCCGCGGCTGCCGCCGCCGAGGATGAGGCGGCCCTCGGCGAGGACCTTGACGTGGAGAGGCCCCGTGGCAAACGTCACACGTCATCAAGGAGGCTTTTCCAGGATGCCCAGCAGGGGGCGACGACAACGACGACGACCGATGACGGTGACGGTACCGGTGATGGTAACGGTGACGGCGACGAGGATGGTGGCGACGACGGCGGCGGCGGTGACGATGACGACGACGACCTCTGCGGTGATGATAGGGGCAATGAGCATACACCAGATGCCTCAACTTCCTTAGCTTCAAGCAAGCCCTATGTGCGCGGCCCTCGTCGCTCCCTGACCCGTTGCTCCTCAGCCGCCGCCCGGTGATTCGACCCGTGGGCAAGATGTAAGTAACCATTATTGATTTCACTAGTTGTTCATATGACATGTTGAAATTCGAACTGCAGACTAACAATTGTTGTTAATGACTCGTGCAGGGGCTGAGAAAAGGTGACCGACAGGAAGAGTTCACGCCATGTCAATGGCGTCAAGGGCCTGCTGATTAGAAAGCACTACCCTGGCTTGGTCACCATCGAGGGTAAGGAGATCATGCCCGACAAATGGGACCACTTCTACAAGGTCAAGGACACGACTGGCGAAGTCCTTGCTCACAAGATCAAGAGAGAGTTTTGGGTGAGTCTTTGCATCGCACCGCATATCTCAATACTACACATTTGTTGGACTTTCTTCAAACAATGAAATGATGTTTGATGTCTGTGTGCAGTTGTACTTCAAGTTGGAGGAGGGGCATGATGAGGAGCAGGTGGCACGGTGGCAGGATGCGGTCTGCTAGAACCTTCTCAAGGACCTGTACCATGAGGCGCATCTCCAGGCTGTCATCAGCTACTACGCCAACGTGGAGCTCAAGGTGGTGAAGAAGGAGTGAGTCAGGGAGTTGATACTGGACAGGGAGACCAACCTCACCAAGGAGCAGTACATGCAGGTAATTAAGTAGGAAACATCTGTTATGATTCCTTAGGTGACACATTCAATTCATCTTCTGGAATATCAAATACTTGAATGTCATGCAGGAGTGTCCAAGCTGGTGCGATAAGTACGAGGACAGCTGGCATCAAATTGTGCGTGGGTGGCATACGGACAAGGCATACGAGCAGCGCAGAGATTGTCAAAAACTTCGCCTGGATAATCCTCCGGTATCACACCACCAAGGGAACCAGTGCCTCCACGGGTACATGGACACATGTGTATGCTTCTATTGATCCATTTATTATAGCTCTCAATTATCACTATTTGTAACCATGTTTGTGTTTTCCTCGCAGAGGGAGACGCATGGTGGGCAGGAAATCAACGAGTTCATGGGGTACGCCCTTGCTCACAAGGGCAAAGCATCAGCGGCGTCCACCATCTACAACCCAGAGGAAGGGCCCGAGGCCTACACCAACCCGAACGTCTACCACAAGCTCGCCAAGTACACGGCCGTAGGTCTCAAGCGCCATGGGCCGACGTTCGACCCCACCAAAGCTGACCTGGACACTGACCTCATGATGAGGACGGGAGGAGGAAAGCAGCACGGCCGGTATGCTATTGCCAACAGCTCCATCGACCCGTCCTCTGTTCAGACACTGAGCCAGATCCGAAGAGGTGACGCAGAAAGGGGCGGATCACAAATCCTCATAGCGCCTCGACAGCCAAGCAACGCGCAGATGATGACGTCACTTTAGGTAAATGCAGTTTCATTCGTCGTTCACTCGTTTCACACATGATGTACCTTGCCTGCACATTCCATCAACCTTGCGGGTGTAATATTGTAGGCCACGGTCGCACAACTGCAGGCCAACCAGGAGGCCTAGGAGGCAGCCCATCAGCAGCAGTTGGCAGCACTTTCGCAGCACTACCAGCGTGTGCTATCGGACCTGACCGACTACTTCTGGTCTCAGATCCCGGGAACGCAGGAGCCTCCTCCCTCGATCTTCGCTCCACCACCAGTTCCAGTTCCAGTGCCTGCTCCTGTACCTGTTCCAGTGAGTATATTTGCCTGTTGCTTTAGCTTGTGTGGCCATCCTGCAGGTACTAATTACATCACTTGGCCTTTGTGCAGGCACCGTCGGCAGGTTCAAACCCAACTCCAGGTGCCAGCCCTCCACTGGGTCCTTCTCCACCGCACGGCTACCCGACCTACTACCCCACGCAGCAGTACCTGTGGCCTCCTCTAGCGTCAGGGCAGGGGTACTCCTCGTGGCCGGAGGCGCTGACGCAGCAGAGGCCTCTGGGCCAGCAAGCGTTTTCAGACCTACGCAGCAGTGGTACTACGGTACGTCCACGTAGTCAGGTTGGCCTCCGTTCGAGCAAGGTGGGGCTCTGGGACCCCTGGGGACGACGCACATAGCTAGATACCTTTAATTCTCGCTTTTGGACCTTCATCGATGAGGTTGTTGCACGCTGGACATGTTTAGCGTATGTTGGACATGTATGAATTCTTATGGCCATATTATGTGTATTATGGAGTTGTATCGATGGATTTGAGGACCTTCATGTATGGATTCATGTTGAAACTGAATTTGATGCTGAAATGTGGTTTATATGTGAATATATGTGATGAAATGTGGGTTATATGGTATATATGTGATGAAATATGGTATAAATGCAAGAAAACAGAAAAAAACAAAAAAAATTTACCAGCTTTGCCGACGGCAAGCCATCGGCAAAGCTGGTCCATTTTACCAGCTCGGCCCAGCTTTGACGACGGCTGGCCTGGCCGTCGGCAAAGTGACCAAATCTTTGCCGACGGTCGGCCGTCGGCAAAGCCATTTTTTTATACTTTTAAAAAAAATCGCCACGTCACCTACCTTTGCCGACGGCCAGACACGTCAGCCGTCGGCAAAGGCCGCCGTCAGCGTGCCGCCACAACGGCTGACGTGGCGCCTTTGCCGACTCCTGACGTGGCTGTTGGCAAAGGTCCCTTTGCCGAGCATTTCTTTGCCGACGGCTCTTCGCCGACGGCCGACGTGGCAGGCCGTCGGCAAAGCCTTTACCGACGGTAGAACTGCCTTTGCCGACGGCATCCGGTAGTGCGTATAATGTCTTTTTATTTAAGGCTATGTGTGCATGGAAATTTTCTCAGTCTGAACACAATAAATTTATGTAAATTAATTCTTCTTTCTAATCAGTCCTTCCGCATTTTAAAGGGTGCCAAGAGAAAGCTGGCTCATCGAGTGACCACTGACCACTCCCTGCTCCTTATATATATCTATTTATCATCCATCTCAGCCGCAACTAAGCCCCTTCGTTCCTTATTTATGAGGTGTTCACTTCACGTCCTTAGAAGCCTAGAAGGCAAAACAATAGTTTGGAGAGAGTTGAGTGGGGATTGGATTTCCTCTTTCCTTCCGTTATGTGATTGAGAATGGGAGGTGGCAGGAAGCTGGAACGTGCATTCCCAATGCTTCAAAGGAGACTTTAATGGTGAAATTGTTCTCTAGGATGTACTTTGTCCGGCAAGATAGAGAATACTCGTGCGCCATCTACTTGTGTAAGTAAGAGTCTGTTTGGTTGTGCCCGGGTCACATCTTGCCATGCCACAAGTGCACAGCCGTTCTGAGAAAACAGGCGGATATAAACTGATCTTTTTATAACGCGCCAAACTGTAGGTGGCAACCAAACAACAATTCCTTTCTTACGTGGCCTCCGAAGCTATGGCATGGCCGACATAAGCTAAATAATATAAACTGTCAGCAGATATAACTATATAAGCTGTACTGGCCAACCAAGCAACCTCTAAATGATATGATTATGCACTTAACAGTTTATGAATCCTAATGTTGATCCAGGAAAGGTTAAGTGTCATTATATTAGAGGTGTATATTGTTGAGGTAAAGAGACCGAGTACAATGATCAATTCAGTGCCACCAGTGTGCAATGTTTGTATTATTAAACTGCAGTACCAAATGTCATACAAATATTTTTTCTCTAGTGCAAATGTTTTTATATTTCTCAGCAACATGGTACACGCGTACAAATGTACACTGAAATTTAACTAGCATAAATTTAAGCCTTCCTATTTTTGCTAATACAATGCAGCTGGGCATCTCTCAAGAAAACTCTAGGGAACCAAAGCACGAACATCAAAGCACATGGAAATTTGGAATTTCACATGAGCACCTCCAAAGGGCCTGTTTGGAATAAAAGAATACAAAACAGAGGAAAGGAAGAAAACACACGAAGATAGATGTTGTGGGAAAACAGAGGACTGAGCGAGCTGTTTGAAATACATGAATTTTAAATATAGGAATTTGGAAACTAAATGATAAAGAAAATATTAAAAGCGCCTAACCTCACGTGAACAAGAATCTTACTTTGCACTGGCAGCTGCTCCTTTGGTCACTCACTTTATCTCGGACATCGATTGGAAGAGAAAGCAAGATATAATTAACAATGGATTTTTTTTGGTTTCTACGTTTTGTGAAGAGAAGCAAACCATTGAAATTCCTATAAGAAAACTTCAGTCCAAACGGGGCCTTATCTTCTATATCTCTTAGTTAGTATTTATAAGGTGAGCCAGCCCTCGTCCCAATTCTACAATTATACACGCGCTCACGCCTACTAGCTTGATCTTGATCGCTAGAAACATGTAGAGTTCAAAGTTGGTGGTTCACTACAAGAGAAGCTAAGCCTCGAGTTCAAAGTTGGTGGTTCACTACAAGAGAAGCTAAGCCTCGTGGATGTTATCCAGACTAGGATGGTAGATATGGAGATCAGTCTTTGAGTCTTTTTTTTTCTCTTAGTTTACTATTTCACTGGCATAATTGATTGGCCCGGCATGGGTGGCACCAGGACTAGGTCTGAGACCCACCATCGGGTTCGAGACTTTCACATGTTCACCGCATCATCGCATTGGAAAATTTGAATTTTAATGCAATGATCAAGTACTCCAGAATTTGAGCTTTTCAAACAGGCCAGATCTGGCAGCAAGCTTCTTCAATGCCCCACGCATTGTTGCAGGAACTAATGATTTAGAATGGAATCTAAGTATTAACATAGTTCTTAGGAAGAGATTAATTATTTTAAACGGGTAACGTCTCAAGTTGACGTGGACAACATAATGTATATTAGTGGATGAGTGTCTCAGTAACGTGGATATCATAATTGCTTATGCTATTAAACTTCAATTGCAAATCATAGTGGGATGATGAGGTGGATACCTTACAACAACAATAACAACAACAACATAGCCTTTTTTCAAGCAAGTTGGGGTAGGCTAGAGATGAACCCACAAGAGACAAGTCACAGAGTAACACATAAAAGTCATGGTTCAGGCACGTAGATGGCTAGTCTCCAAGCGCTCCTATCCATAGCTAAATCCTTAGAGATATCCCACTCCTTAAGGTCTCTCTTAACCGACTCATCCCAAGTCAATTTAGGTCGGCCTCTGCCGCTCTTTACATTGTCGTCCCGCTTTAGAACCCCACTACGCACCGGCGCCTCAGGAGGCCTTCGTTGAACATGTCCAAACCATCTCAACCGATGTTGGATCAACTTCTCCTCAATTGGTGCTAACCCAACTCTATCCCGAATATCGTCGTTACAGACTCTATCTCTCCTAGTGTGCCCACAAACCCAACGCAACATACGCATCTCCGCTACACTCAGTTGTTGGACATATCGCCTTTTTGTAGGCCAACATTCCGCACTGTATAACATCGCGGGGCGAATCGCCGTCCTATAGAACTTACCTTTTAGCTTCTGAGGCACCCTTTTGTCACAAAGAACGCCAGAAGTTTGATGCCATTTCAACCAACCAGCTGAAATTCTATGTCTAACATCCTCATCTATGTCTCCATCCTTTTATAGCATTGAGCCTAGATACCAAAAGGTATCCTTCTTGACCACCACTTGCCCATCAAGACTAACGTCTCCCTCCTCTTGTCTAGTCATACCGAAATCACACCTCATGTACTCGGTCTTGGTCCTACTAACTTTGAAACCTTTCGAATCTAACGTGTGCCTCTATAGTTCTAACTTTCTATTAACCCCTGCTCTACTCTTGTCAACTAGCACCACATCATCAGCAAAGAGCATACACCAAGGCATATCCCCTTGTATGTCTCTTGTGACCTCATCCATCACCAAGGCAAATAGATAAGGGCTCAATGCTGACCCTTGATGTAGTCCTATCTTTATTGGAAAGTCACTGATGTCGCCATCACATGTTCGGACACACGTCACTGCATCCTCATACATATCCTTGATAAGGGTAATGTACTTAGTTGGGACTTTGTGCTTTTCCAAGGGCCACCACATGACATTTCTTAAAACTTTATCATATGCCTTCTCGAGGTCAATAAAGACCATGTGCAAGTCCTTCTTCTGCTCCCTGTATCTCTCCATCAGTTGACTTATTAAGAAAATTGCCTCCATGGTCGACCTACCCGGCATAAACCCAAACTGGTTTTGGGTTACACTTGTCCCTCTTCTTAGGCGATGCTCGATAACCCTCTTCCAAAGCTTCATCATATGGCTCATCAGCTTGATCCCACGGTAGTTGGTACAACTTTGAACATCTCCCTTGTTCTTGAAGATCGGAACTAATATACTTCTCCTCCATTCTTCAGGCATCTTGTTGGACCAAAAAATGAGGTTAAAAAGCTTAGTTAACCAATCTATAGCTCTGGCACCTAGGCATCTCCACACCTCAATAGGGATACCATCAGGGCCCATTGTTTTACCTCCCTTCATCTTCTTCAAAGCTTCCCCGATCTCTGCCTGCTGGAATCTCCTCACAAAGCGCCTGTTCGTGTTGTCAAAGGAGTCATCCAACTTGGGGGTAGGACCCTCACTCTCCCTATTGAACAACTTATCAAAGTACTCTCTCCATCTGTCCTTGATCTCCTCATCCTTCACCAGAAGTCGGTCTGTTCCATCCTTGATGCATTTGATTTGGTTGATGTCCCTTGTCTTCCTCTCGCGGATTCTAGCCATCCTATAAATGTCCTTCTCCCATTCCTTCGTGCCTAACCGCTGATAGAGTTCATCATACGCCTGACCTTTTTCCACACTCACAGCTCGTTTTGCAGCCCTCTTCACTATTTTATAGCCCTCGATGTTGGCTACACTCTTATCTTGGTGGAGGCGCTTGAAACACTCCTTCTTCTCCCTAATTGCCCCTTGCACCTTGTCATTCCACCACCAAGTGTCTTTCGCTTCCCGCTTGCCTCCCCTACTCACGCCAAACACTTCTGAAGCCACCTTCCGCACATATGTTGCCATCTTTAGCCACATGTCATTTGCATCTTTTCCTTCTTCCCAAGGCCCCTCGCCTAGCATCCTTTCCTTAAACGTCTGCACCGCTTCCCCTCTAAGGTTCCACCACTTTGTTCTTGCAATCTTGGCTCGATTGTCCCGACGGACACGTACCCAAAAGCAAAAGTCCGCCACCAAAGCTTGTGTTGAGGGACAACACACTCCCCAGGTATCACCCTACAATCTAGGCAAGCACGTCTATCCTCCCTCCTGGCAAGGATAAAGTCGATCTGGCTCGAGTGATGTCCACTACGAAAGGTCACTAGGTGGGATTCCCTCTTCCTAAAGAGGGAGTTCGCTATCAACAAGTCGTAGGCCAACGCAAAATTCAAAACGTCCTCTCCCTCTTGATTCCTACTACCGTACCCAAACCCACCATGCACCCGCTCAAAACCAACATTAGTCGCACCCACATGACCGTTGAGGTCTCCTCCTATGAAGAGCTTCTCGCTAGTAGGCATGGTACTAACCAAGCTATCTAGATCTTCCTAAAACTGCATCTTGGTGCTCCCGCTAAGACCTACCTAGGCGGCATAGGCACTGATCACATTCAGAGTCGAATCTCCAACTACAAGCCGAATTAGGATAATCCGGTCGCCTTGCCTCCTTACATCAACGATCCCATCCTTAAGGCTCCTATCGATCAGGATGCCTACACCATTCCTGCCCGATGTTGTACCCGTGTACCAAAGTTTGAAGCCCGTATGCTCCACCTCCTTCACCTTCTAGCCCTTCCATTTAGTCTCCTGCACGCATAGAATATTTACACGCCTCCTAATTGCTGCATCGACCAACTCTCTCAACTTACCGATTAGGGACCCTACGTTCCAGCTACCTAGACGAATTCTAGTTGGCTCGGCTAGCTTCCTTACCCTTCGCATCCGTCGAGAGAACTGCGAAGACCCTTGCTCATTTTGCACCACACCCGGGCGCCGATGTGGCGCGCCACTAAGGATGTGACGCCCTGATCCTTGCTCTCTTGACACCGTGTCCAGATCACGACACGGCGCGTCACGGGGGTGACGACCCGGCCCTTGCATATTTAACACCATACCCGGGTTCCGGCATGGCGCGTCGCTAAGAGGGTTACTCCCCAACGGGATTCTTTTGGGTCTCATCTCCATAAGAGTGGCTAAGTTTTTACGTTGGCTCGCCAAACCTAACACAACCCTCCTCCTTTGTCAGGGCTTAGGACCTGCTATGTTGGGACACCAAAGCACCCCCACCATAGGCGGAGTTATGAGGTGGATACCTTACATGTCAAAAAAAATTCCTTAGTGGGAATCATAGTGGGATGATAAGGTTGATACCTTGCATATCAAGAGAATTGCTCAGTGGTTTTGCTTTATAAGAGTTATAGATAGATGAGGGTGAACAAATCACAGACCGTTCTTCTGTTTGACGATATGAACAGCAAGGATCAAAACAAGTACAACACTTGAATGGAAATAAGATAAAGCATCCGGAAGATCAGTAACACAGTCTCGTCCAAAAAACTACCAGAGGATCACACCTAAAAGGTAAATGAAATAAGTAATTTTTTTGGATGTCTAAAATAGAACAGCCGTTAAGGCCTTAACCATCAATTACACGAATTTCGTTAAATTAATTTTGTGGTGCCCGAGCTACATGGTTAAACAAAGTTTAGCGCAGTCTGATTGTCATAGCTAAAAAAAGGTCATACGTATGTTCTACTCCCTCTGACCATTTGTTCTATTCAAATTTTTTTAGTGAATCATAAAATAAATAAATTATTATTAAATATCTCTAACGATAAAATGACTTATAAAAGTTAATAATATTTATGAAAAAATTGAATAAGATGAATGGTTAAATAAGATGGCATGGAGTCCAAGGTGACACTTTCAAATGGACCCAGGGAGTACACTTGTATTTGTAAAGCAATACTACAACAGTATAACGACACCAATACCACATGCAGGACAAACAGGTATAGTAGACAAAAAAAAAAATCTTAACCTACTCAGCTCAACAATGTGCTGATAAGCCAAGGGATGAGCATCTAACGTGGTAGTCATCCACACTACTGCTCAAGCAATGGTATTTTTTTTTTTTTTGCACATATACCGATTAAAGTATTCCAATGGATGGGTTCAATTTTTCATAGCGCTAATTGACGAGAACAGGGATATTTCAGAACAGTGCGTTGCTAACAATAAGCATGAAATGGTTACCCAACTCCAACAATATCTACTACGATTGTACCACCAGAAAACATAAACAATATTCAAGCTTTTGTTTCAGAGGCTGTAAAAGGTTTATTATTAAGAAAAGCAATTAATGCATAGCCAAGCACATGTGTCATGATAATGGGCTAGTGCGTGTGCCGTTTAAAGTTAGTTTTGTTTGTGTGCATGCTGAATTTCCACACCCAATAAATACTAATGCGGGTGGCATCAAATGAAGGAGCTCTGATCGGTGACTCGGTGTACATCATATACAAACTACATTTGTTAATTATAGAGGAAAAAGAACTATATGCAAGGCAATTTTCGTGGTCTGCTCACAGGCCTTTCTTTGTCCTTTAGAGAGTGTTGTCTCACGGTCGCAAAGCAATGGTCTTTATACTCTCTGCTCTTTATATTTATCACTATCAGCCCTCCCAGACCCTCAATGCCTTATATATGTGTCAGCCACGCTGCTTATATGTCCCTTCTCTTCACTAGAAGTCCCTCGGAACTGTTATTGGAAGCCTATACACGGCAAGAATATCGAGTCCTAAAGTTTGGCGGTTGAGAATTGGAGGTGGCAGGAAACTGGAAGGTACCATATCTCAGTATCTAACACGTCTCATGTGCCAGATATGAAGTGCCAGTACTCCCCGATGTAATAATGATGATAAAAGACGGTTAATGTTTCACTTTACTATTTTCTCAATATTCTTACGCTACAGATTCTTGCGATCCAGACATCTTTATACTGGGTTCATCTGCTTTTCCAAGCCTTTCCCCCTGTGTTTCCTTATATCATGTTGTTAACAGATTGCATATCTCGCCAACTAAGTGACTGAAATAAGGGCCCAAGAAATTGAAAACCATCGTAAGTACTTAAGCCAATAATAACAATACCAAAGGCGTACAGACGGTACAAAGAAGTTGGTCTCTCGTTCAATTGTTGTGTAGTTGTGTGTTCAGCGGAGCAGGGGCCTATGCATAGTGAGCTCAAGCCGAATTTCACTAGTACAGTGAGCTCAAGCCGAATTTCAAAAGATGTAGGTTAACAACGGCATACATTTCTCACATAGCACAAAGTAGTTTATCCTGCTGTTAAGATTTCAGCAACCAACCAAGATACCAAAGAGCAAAATAAAAAAAAACAATTTTCACAGAATCAATGATCCCGATGGGCAGACTGAAACTGTAGGTAGAACCTCAGCTGTAGGTGTAAATATACAGTTTCCTTTCAAAGCAAATTTTGATGTGCTTCAACGTTAAAATTAAGTCACTGCTATTAACTGCAATGTTAAATTTGTAGCACAGATAGAAAATACATTGCAACAGTAAAAGCGGCAAAAGAACAAATGTGCAAAATGTGCACCAAATGTGCACCAAATTATAAGAGATAGGTTAGGTAACACATGACTTAGTTTGAAAAGGCACCATCAACACATCTCCGCCGAAATATGAACTCACAATAAATCAATAATTTCATAGGGCTAGAATTCCTAGGATAACATGAGTAATTAAAGGATTACCAGACGCTACAAGCATAATCAAACAAACAAAAAAATAAACTAACAGCTCATCGCTAACAAGCCAAGGAACCAAGAATAAAAAGAAAGGGGACCACAAATAAAGCAGTGTTAAACTGTCTGTAGAAAAATTCCCAAGAGCAAAAACAAAAGGCAAATTTCATGGAATCAATGGTCCACTACACAAAAATGCAGAACCTCATCTGTATGTAAATACATTACAGAACCAGTTCAAATTAAGATTTAAACATTATTCGATATCACATTCCATTCAAAGAAAATGTTGAGGTGCAAGAGTTGTAAGTTATAATTAGATTAATGCTATTAATTAATAGTTATGCTAAGTTTACTAGGACAACAAGAAAATAATGCACTTGGAAAGCAACATTGCAATGGTAACAGCAGCAAAAACAGAACATACTTCCATCGTCCTAGAATAAAGTGCCAAAAGCATTCACAATGTGTAACTGATTATAAGAGGCAAACCCCTCCTAGCTCAGTCTAAAGAGGCACATTACCAATCCAAATATGGACCTCACAATAAGTTCAGAGGGTTGCATCATAAATTCTAGAATTCCTAGATACCTTGCATTTCAGGTCAGGGAGTAAAACTAAAACTAACAGCTCATCAATGATAAGCCAAGCAACCAAACATGAAACATCTAATGATCTAATATGGTAGTCAACAGTGTTTCAATTCGAATGTATCCAACTTTCCATAGTGTTGCTTAACAATATTTGGAACCATCTAACTAAAAAGAATGACTACCCAACTTTTAACAACTACAAATGTCTATCTGTATATTACAGAGACAGTACAAACAGTATTCAAACATTTTAGGAGACAGTACAAACATAAGAAATCCAATGGCAAACAATACACATGTAGTGAGATCGTTGAAATGAATGCCTATTTGAGTGGACAAATCAAGCTAGCTATTACTAATACTACATCAAGCTAAAGCAAGATTTTCCCTGGAAGTCTAGTAACATTTAACAATCAGCAATGATATTACTTTCATAGGCTACTATGACAGTTCAAATAAGACTGTAAACAATATTCGTTATCTATTTGATGAAACAGAAAATCCTAATGACATTAATGGAACATTTAACAATTCAGACAATTCCAAGCCCACAAGCTCAATTAGCCTAATATGAAGTAACATAATAACTAACCATATCATCAGCTCAAGTAGAAACAACTTTATGAAACATTTGTGTTGTAACAATAACAAGACATGATGAATCACAAATGCCTCGCACCAGCTAGACAAAATATTTTAAGAACACACAAGCCGTGATTTCAAACAAAATTTCAACCAGATCTATCCATGACAACATTTAACACATCAACGGCATATCTTAGTAAAATTATCCCTGAGAGGCCCAGGTCTAAACACGAAGTCTTCATGTGGTAATACGAAAACAGAGATGATAGCTTAGACAGTGTCTGATACAAGAAATCGACAGCTAAAGCAGGCACTATTGGGACGCGCCGAGCATCTAGAAGCGGAGCTTGGTAAAGAACCACCTGTTCTTGCCAGTCTTGAACCTCTCCTCGAGGCGCGCCTTGGCGGCCTTGCAGGCGGCGACCTTCTTGTCGCGGGTGGCGAGCGCGTCGGCGCCGCCGGTGGCCACGTCCTTGAAGTCGACGTCGAGGGTGTAGCGGGTGGGCATGAGGTGGGTGAAGTTGACGAGCTTGATGAAGCACTTGACTCGCGACTTCTTGGCCGTCTTCTTGGCCGAGTCCTTGCGGACCACCTTCTTGGGGTACTTGGCGAGCCCGGCGACGAGGCAGTGGCCGTAGGGGCGGTCGCGGGTGCCCTCCTCGAACACGCGCACGATCACAGCCTTACGGCCGGCGAACCGCCCCTGCAGGAGGATCACGGCCTTGCCGGGCTTGAGGAACTTCACCATCTTCGCGCGCTGCTGCTGCTTCTCCTGCGCCGCCGCCGCCGCCGGGAGGGTAGGGTTCGGGAGGTGGATCAAATGGCAACGCGCGGGGAGGGGAGTGCTTATATAGTGTGGCGGCGCTAGGGTTTCCAGGCGGATGGATTTCGGCTGTTGGATCCAGGATCGGACGGTGCTGCGTGCTCGGGCATCAGGGTTCGCGGGATGGGCCGGACTTGGGCCTGACCTGAGGCTCAGTCTTCAATAGGCCTAGGCCCAACCTGAACCTACTAAAGTTTGCTCGCCCAAGGGGGAAGTCCCATTCCAAAATCCAGCCCAGCATTCCTTCATGTGCCCCAACATAGGAGAAACAAAGGCAATCAATCTCGAAATTTATAAATTTGTACACCTATTTGATATCATTGATTTATTTATTTTTTGTTCTATAAAGAGAGATTTGGATGTCTCAAAGAAAAATTCATAATTCTTGGTTCATCGGATTATATGAACAAAACGGACAGCAGCTAATAAGAAATGTTTTTTTTGACAACTAATAAGAAATGTTGTAAAATAAATATGTGCCGTCATGATATATTTTTTCTCAGGTAATCCTCCACCTAATCACATTTTGCATTCAAAAGCGTGTCTAAGAAGCCAGGGAGGCAATAAAATCCATGCTCAGGGTACCAGCCAAATATGATCTCAGGATGCAAACCCAACAAGCCCTTCAACACACTTGTGAAAAATGGATGTGTTCCCTTTCTTTAAACATCTAGAGGTTGAATTATGTGCACTTAGAAACCATGGCGCATGTACAGATGCACCCTTCATGCGACAACTTACTGCTAATTAATAAATTTGTATTTCATAAAAAAACACTATCGATTTGTCCTTCAATTGAATGTGGTTTAGAATGGGAGGTTGCCCAACAATGTCGTTCATGTTTTTTCTATACATTGTTTTTTTAGATTCTATTTACTCTCTAAAAAACCAAAAAAAAGAAGAGAGCTGCCGTCTATATTGTCAGGGATTTTTAGTATTGTTGAACGACCAATTGACCATCTTTTGCTCACTATTTATCCGCCTTTCAAACCCTCCATCCGACCACCACTTTTATGGTTTTCGTTAGATACTAATATCGGCCTAACTTAACTCTTAAGCTAACTAGAAGATCCTTGTAATTATGGATTCTCCTTTTACAATTCGATTTTTTTTTATTTGGCCAACAATTTTCAAATCGAGGAGACTCAATTAGGAAAATCTAACGAACGACGGATTTGCGGCGACTCGAGGGGATTGCACCCCTTGGCCGGCGCGCACGTGCCCTATGGCGCTTGCTACCTACGCCCGGTGAGGCGGTGGCGGCTGGGCCCCTCATGTAGGCCCAACTTGGCCCAATTTCTTGCCTAACTCGGGGAGCCAATGTTGGACTTGTTACAGTAGGCATGCTTGGTTAGAGCCTTGGAGATTTAGCCTAGCATAAATTGTTGCGCGAGACGTTTCTATAAAATACATGTTTTCTTGCATGACGAGACAATTTTGAGAAAGATGTGTGATCAATTTTGGGGTAAAAAAAACTCAAACGAACTACAATTTGGAACGGACTAGTATGACAAAAAAAAAAAGAGAAAAGTAGATAGAATCATTACACATAAGCTTCTAGCCATTGACTTAAAATTACCGAGCATATACACATCCCACCATCAGTTTGTCCTTTGATTTTTATACTAGTGGTTTAGTGCGTCCGGTTGCATTACAATGTTCTTCATATGTTCTTTATGCATTGATCTTTATTGTTTCTTTACTCTCTCCACTACTAACAAAAAAGGAAGAGCATTGCGCATACATTGATCTTTACTATTTGTTTATTATTTATTTATTTATTTATTACGCATTGATCTTTCAAACCACCACCAGCAGCCAATTGATCACCCTTTATTCCTTCACTAATTGTGCGCCTTTATTTCAGCCTCTCCTCCGGCCACCCCCTTATATATGACCGTGGTGCTTCATTTCATCCCGTCACTTCGCAGGTGTAACTCTAACTTGGCCAACGATCGAATGCTGCATAGAAAGATAGAACCATAGTGTGAAGCACGTTATTGTTCGTTAATCATTAGTATGAATTTTTCTGATAGCGGTTTAGAATGGGAGGTGGCAGGAAATTCGAAGGCTTTTCTGATAGTGGTTTAGAAGGTGCAAGGAAATTGGAAGGCTTTTCAGATAGTATGTGGTGTACTAGTGGTATATTGAGCTTGGTACTGCTGAGCTTGGACCAACTAGCAAGGAAGTGTGACGGCAGCGCGCAATGTTCTCCGCCAACAAGAGCCCACGGACCCACAGCCAAAGAGCGACCAGCGACGTGTGCACCAATTCTATCTATTTTTTTCATGCCATGCGGCTGCAGACTGTAACAGTATGCCTTGTAGAGTATTTGCTTTGAGCTAGTTTTCAATTTCTTAAATGTATTTAAATTTTTAGGGCATGTGTTCTATAAATTAAGCGTTTAGTTCTTAGCGGTATTTCTTTTTTTTTTCTGAAAGTGTATGCTGCTAGGAAAAAAGGTAATTGTTTTTTTTTTGTGTTGTAGTTTTTTCTTGTTAGTGGAACATGCTGTAATATGGGGAGACTCAGCTTTTTAGTCTCGCTCTAGGCCCCCAAAATTTCAGGGCCGACCCTGGCCATCAAATTCAATGAAGTCTTTTTTATTTTACCACTGGGGTTATTATTACTAGTGATAAACAGTAATTTCTGATCAGCAAACCTTGGGAGACCGGAGTAAGAGACAGAAATTGTGGACTAATTCTGGCACAAATGATCTTCTAGCACAGCTCTAGAAGTTTATGTGTATGCTTGTCATGTGTAACACCACTGCCAACAAGAAATTTGCGGGTGGCCAAAATAGATTGCCAAAGTTGGGCATGCAGTCTGGAATTTCAGGGCCGACCCTAGCCATCGGTATTTTTGTCCACCCCCAAAAAAAGATTAAAAACAATAAGCAAAATTCCAAACTCGCGACAGAGCCTAGATACCGCTCGATCTGCCGACATGTCGTCAATCCACCGCTAGCACTCTTGATTCATTGGCCGGCACCATTGATCCGTTTGCTGCGGATAGCGCCTTGCTTGATGATACCTCCTCCTCGTCCTTGTAGAGCACCGAAACACACACGGCCCTACTACACCTCCTATCATCATGGTCGGGCCCTAGGGCATGCGTGGCCCTCCGTCTCCTCCTCATTGTCGTCGGGCCCTAGGGTGTGTGTGTGTGGCTCTCTACTACCCATGTGGATGCGGTTCCTACCATTATATCGGTGCACACGTGGAACCCCCATCGATTCATTTGTAGACCCCACCACCGTGCCGATGCCCACCTCACCACCGAGAGGGGCCATGGCTTGAGCACGTCGCGAGAAGAGATGAGCCTCGAAGAAGCGTAATGGCCTTGCCCTATTAGAGGTGGGCTGATGCAAACCTCTTAAGAGGCTCCTCGCCATAAATAGATTTTGCAAGATGATTTTTGACCGCCTCCATAAATTGATTTTTTGTCATAGGAGATATCTCCATTACTAATAAACAAGTGCCAAAACTTTTAGCTACAAATGACCGGATACAAAACGGAATACTATCTAGCTCTAGATGAGTACCCTGGCTCAAATTTGCCCCAAGGCAAGCTAAATTGTGGGCTACCAAATTGCATGAACGAGGATTATGAATTACATCAAAGGCAACAAAGTTACTAGACTTGGCCACAATTTGAAGCAATGATGTAATTCAAAGGCCACAGTTTATGAATTACATCAGGATATGCAATTATGCAAAGGTGCCACAGACATCGCATCAACCAGACTTGGCCTATCCATCACCAGCTACCTTCTCAAATTTGAGCCATTGTTCATCAACAACTAAGAAGAAGATTAGACAACACCATTGCTATACGTGCCTAGGCGAGGTATACATCGAGGTATCCATCGCCTATTTGTTGGTCCACTTAAAAAATCCGTCTCTGAAAATTGATTTTCAGAGGTGACTCTTCTAAGACAAATATGTCTGAAAATCATTCATTTTCAGAGGTGAATGTCTTAGGAGAGCCGCCTCTGAAAACAAAGATGGTTGTTTTAAGAGAACCGTCTCTAAAAATCACACATATTTAGAGGTGGGTTTCTTAATGGAACCAGCTCTAAAAATTGATTTTAGCAATGGTTTGTATATCAACAGTGCCTCCCTCGAAGGATAGTGATAGTGTGCTATGTCAGCCACCACTGTTGGAAATGGTGGGTGTTACTGATGTAACTTTTTTTACTTGTGTCTCTAAAATGGATGCCAAGAAAAAATAGTCTTTCTCTAAGAATTTGGCATTTTAGACTTGGTATACAAAATAAAAAAAATTAGGCCCACAAACTATATTTTCATCCCCGGACCAACCGTAGCCGCGCGATTCTTTTCCTCGTGCATGGACAAGGCGCTGCCGCCGTGGTCCAGCTCTTCATTGAGAAGTTCCAGGTGCACATCACTATCGCAGCCCTACGAGACGGACAGCACGTCGGCGACCTCTTGTGGCGTGTGAATAGCGTCCCGGGTCAGAACAATGTACCTCTTTCTCGGTGGGTTCCACCGTATTGGCGTCGTCAACCTCCGTCACCACGTCATTGTCATCGTTGTAGTGGTAGATCAGATCCTCGCACGTGCTGTCGCCACCACCGTCCATCTCGTCATAATTTATGTTGTCATCTTTGGTGCCATTGCTGGTCTCGCCAGCCTTGTAGACCTCGATAAACAAACCGAGATCTCTTCCTGGCACCTATCTCGCCATCACCGTAGTCCTCGTCAACCTGGCATCTCTTGCAGGTGCCATTCTCGCCATCGCTGTCCTTGCTTCTCTTCTTGATGGCCCTTACCGCCTCCCGCTGTCTTCATGCCGCACTGCATGTGCCGTCAAGGAGTCTTCGCGCCCGCATGAAGCGATGATGAGATGCGGGAAGTCGCAATGCCAACCAGGCTACACGCGCGCATATATGCGCGGGCAGATGGAGCAGATGCCAAGTTTCCATCATTGCCAAGTCCATTTGCCAAACCATTGGAGGGCAAATTTTCTTGTTTTGCTAAAAGTAGATGGATAACGTTGATTTGGGGTACTCATGGAAATGCTCTTAGTTGCAATCACGTGAAGTCCTTTTGGCTTGATACATCGCATCTGGAATCCTTGCATCTGTTCAATAGCTTCATCATAAGCCCTTGCATCTGTTCACTAGCTTCATCATAAGACACACCTTGCAGCATCCATGATCCATACCTCTCTTCGTCCCAATTCATTCAAGTGGACTCTTAGCAGGGCTCCAACCTCACTTGCATTAAGTAGAACCCAAAAGGATGCATCAATCGTGGAGACTTGTGGTTGAGGGAGGAAATTGTAGCGGACGATGTGACATTATTGTTGTGGCAGGGATGAAGGAATTGGCATGAATATTCGGCGTCGTCGCCAATCACTGCCGGTGGATTGCACAAGATTTTAATAATCCATCGTCGTTCAGAACAAGGCATAAGTGGAGAATGTGCGTCAATATGAATTGGGAACACGAGCCGCTCGTGAGATGATGAGTTGCCTCTTTCATTTTATTCATAACTGTTCATGGGGATGTCTGTAAAATTGACACTACATAGATGGCCGCTTGGTTGCACGTGCCCTCAGTAGAGAGCAGCATGTACACGGTATACATTTCGCTGTACAAGAAAATGTCCTAGAGCGTTGTAGGGAAGTCATCATATTGTTTCTTGATTTAGACCCCGTTTGGTTCCCTTGAGGCCATGACTAAAACTAAAGTAGACTAAACTTTAGTCTCAAATTTATATGCTTGAGATTTGTAATTGAAGTGTCTCAAATTTATATGTTTGAGATTTGTCTCTATGATGCTTCAATGCTGATAATGATACTCCAAGTCATGCTGTAAGTGCCATGCTTGCAGACCATGCTCATCTTGCATTCAAAGCTGCGTCCTGCCCTATATATGTGTCAATATTTCTGTTCTACATGTTATGAAAATTAATTGATTTTTCCCAAGAACCTTCGCTCTAACAGAGCATTATATATGCATCTTTGAATAATTGGTGCCCGTGCATGTTCTCCTTACTCTCCCCTCAATCAACTCCGACTCGGCTCTCTTCTCTTCTTCCCCAATTCAGTTTCATGATTCTAAGACTCTTGGAGGATGTCGGAGCTATAAAAGAAGCGTCAAAGCTATAAAGAATGGGAAGAAGCTCTCGTGAGCTAACTGCCATCTTATGCCCATCACCATTCTACAGCAAACTGTTTCTTGCTTCACAATGATCCATCAAAGTCTGCGGGGGAAATATCTTCATATATTATTGCCAAGATCGATATTGGGCATGGCAGGTACTGGGATAACACACAAATATGAAGCAGGCATGATGCCAGGGGAACCAATTAGAAAAGGTAGTACATAAGATGGAGACTAACCTAAACCAATTGGAGGAGAAACACACGTGGAGGCATATTGTGCCATGATGGCAGTGGCTGATCATGCGGAACAGAATAAGTCAATCCTCGGTACACTTCCACCAGAGTTGCGCATCAGGCCAAATACCTAGGTCACCATTTTGCTCCAGTTCACTAGGGACTGGCTTACGGGTCGGTCGCAACACACGACTTATAGTGCGAGCTTCAGTCACAAGTATGCTTGATTTGGCCAGAACTTCGTTGACGGCTTTTAGTTCAAACGATAGAAAATTTCATACTGCAAGTCACTCCAGCATGTCCTCTTCCGCAAATCATCTGCGAGGGGGAGCATCAATAATTTTTGGAGAAAATGACGTGAAGATTATTTTTGGGAAAAAAACAATGTGATAGAGTGTTAGCAGAAACTCATTCATGCTCCTCACAGATCAGAGCAGTTGTGCTTGCGGATGCGATCCATCTGTCATGCATGTATGGCCAAATGGTAATAGAGTCCATCCTCCCTTGTTCATCATCTCGTCTTCATGCTCTGTTTTTCATGTTCTTTACACTCTATAAAAAAACAGAAAGAAAATAAAAGGCATTTCTCATCTTTACTGCCATGGTTTGGAAGTTTATATGAGAAACCAAATGACCACCTTTTGCTCACTATTTATGATCCTTTTAGCCTCTTCATCAGGCTACCCCGTATTAAATGACTGCCGTGCTTCACTCCATCTACTCAGCTATAACTGTAAGCCCAAGTAACCAATGGTCCAATGCTGCATTGGAGGCCAGATGATGTAGTTGAAGAGATTTCTTTGTTGTTCTTTAATCATCAATATGCTTTTTTCTAATAGTGGCTTAATCATCAGAATGGGAGGTGCCAGGAAATTGGAAATCGCCTTTCTTGAATGTGTTTCTGGACTCGGAGATCAGAGCGGAACTAGCCATTAATTGTAGTCATCTCTGTTCTGCCAGTAGGGTCATTACTAGTGATGAACAATTATTTTATAGGATTAAAAATATTTTATAGGAATCAGCTGCCCTTCAAACTTGACCGTCCTTGTGTGCAGACACTGTACTAAAACAACTCTTGTGACCAATTCTGGCAGAGATAGCACTAGAGGTGTCTGAGGGTGATATGCATATGCATGATCAAGTAGTGATGTGTAAGGGCAGCTTTAACTGCTGAATCTAAGCATGAGTCCACGTAGTGCGAACACACAACACATGTTTAATTTGCTTTGTTACCCTCTAGTGTGGTTCATTGCATTGGTCGCAAAATAAACTAAGAAAAAAATATGAGCTCCGCCTCTGTTGGTACGTGAAGCTCCATGCAGCTGACTGCTCCATTAACTAGAGCATTATGGAGTTTTTGGTTCCACACCTTCACTTGGGTATAATCATGACTGGTAGACCCTAGTATGGTATAAAGTCCATTATGTGAGACAATAGTGTTAGCGGGAACTCATTCATGCTCCACGTGGTCGCAGAGGCAGTAGTGGATACGATGCCACCCATCTGTCCTCCTTCGTTCATCTTGCGCAGTTCATGCTCTGTCATACCCTTTGAGTATCATCAACGGACTCCACATGTCATTGCATTACCTACACCTCTGCAAAATCTGTGCCCTCGTTTGTACTGCATGCCCTGCTACTCTATAAGTTATGGTTCTAGTCCTTTCTCTAGTTGTGTTGTGTGTTGCCCCCATTCAGTTTTTCAGCAATGTCGTTGTTTTAAGTGCAGGGACTCGGTTTGAAGTTTGCATTTCAATCCCATGTCCACCACTAGCAACCTGCTGCTTCTAGGATGTAGATGTAGTTTCAGAGCGTGATGATCCATCAACCAAAAAAATTTAGAGAAAGTTCCAGCTTGATAGTTGGGCATGACACGTATCAGGATATGCAAAGCTGCAGCAGATATTGCATAAATCAGACCTAGCCTGTCCATCAGCGGCTAGCTCCTCTCTGATCAAGGTGACACTGGAGTGTATCATTGATGGAATATCCAGCCAGCAAAAAGATTGGATAGATGAAGCCGTATACGAACTATCCTTTATCAGAGATCTTCTTTCGGTTGATCAGTGGCTATCTCAGTGGTCACAGCAACATCAGCTGCAGCCAACTCGGGAGCGACGTGGCAGCCACGGCCGCGCCGAACTCTGCTTCGCCATGCTTCATGTACGACGATCTGTTCGATGTGCCCAACTCTGCCTTGTCATGCTTTTTCTATGGTTGCGCCCAACTCTGCCCTTGTATACACCCAACCAGAGCATCCTGATCACCAACAACTAGCACCGTGTAGAATAAAACAAAACCTTGTCGAAACATGTTTAACCGAACAGTCAAAACATAAACTGCCTTTATTCTTCTTCATGTTGGACTGGATTGTCTACTAAGCTGCTGCAATAGGATTTGTAGAAGGTTTTCATGGAGACAGAGCAGAGAACAGAGATACATTTCTTAGTAGCTCCATGGTGATCATAGCTGAAATTCGATATTTTTTAGATAAAGGATAGTTCGTACTCGGCTTTATCTATCAACCAATAAAATCAGATCAATTATTACAAATTTTTGCCCATAGGCTAGCATACGAGCTGTAAAGATCTCCAACTTACTGCAGATTCAACATCATCCTAGATTTCTTTTGCTAGCTGCTCTTTCTGTCGCTCCAATCCATGCTGTTCTTTTTAGGCGAGTTTCTGCACAAAAACAAGAGTCTGAGTGCATTTTGATATTGAGGTTTATGGCTAATTATCAAAATTTCTTGCCATCATGCAGAACCGATTTATTTTGTTTTAAAGGAATGAGCATATTTAATTTGTCGTTCTTTATTGGATATTCTGCTGTTGCAAGCTTGCCGCTGTGCATTGTGGGTTCATGTTGATCTTGTCGCTATATGCCACTTGAATGATTATTTTTTCGTTGCTTGTATGTCCAGATTTGTCATACCCCACTTTTAAGGATAAAAGTAGAGTGTATAAATAACCTTATATGCGCCCCAGGAACAGTCGTACATATAGGATGACAAATTACAAAGAGTATCATCACCCTGTTTATTACATAGTGTACTAATATTTATTACAGAGTATTACGCATAAATAATAAAATCTAAGATAACATTATTACGGAAACTCCCACAGAGACACGTCGACTGGTGAACACCAAGCCTAGTACTCATCCCGACAGCTCTCACTCCAACCTTCATCTGTTACCCATTCGGGATTTTCCAAAATTGAAAGTAAAGCAAGCATAAGTACACAACCGTACTCAACAAGCATAACATGGGTTAATGAGGCTCAAATCAGCTGACACGATTTGACTGTATTTAGCTTTTATATGTTAATCAAGTTGATCAGT
Organism: Bothriochloa decipiens; assembly: GCA_023333625.1. Lineage (NCBI taxonomy): Eukaryota > Viridiplantae > Streptophyta > Magnoliopsida > Poales > Poaceae > Bothriochloa > Bothriochloa decipiens. The sequence continues at coordinate 8,805,558 of CM041638.1, forward strand.
TAAGCAGCATCAAGGTGACAAGTATTTTCTAAAACCATCATGAACAATGTAATATAAATGAATAGTAAATATAACAGCAAAAACATGAACAATTAACATGACAAGAGAGATCATCATTAGTGTAAGGAGTTCCAAGGCCGCTTGTGTCCTTGAGCAAGGCTAGTATACCAGTTTATTAAACTCCGCGCACAGGTGTACACTTTCACTGTGAGCCGTGATTTACCCTTTCGTCCGAGGAGATCAGCCTCTTAGCCCACTACCAAGGAGGATCGGCAGGGTTCACTATAAAGCCTTTCAAAGGTTCGTCTAACAAGTTAGGGCCACTGAGGTTTCTGTGCCCTACAGATATAGTATCCCCCTTCTGATGGCACACGACCGCAGCCTATACTCATACAGACAGAGGTCTAACTACACCCAACCCGAAACACCCCCCTTGCGCCATAAAGGGAACCGCTAACATGCTAGAAAAGGTCCTCATACTAAGCTAAAACCAGAGCCATATAGCCCTCACAGTTGTACTGTAAATCCCGGAAGGTACGTTACTGATTAATCCTCAGGTGGTTAAAAGTCATTTTTACTGTTCATGTCATAAATACTCATCAAGCCACAAGATCATGATATCATTAAGCACTAGCATCTTGCTACCCAATGTACCCAAAAGGTTCAAGGAATCAGGATATCAAAGCTAGTTATAATCTCTAGGTCATCAAACGGACACATGCATATGAATTATTATTTATAGTGAATAGGTAACAAGGAAGATCCATGCTATACTTGCCTTGATTCACAAAGTCCTACTGATCCTGCTGATCCTCAAAGTAGCTTTGCTCAGCAAAAACCTCACCGTCTGAACTCGATATTAACAATCAACACCAGCCAGTCCAATCGAGCATACATACACGAAGCAAACAAAAAACTATTAGAGAAACAGTACACCAATGTCATCAAAACAGAATAAAAAAGTTATAAAACTATTCTACTCACTTCTACGATCGCGCAGACGTCAAGTTCACCAAAAACGGAGTTATAACGGAGAAGTTATGATTTTTCAAAGATTTCCTGTCGACAAATAAATACTTTAAATATAGACTAAATATATAAAGTTTCCAAAATACTTCAAAAGTAGTACCACTGTGTAGATTATGAAATTATGAATCTAACGAAATTTGAACGGACCAAATCGGAGTTAAAACGTGAAAGTTATAAGCTTTTAAAAATAATGACAAAACTGTAAATAACTGCTGGGTGGCAGATTCGTAATTACCATCATCTTTCACCTCTGGCTGTTGAAGATCGTGGCCATGGCAGCCATGGTGCCATTGCACCAGCGTTGGAGGCAAGGGGCCTCGGCCCTGGCCTGCTGGACGGCCGGTGGCGTCCGGCTACGGCCTACTACGGCCTACGGCGACCTGTCACGGCCGGCTGCGGCCGACTGCGGCCCGCTATGGCCGGCAGCGGCGGCCAGATGCTGCCGGTGGCGGCCAGAAGCGGCGCGCGGGAGATGGAGGACCACGGCTCTCGGCCAGGACTTGGCCGGCTAGCAGCGGCCGACTGTGGCCGGCGGAGGCTGGCTGTGGCCGGCGGCGGCTGGCTGTGGCCGGCTAGGGTTGGCTGTGTGCGGCTAGAGTTGGCTGTGTGGGGCTAGGGTTGGCTAAGTGGCCACGGCTGGCCCTCTTTATAGCCGGCGGGGAACCAGTTGGGCTAAAGCCGCTGGGCTTGGCCCGTTGGGCTGGCTGCGGCTACCTATAGCCGCTGGTGGCCGGGCTGGCTGGCTGTGGCCAGCCAAATTTGGCCATGACCGGCTGGATTTGGCCGGGATTGGCCAGGGATGGCCAGAGAGGGCCCAAGGTGGCCGGGGGAGGCTATGACTGCTTGTGGCCGCTGTGGCCAAGCTAGTGCTGGCTATGGCCGGCCGAAGTTGACCGTGGCCGGCTGAGAGTGGCCACATGTGGCTGTAGCTGGCTGTGGTTGGCCAGATGAGGCTAGGTGAGATTAGGAGAGACCCAAGCTATGTAGGAGCTGGCCAAAGCAAGTTAGGATGCCTTGAGGATAGCAAAGGGTTGCTAGACTAGACTGCTGCTACCCTTACTATGCGGCTGATGGCCAAGTTTGTTCACTGGTGGCCGGCTGCGGCTACTGCTAGTCTAGCCGGGGTGGCCATGGCCGGCTAGGGCTGGCCAGTTAAGGCTAGGATAGGCCAGAGCAAGCCAGGTTGGGCCAGGATAGGCTAGGGTAAGCCAGGGATGTCTAGAGACTGAACTAGGCCTGCTAGAGCTAGGTAGAGGATGGTGTCTTACTAGAGCGATGGTCAACACTATAGAGGGAAAGGAAAGGCTCTTTCTCTCTCTCTATCTATGCAAGAGAAAGAGTTTTTCTGAAAACGTTTTCCAAAACCTTCTTGAGACAAACTTGGGTTTTCAAAGCTTTATTTTCAAACACGAAAAGAACCTAGCCGTGTCTTGCTCGGGTTTTAGAAATTCTTTTTTAAACACCAGCAAAACAAAATAAGGCACCAAGCACAAACCCATCTTTATTATCTTTGTAAAAGTTTTAAAGCCACACTTTTCATCATTTCTTAATGATAACAAAAGAATAAAGTCTTGGCTAATTTTAAAGAAATTAGTAAATCCTTTAGTTTATTTAGTGTTTTTGGTTCACATCCCAAAATTAAAATTTTGGGGTGTGACAAGATTGGATTCACAAACTTGTCAAATACCAACTATCTTTCACTACAAATTCAATATTTACATCAGGCATACACTCTAGTAAATAATTTTAAAAAATCTCGTAAATAGATTATCATAGCTATCTGAGTTAGAAATAAGAAATTCTACTAGTAAATCGATTATGTAATCTTGATTGGTAGGCTTGGTGTGGTACAAAAACAGTCCATTATTTATATATACAAAACAGAGACAGTACTATTAGTAGAAACTCATTCAAGCTCCTCGCCTATGTTCAAAGAATTCAAGCTCCTCCTCACAGATCAGCGGCATGGGCATGGCCTAATAACAAAAGCGCCCGTCGTCCAACTATATATCATGTGCTTTATGCTTTGTCATACCCTCTGAGTATCATCAACAGACTCCACACACCTCGATCGCCTTCAATTAAATATACATTATATACACCTATGCAAAATCACTGTCCTCTTTACAGCCCTGCTACTCTATTAATATATGACTTTTGTGTTCCACTCCCTTGTCTAGTGTTGTGTTCGCCCATTCATTTTTATGTGCTGTGACTTAGTTTGAAGTTTCAACTTCTCAACCATTTCCTTCTAGTTGTAGTAGAGTTCACATACGTAGGAGGACCGTATAATCAATGAAAAGCTGGTTGCTTCTCTTCTGCCGCTTCTGCCCATTACCAGCAACCCACAGCTTGTAGAGTGTTGATGTAGTTTTAGAATGTGATGATCCATCAACCACAAAAAATTATAGAAAGTTCTAGATGGATAGTTGGGCATGGCAGGTATCAGGATATGCAAAGGTGTGGCAGATATTGCACAAGCCAGACTTATCCTGTCCATCAGCAGCTAACTCCTCTCTAATCAAGGTGAGTCAGGAGTTTGACGTTGATTGAACATTCAGCCAGAAAGAAGATTGGACAGCGACCCCGTCAACCATGCCGAGGTGAGGTATCCGTCGTGGCTCGCTTGCTATGCCTGCAGCCTGCTACGGCACGTCTCTGGCAGATACGGCCGCCTTTCTCCGTGTCGCCACGTTGCTGACCACCACGGCGAGTCTACTACCTCAGTCGTCGCATCGACGTCAGCCGCAGCTGCCGTGCTCCACCTCTAGCTCATGAGCAAGGCGGTAGCCACGGCAGTGCCAAACTCCGCTTCTCCATGCTTCATCTCGACCTGTTCAACGACGCGCCAAACTCTGCCTTATGCTTCTTCTACGGCTGCGCCCAACACTGTCCCTGCACATCCGATCGGAGCATTCTGATCACCAACATCTAGCAGTGTGTAGAAGAACACAAAACCGTTGTCAAAAGCTGTTTAACCCAACAGTGAAAACGTAAACCGCCATTGTTCTTCTCTGTATTGGACTGAATTTGTCTACTAAGCCGCTGCAAATAGGATTTGTCGAAGGTTTTCGTGGAGACAGAGCAGAGAACATAGATACATTTTCTTAGTAGCTCCCTGGTAAACGGATTTCTGATGGCGCTTCTGACCATAGCTGAAATTCGACATCTGCATGCAGATTCAGCATCATCCTCGATTTCTTCTGTTAGCTGTTCTCCGAGTCGCTCCAATCCACGAGGCGAGTTTCTGCACAGAAACAGGAGTCGTAATGTATTTTTATATTGAGGTTTAGGGCTAATTATCAAATTTTCTTGCCATCATGTAGAGCCGATAATTCGCCGTTCCTTACTGGATCAACTGCTGTGGCAAGCTTACCTCTGTGCATTGGGGGTTCATGTTGACGTTATTGCTTCTTGAATGATGAGTTTTTCGTTGCACCTATGTCTAGAATGGATATGTAGTGTGTAACTTGTTAAATACCAACTATCTTCACTACAAATTCAATATTTTGCAGCGGCCATACAGTCTAGTAAATAATTACCAAAAATCTCGATCATAACTAGATTAACATAGCTATATGATTTAGAGTCATAAATTCTAGTCGACAATTTTCAAAAGTCTAGTTAATGGGTTATGTAATCTTGATTGGTAGGCTTGGTGTAGTACAAAGTCCATTAATCTATATCTCCTATAAAGATAAACCTCACTAGTCTAATTCTCTAGACATGCAAGCTATCCACTTCATAAGTCCACTAGCGGATGAATTTATGGTCAACTAGCATTTGCAATTATGATATCATCCACTAATTAGCATTATACCATGATCCACCGACATTAACTTATACCGGTAATTGTTTATCCCTTTGTATAAATAATCTTATTTCCAATCATCGGTAATTTTCTCCGGCAACATATATGTGGGGTATATATGTTTTCTTGATCCTTGAGACCCTTAAGGTTTATGTGTTTACAATTCTTCTTAAATAACTTATAATTTTTATACCCCTTTTTCATTAATCAAATGGTTAGTAAGACTACCTTCAAATTTACACGGTAACACGCTGGGAATCCATCTAGTCATTTATATATACAAGACAAAGACAATAATACTATTAGTAAAAATTCATTCGTGCTCCTCGTTTACGTTCAATAAATTCAAGCTCCTCCTCCTCGTATCATCTGAGGCATGGGCATGTCCTACTCGTAAATAGCGTCTGCCCTCCCTCTTTCGTCTTGTGATTTATGCTCTGTCCTACTCTCTGAGTATCATCAACGGACTCCACACACCTTGTTGCCTTCAATTGAACCTGCATTATATAGACCACTGCAAAATCTTTACCCTCATTACTGCCCTGCTACTCTATCAATATATAACTTTGGTGTTCGGCCCCTTCTCTAGTTGTGTTGTGTTCGTCCATTCATTTTTGAGTACTGGGATTTAATTTGAAGTTTCAACTTCTCTACCATTATCTTGTAATAATTGTAGTAGAGCTCACAGCCACAGCAGGATTATTGAATCAATGGAAGCTGGTTGCTTCATCTGCTGCTTCTACCCATCACCAGCATCCTGCAGCTTCTAGAATGTAGATGTAGTCTCTGAACGTGATGATTCATCAACCACAAAAAATTAGAGTTCTAGCTTGATAGTTGGGATAGCAGGTATCAGGGTATGCAAAGGTGCCACACATATTTCACATACCAGACTTGGCTGGCCCTTCAGCAGATAGTTCGTCTCTAATGAGTGTGAGTTTTGAGTTGCTGTGGTTGATGGAATTCCCAGCCAGCAAGAAGATTGGACAGAGACCCTGCCGACCATGCCTAGGTGAGGTATCTATCATGGCCCGCTCGCTGCGCCTGCTACGGCACATCTCCGGCAGCCACGGCTGCCTTTCTCCACGTATCCACGTTGCCGACTACAATGTCGAGTCTACTATTTGAGCTGTCGCGTCGAAGTCAGCTACAACCGCCGTGCTCCACCTCATGAGCGACCGGCCAGCCACAGCCGCGCCCAACTCTGTTTCCCATGCTTCTTCTACGACGACCTGTTCACATTGTCCAACGCTACTTTCCGTTGTTCTGAGGGAAAGCATCCACAATTATGGCAAAAAATGATGTGAAGATTTTTTGGGATTTGCTCAGTAGTCTGAATATATTGTGGGAAATATAATGCCCGAGTGGCAGACTATTAGTTTTTGCCTGGCCAGCTGCAAGTTTGAGGAAGACATGTTTTTTCTCCATATAATCTGATTTGAGAAATCCAAATCTCTCATTACAGAACAAGAATTAAACCAATGAATTTAAATGTTTTATAAGAAATTTAGAAATACTATACCCTATTGGGATTATATATTAACACACAGATAGAAATTGGTATATTTAATTCCATATATGTCTCTCTTCAACTACTATGCAGTATAAAAATATAATGTTGTTAGCACACTCTTCTCTAGGTGCATCGCCATAGTTGTAAACCCAACTTGGGCACTGATCTAGTGTTGCATATAGAGAGATAGAAAGCATAGTTTGAAGGATGACGTTGAGGAGATTCCTTTATTGTTCATTAATCTCATCAGTATGAATTTTCCAGATAACAGAGGTCTAGAATGGGAAGTGGCAGGAAATTGGAAGACGCGGGGTCCACAGGAGTAGCTGGAGCCATTGTACTGGTGGCGCTCCTGCCGTGGCAGTGGAGCAGCTGGGGCGTTTGTGCTGGCGAAGGCGTATGTGTGTATGCATGTTATGTGTACTCCGGCTTCAGTACTGATTCTAACCATCAGTCCATGTAATGCAGAATAAGCTTAATTTTGGTCGTTAGTCCCAGTGCTCTGTTGTCTATCCATTCATTGGTCAAAAAAGAAATAGCAAAAAAGATAAAAAAAAGAAAAAAAAAAAGGAGATCCGCCTCTGTTGGTATGTGTAGCTCCAAGCAGCTAACAGCTCCATTATCTAGAGCAATAGGGAGTTTTTGGTTCCACGCCTTCACATGGGCATAATCTTAATTGGTAGACCTAGTATGGTATATAGTTCATTATATGTGATAGTAGTGTTGGCAAAACTCATGCATGCTCCTCTCGGTCGCAGAGGCAGTAGTGGATACGATTGCATCCATCTGTCTGGCTCATGGCATGAAACAAATAGCATCGCATCCTCCTTCATTCATCTTGCGCACTTCACATGGTCTGTCATATCATCAACGGACTCCACATGCCAATTCAATCTGCAGCATTACCTACACCTCTGCGAAATCTGTTCCCTCGTTACTGTATGCCCTGCTACTCTATTAATTATGGTTCTACTCCTTTTATCCAGTTGTGTTGTGTTTCCCCCATTAGTTTCAGCCTCGTCATTGTTTTAAGTGCTGGGATTCAGTTTCAAGTTTGCACTTCTCTCCCATATCCTTGTAGTTGTAGAGCTCGCTGTAGGACTGTGGAATCAAATGCAAGCTGGTTGGCTTCTGATCATCTTCTGCTTGTACCCATAACCGGAAACCTGCTGCTTCTATAATGTTGATGTAGTTTCAGAACGTGATGATGAACCATCAGTCACAAAAAAATTAGAGAAAGTTCTAACTTGATAGTTGTGCATGGAAGGTATCAGGATATGCAAAGGTGCATGAGATAATTGATAGACCAGACTTAGCCTGTCCATCAGCACCTAGCTCCTCTCTGATCAAGGTCGGACTGGATTATCTGGTAGATGAGGTCCCTAGCCAGCAAGAAGATTGAACAGCGACCCCGCCGACCATGCCCAGGTGAGATATCCGCCGTGGCCCTCTAGCTACTCCTGCTATGGCACGTCTTGGGTTGCCATGGCCGCCATTCTCCACGTCATCATGTTGCCGACTGCCTTGGCCAGTCTCCTATCACTGACACCGCGGCGAGGTCAGCCATAGCCGCCGTGCTCCACCTCGTGAGCGACCTGGCAGCCACGGCCACGCCAAATTCTGCTTCACCATGCTTCTTCTACGATGGCTTGTTGATCTCACAGAACTCTGCTTTGTCATGCTTCTTCTCCGATGCCCTTAGCGATGGCCACCGCACACCAGCTCGGAGCATCCTGTTCACCAGCACCCAGTGGGTAGATGAAAAAAAAAACCCCGTTGTCCAAACCTGTTTAGCTCAACTGTCAAAACATAAACTGCCTTTGATCTTCTCCGTGTTGGACTGGTTTTTCTACTAGGCCACTACAAATAGGATTTTTGTAGAAGGTTTTCGTGGAGACAGAGAAGGGATCAGAGATGTTGTTTTGCGATCAGGATGTGTTTCGTTTGGCGTATTTTTTTTTTGTCTGTCATTGGTTTACAGTGCTCTCGGATATTTTCCGTTTGGTTGGGTCCTTCTGTAATCGGTCAGCCTATATATATACAACATCATTACGGCTCCCAAATCACTGTTATCCGATCCCATAGTGAGTCCATAGGCCTCGATGTCATCCTGGAGCAGGTCTCTCACCGCTCCTCATGACGGCGCTGCACACCACCGATCCTTGAGCATTAATCAGTGCAGTTCTGTTTGTTGCCAACCAAGCACTGTGATGGAAATGGGAAGCACTTCTAGAGGGAACCAAACTCAAGGACCGAAAATGACAATTTTATTTCGAAAGATTATTTAGGCCACTGTCCCAATTTCACCGCGAAATAGGCAAAGCAAACACGGTGATGACCAAGACCCAAATGGGTGAGTGAATGTTCCCTAAAAACACAGCGGGACAACACAAATCTTACACAACTTACAGAAATCAGGTCTGAGCTCAATGCACAAGCTGTGGACGAAACAATAAAATCGACCGGCAACTCGGAAGCTTCAACAGGAAATTCTAGTTTAGCAAAAGAACGAAGATCGGATGGAAATATGAGCACTCTATTTTTATCGGCGAGAACCGGATAGTATCACAGCACACCTGCAGATCAAAACACAAAGAGAGAAGTACTGGATTTGCACGGCACTCGATGGTGCACAACCTACCAGTAACTGAACTAACCATCCAAACAGACCACATCTGCTCTCAAAGTGTAGGGCCAACAATGCCTTCAGCGACGAACATTGGTGCTTGTCCTGCAGAAGATGAGAGCATACACAGTGTCCACTAGAATAATTCGAAAGCCGAAGATCTGACTGGCTTCTTCATAGCAAAGCAAGAAAGGCAATGTACACAACCTGCTGTCTGAACTCTACTTGCGACAGAGGCACAAGAACAGGCGCTGCTCATCAGAGCACTCTAGGTTCTTGAGAACCTGAGTTGGTAGCGCTGCTGCCTTCACCCTTGGAACAGAAGCCGTCCACAAAACCAATCAGACCAAATAGCAACAAGCTTTCGATGATTTTGAAAAGGGATTAAACAAATCCAAATACTACAGCTTGAAAAGTTATTAAACCAATCAGTGTGTATTGCTGTGCATGTATGTACATGGTATACATTTCGTTATGCAGTTGAGCAAGCTAAGAAATACATTACGAAAACAAAAAAAAGTTTTCGTAAAAAACAAAACAAAGGTCCTATAGTTGTAGTAAAGTCATCATATTGTTTGTCAGTCTATATTCTTGTTTATTATTCATACCGGCTATAGACACTTCATGCTGATAATAATACTCCACGGCATGCTGAAAAATGCTAATGCAAACCATGCTCATCTTACATTCACTAGCTGTGTCATCCTGCCCTCTGTCAATATGTTTTGTCCTACAATGTTATGAAAATTGACTCTTCCCACCAACCTTCTCTCTAACCGCATTATATATGCAGCCTTGAATAGTAGTTGTGCTCATTCATGAAGTGTTCCTGCTTACTCTGGCTCCCTTCTCTTCTTCCCCTATTCAGTTTCATGATTCTAATAGTATTTGGAGCATGTCGGAGCTACAAAAGAAGTGTGGAATATAAATTGGGAACCTCTTATCTGCCAACTGCCATTTTATGCCTGCCACCATACACCAGCAAACTGCTTCTTGCTTCACAATAATCCATTAACCACCAAAGTTTGGACGGAGAAATATCTTATATACTATTGCCAAGATCGATACTGGGCATGGTGGGTATTGGGATGACACACAAAGGTGCAGCAGGAATGATGCCAGGGAAACCAAACGGAGAAGGTAGTATATACGACAGAGAATGACCACATCCAAGCGGATGAAGAACATGTTAAGGTGGAGATAGATGGTGCCATGGCAGTGTCTAATCGCTGGGAGCAGAACCAAGCGTTGGAGGCACTTCAACACAGATAGTGGAGGTGATGTGCAGTATATGTGGAAGAACGAGATGAGGATCTCGCTCTTGAAGCAGTTGCAGATCTTCAAGAACAAGTCAACATGATAAAACAGCATGCCGCTCTACAGGATACCATGACTACTCCAGCATGTCCTCTTTATCCAATAATCTGGTGATATTGTACTTTTCAGTGTTCGAGGGGGAACATCCACTATTTCGGGAAAAATGATGTGAAGATTATTTCTGAGAAAAAATGGTAGAAACTCATTCATGCTCCTCGCAGATCAGAGGCAATAGTGCCTGCGATCCATCTGTCAGGCTTGCATGGCCAAATAGTAATAGAGTTGGTCCCCTCGTTCGATTCATCATCTTGCGCTCTATGCTCTGTTTTTCATGTTCTTACTCTATTAAGAAACAAAAAAAATAAAATAAAAGGTATTCCTCATCTATGCTGCCATGGTTCCAAAGTATATATGAGCAACGAATTGACCACCTTTTGCTCACTATTTATGAGCTTTCAGCCTCTTCATCAGCTCCTTATTATAGTAGTGCCGTGCACACTCCATCTCGTCTCTTCCCTAGAAGTGTTGTAGGTACTTGGCTATATCTATAACTGTGTACGACTAACCAATGGTCCAATGCTGCATTGGAGGCCAGATGATGTTTAAGAGATCTATTTGTTGTTCATTAATCATCACTATGCTAAATTCATAGTGTTTTTAGAATGAGAGGTGGCAGGAAATTAATTGGACGTCATCGGAGATAAATTTGTGGGTGGAGCCGTGGAAACTGGAGTAGAACTAGCGATCAAGTTCATTGTAGTCACACTCAATCTTGATGCACCACGTCTACAAGAGGGAATCTGAATCAATCAGGGAGATGCACCACGTCTCCACGTCCATAGCCTTTGAGTCCTCCTGGAGGCTGGAGCAGGTCTCTCACCGCTCCCCATCACAGGGCTGCACAATGCACACCACCATGGTCGTGTCCACACTCCACAGGGAGGTTGTCAGCTACTATCAGAGCCTGTCCTTCCCCAGTTTTGGCGACAACTCCAGGTGCGTGTCTTCTGGTCATCAGCGTCCAAGGACACCCTGTACGAGGTCGTCAGGTTCTGGGACAGGTAGGTCTCACTGAAGGCCATCAGCGCCGGTGAGGTCTCCGTGCTCTACGATACATCCATCTATAGTAGCGTTGAGCATTGATTCGTGCGGTTCTGTTCGTTGCCACCGAAGCACTGTAATGGAAATGAAAAGCACTCCTAAAGGGAACCAAATAATGACCTGCGAGTAACAACAACCCAAGTATTAGCTGCCAAACATATTGATATAAGGTAACAAAATGTGAAAGATATAACCCAAAATTAGTTTGCGCTTGTGTCTTCCTGAGTTATATGTTGTTGGACTTCTGTAAGTCACAGCATCTGTAATATAAATTCAATTGAGACCACTGGCACTTATCAGTTCATCATGGAGCAACTAAGAAAATGTATGGGCTGTTCGTTTAAGAAAATGTATTGTACCTGTCCAATAGTAATAGCATTCATCCCTCGTTCATATTGTGCTTCAGGCTCTGTCCTGCACTCTGACTCTGAGTACCATCAATGGACTCCACACACCTCACCTTCAACGGCCTGCATTACTACGCCTCTGCAAAATAAGCTGTGTCATTTTTAAATGGAAAAAGTCTAAATACCCGCCCTGAAGTATGAGCAACGGTGTGAAACCGGCTATTTCGCCCCTTAAAGATTGCTTACGGATCTAAATGACCCCCTGGACGGTTTAGGAGGCCGGTTTTGCCTACCTGGCAGTCTGACGAGTGGGTCTGCCCATTCAAGAAGTCCAAAATACCCCTTCCCCTTCCTCCGTTCGCCGTTGCCGCCTGCCTCTCCCTGCGTGGTGGCAGAGCCTCTCCGTGCCCATCTGGAAGGGGAGCAGAGCTTGCACGCCCGCCGAGGAGGTCGCAGATGGCCGGCCGGTGCTCCTCCTGCCGTCGCGAATGGAAGTTGCCGCGGCTGCCTCCCCGTCCAGAGGCATACCGGCTCCGCGCGCTGCTCCGGGGTTCCGCTCGTGCCCCCGCTCATGTTCACGGCGCCCATGACTGGGCAAGCCAAGCGCGGCGTCCGCGACCGGAGGCGGCCTCGGCTCGTGGCGGAGGCGCGACGGCAGCGCCCGGCCTCCTCGCCTCGCCGGCGCCGGAGGCGGCCACGCACGCACCCAGCGGACTCGGCTCGTAGCGGAGGCGCGCCACCAGCGCCCGGCCTCCTCACCTCGCCGGCGCCGGAGTTCGCGACGGCGGCGCCCGTGCGTGGTTGGGATCCCGCCTACGGTGGCCGAGCTCGCGACGGCGAAGCTCGCGCACACCGTGGGTAGCACCGGCCTTGCTGGGGGTAGCACCGGCCTCCGCGTGCCCGAGCCCGCGGACACCCACCCACGCCGCTGACCCGAAGTTCGCCAGGCACACCCGCGGCGGCGCAGCCGTCTCGGCCTCCTCGGCCTCGGCCTCTCCGCCCTCCTCATCCTCCTCGTCCTCCTCGCCGTCATCCTTGGTGGTGTCGATGAGGATGTTGTCGGGCTTGACGTCGCGGTGCGCGACCCTGCGGCGGTGGCAGAGCGCTAGTGCCTGGGCGACCTGCGCCACGACGGCGGCCGTGAGGGGCTCCGGCATGGGCGCGCCGCAGCGGAGCGCGACCCACTCGAGCAGGTCCGGGGCCTCGCACAGGTCCATCACGGCGTGCGTCCAGGCCTCGTCCTCATACACCACGTGCGTCCGCACCATGCCAGGGTTGCCCGCCCTGGCGAGCTGTGCCAGCTTGGGCTCGAGCACCGCGAGCTCACGGTCTAGGTCGTCGGCCAGCCGCGACCGGTCCATGGACTTGACGGCGAAGGCCTCGCCGGTGGCGCGGGAGATGCAGCGGTGGAACACCCCGAAGCGGTAGCGCCCGATCTCCACGCCTATCTCGTAGTCCTTGTTCAGCTCCGCACTCATGCTTCAGTGATTTGTCTGGGTTGTTTGGGTTACCTCGACCGGAGGAGGGCCGCTTGCCGCGGCCAGGGCTGGAGGGGCGCGCCGCTGCTCGCCTGCGTGGCTGCGTCGCGCCGCTGCCCGCCTGCGCCAGCTCGCGTCCGTGGAGTAGAAGATAAAAGGTAAGAGAAGGAGAATGGTATTTTGGACTTTTTGAATGGGCAGACCCACTTGTCAGACTGTCAGGTAGGCAAAACCGGCCTCCAAAACTGCCTAGGGGGTCATTCAGACCGATAAGCAATCTTTAAAGGGTAAAATAGATGGTTTTATACTTGGAGGTATTATGTGCACCGTTGCTCATACTCTATGGGGATATTTAGACTTTTCTATTTTTAAATATTATATAACTTTGCAACTATGCTGCTAAGTACTCTCTCAATATAAATATAACTTTGGGGTTCTACTCCCTTCTCTAGTTGTGTTCCCCTATTAGTTCAGTACAATCCCGTCATTTCTAGGTGCTGGGAGTCAGTTTGAAGTTTCAGCTTCTCCAGTTTCGTTGTAGAGTTGTAGTTGTAGAGCTCCCATTGCAGAAATGCGACAATCCATCAACCATAAAAAGCTATCGAAAGTTATAGCTTTGTTAACCTTGCTTGATATTTTTGGCATGGTAGGTATCAGGATATGCAAAGGTTTAGCAGAGAATTACACCAACCAGACCTGGCCTATCCATCACCAGATAGTCCCTCACTAATGCAGTATATTGTTCTGATGATGCCTGATGGAACCCGAAGCCATGTACAAGATTCGGATAATAAACATCCTCGACAACCGTGGCCCGGCTAGGTATTGATCTTGGCAGTCTTCCTCTGCAACACACGCTGCGTCCCCGGCAGACATGTCCGCATTTCTGTGCCTCAGCACGTTGCTGGTCACCGTGCCCGTACTGCTATCTCACTCAGTCAAGTCGACATCAGCCACGGCCGTCCTGCTCATGATCTGCGTCACCAGCGACCCAGCAGCAGATTCGCTTTTCTCAGACACTCAGTAGAAGTTTTTTTTAGGAACAGGAGGGGTTTTACCCCCTACTGGATTTTATTAAATAAAAAGTAAAAGTTACAAATACAGCTCCATTTAGGAGAATCAAGAAATGAAAAAAGTTACAAAGAAAATGAGAACAATTACACATAAGCTTCTAGCCATGAAGACAAAATGGGTTGAACATCTTTTTTTGCTCTCAGGATAACTTGGGCAAACTCTTTCTTGAATATCAATTTGCATCGCTGAAGCGAGTTGTCCAATCCTCGAAAGATCTTGTCATTTCGCGAGGTCTAAATTGCCCAACACATCGTTACAATTACTTCCATGAAAATATTGCGAGGAAGTTGAGATTTGATACTTTCCATTATTGAAAAAGTATCTACCGAGTTTGGCACCACTACCTGCAGACTCCACCAGCAAGCTAAAGAGAAAGGACATTGGAAGAACAAGTGTGAAAGATCTTCATCCACCATAAGATGGCAAAGGACACAGTTATAGGAGGGGAGGTGCATACTCTTACGCCGAAGAAGGGATCTAGTACTAACCCTGTCTTTGAGGAGCAGCCAAAAGAAGAATTTTCTTTTGTTTTGACAGGCAGAATGCCAGAGCCATTTAAAGGCAGGATGAGGGTGATGATTACCAATGAGGTGGAGATAAATTCGATGTGATGATAAAACATTGTTATCCCAAAAGTAAGACCAGGTATCTTTTTCGGTTGATGTGGGTAAAGTCTGAATTAGCAAAAAAAGATCTAAGAATTGCTGATAGGCTTCAGGGGAAAGGGGAAGATGGAAAAGAGAATGGAATTCAGATGTAGACGCAGCACTGGATACTAAAATTCTATCATTCTTGGAAAATGAATAAAGCTTAGGGTATTCATGACTAAGAATATTATTATTCCAAGAGTCATGCCACATAAGACAAGTGGAGCCATCTCCAATTATGACAGAAGCTATATCTTTGAATTTAGGGAGCAATTTTAGGATGTCCCTCCACCAGAAGGATCCTCTGAAATTAATTTCCACAAAGGGGAGCTTGGAGCTAGAATAATACTTATCCCAAACTAGGTTTACCCGAGGAGTTGAGTCTTTGTTGAAAAATTTGTGAAGATGCTTTAAAAGGAGGCTTTCATTTTGGGTAGTGATATTAAGAATACCAAGACCTCCTTCTTCTTTAGGAAGACAACACATTGGCCATGCTGCTTTTGGAGGTTTTTTGTTATTGATATTTGATCCCCTCCACAAGCAGTGTCTTATGAATTTATCAATCTGTTCAACAATCATGTTTGGCAAAAGATAGCTACACATTGCAAACATAGGTAAGGCAGTTAGGACAATGTTAACAAGTTGGAGCCTACCAGCTTCATTGAGGAAGGATGAAAAAGCCACTAGTCTTCTTTCACATTTGGTAGTTAGAGGCTAGAAGTCAACAACAGATGGCTTGGTAAGAGATAGGGGGAGACCCAAGTAGGTGAAGGGAAGTTCTCCAAGATTGCATCCTAAGATTGCAGATATGGACTGAGCTATATCAGGGGGAACATTAAGGGGCACCATCATGGATTAGTGAAAGTTAACTTTGAGGCCAGAGGACTCTGCAAAAGAAGAGAGGATATCTTTTAAATGGTTCAACTCGCCTGGACAAGCTTTCATGAAAATTAGGGTGTCATCTGCATATTGGAGAATGGGAAAGTCTTGATCTTGAATGTTAATGGGGTGGCTCATAGATCTAGAATTCCTAGCATGATTGAGGAGAGTTTGCAGGAAATCGGCTACTAAGACAAAGAGAAGAGGAGAAAGAGGATCACCCTGTCTAACCCCTCTTCTGTAGTGAAAGACTTTACTAGGCAGACCGTTAAGGATAACTGTAGAAGTACCTGAATTAAAAATGGAATTCATCCAGGTTATCCATTTGGGGGGAGACCTTTATGTTGCATGATTTGAATCATGAATTGATGCTCTACTTTATCAAAAGCCTTTTCAAAATCAAGCTTGAGGATAAGGATCTCTTTCTTAGATTGGTGAGAAGATGAAGGTATTCTAAAGCCCAAGCGATGCAATCTTGGATTGTTCTTTTCTTAATAAAACCATACTGATTCTTATGAAGCAGGGAGGGTAGAACAGTTTGTAATCTATTAGCTACAAGCTTGGTGAGGATTTTGATGGAGGTATTGAGGAGAGAGATAGGCCTAAAGTTACCAATTTTTATGGCATCATCCTTTTTTGGGATCAAAGTGATGTAAGAACCATTAATGCTTTGGAGACAGACTGAAGAGGAATGGAAATCATTATAGAGATTATAAAAGTCAGTACAGATAATTGACCAGCATCTTTTGACAAAGTCAGTGTTGAAACCGTCAGGACCCAGTGATTTATCTGAAGGCAAGGCTTTGACAACTTCATCAATCTCTTCTTTAGAGAAGGGTTGGACAAGGGAGTCTAAGTGGGGTTGAGGGGCTAAGAAAGAAGTTAGCTCAAAACCGATAGAGGTGAAAGTAGAGGTTCCCAATCTCTCTTTAAAAGTTGACCAAATGTGGTCAGCTTTGTCATCATGATTTGTGAGAACAAGGCCATCATTATTGATCAACTGAGTAATAAGGTTCCTTCTATATTTAATTGTGGCATGAGAGTGGAAGAAATTGGTATTTGCATCCCCTAGGGTAGTCCATTTAATATTCCCTCTCTGCTTCTAGTAAGCTCTTTGCTGTTGGAGTAAAGAGATGAGTTTATCTTCCAGCAGTTTCCTAAAGTTCCATTCCATGAGACTTAGATCTCGAAATTCCTCGATAAAATTCAAGAAGGATAGAAGTAGTTTAACATTTTGGATGTTAACATTCAGATTTGAGAGTGACTGTCTCCAAGAACCCCCTTAGGTTCTTAAACCTGGCAGTAATGTTTTTAGCAGTATCAGAGTGAAAGATTAG
The DNA here is from genome assembly GCA_023333625.1 of Bothriochloa decipiens. Lineage (NCBI taxonomy): Eukaryota > Viridiplantae > Streptophyta > Magnoliopsida > Poales > Poaceae > Bothriochloa > Bothriochloa decipiens. The sequence goes on from CM041638.1 coordinate 8,822,717, forward strand.
GGAGAACCAACCCATTTGAACTTGATTAATAAACTCATCATGGGATAACCAATAGTTCTCAAAGCGAAAAATAGAACCCTTGGGGATGGTAGTGGAGATTGTGATTAGACAGGGAACATGATCAGAAGTTTCCATTGTGAGGGTAGAGGCAAAAGTGTTAGGATAAGAAGATGTCCAACTCACAGAAGAGAAGAACCAGTCTAGGCGTTCCAAGAGAGGGGGTTTTGCTTATTAGTCCATGTAAATCTTTGTCCTTTGAGGGGTAATTCAACGAGACCAAGGGAGCTAATAGCGTCATTAAATATTAGCATATCTAGGTAGTTAGCCCCTTCACGATTCCTATCTTCTAGGTTTCGATAAAGATTAAAGTCGCCAACTACTAACCAATAAATAGATTCAGGCATCACAATGTGCTTAAACCAATGAATGAAAGTAGCTTTGCCTTGGGCAGTGCATGGGGCGTAGACATTAGTTAGGAGCCAGCAAGAATTATTATGGTTAGAGATGAACATGATTGAGGAGGCAAACTCATTTTGGAATACACATTGGCCATTGAAGATTGAGCTTTTCCAAATAAATATAGAGCCCCCAAACGCATCATTATAGGGGAGGAAGTGGAAAGAGTCATAACACGAGGGACAGAAAAGGCGCAAAAAATGCATAGTCAAAGGCAGCTCTCTTTGTCTCTTGAAGACAAATTACATCACAACAGGATTCGGAAATTCTATCAGAGATAGCGTTCCATTTCTTTTTAGAATTAATACCATGGATGTTCCAGCATAAAACTTTCCAAAGTTTAGCAGCCATCTAAAAACACTTAGATTGACAAAAGGAGAAGAAGCTTCCTTAGATAACTAATGGAGCAAAAGGGAAAAGAAAAAGGAACCCGCTCATTTCTTGGGCTTCTTAGATTTGGACCCATCCTTGTGATACTTGGCAGGTGCTTCTTGGGCTTCATTTCCTTTTTCATTCCTAGGATGGCCCACGATATTTTTCTTGGACACTAGCTTATCATGAGTCACTTGTTCTAGTTTTAGATTGCAGAAAGAGACAGCCAGGTCCCAAACTACAGAAGAAGATAAAGTAGGGGTTTAGTGGCATAGCTAAACCATTTTTTTCTTTATAGGTTGGAGATCTATATCCTTTGTTCATATTATGAATACTATTACTATGACGAAGGCCTTCTTCAGAATATATAATTGTTTACCTTTTTTGGCCTGAGGGGTAGCAGATGGGGAGGAGTGGACAGGACCTAGAGGAGTTTGACGAGGGCCATTGTCATTGGAAACATGAAGGCCATCATCATGTTGAGTGTTCTCATTCTCGTCAATCAGTGGGTGAATGCCTTCATTGTCGTCAGTCACAGGCTTATCAACCATAGGGTCAGGAGAGGGGGAGCAGACTTAGATAGTCCTGAAAAAATATGCAGATAGTCACCATCATTAGAAGAGGGTTACTGGCAGTCATTGGAGCAAGAAAATTTTGAGATAGATAAAGAAGGCTTAGACTTAGGGAGTGAGAAATAATAACCTGATTCTTGGGTGCCATTAGAAATGTGTTTCCAAGCAGCAGACTGAAGGAATTCCTTGGCCCAATCAAAAGATGATTGCTTAAGGAGCAGCAAGGTGAAGAAATTCATCCAATAAGTCGGCACGATGACGTTGTGCGGAGATTGGTCTATGTTGCTAAAAAATTTGGCCCATTCTAATTTCAAAACTCACGGCTCTGGACCTTTGGCCCAGCATTCTTTTCATAATTAGTCCTTTTTTAGACCTCACATTGTTAAAGTTTCCAACTCCTTTAAGCCTGGAATTTTGGGCAAATCCCCGACCGTCCTTCTAATTCTATGGCTATACCTGGTCGTCACAATCGCATGCCCTCCAACAATATCACGAAGCGTCCTCCTTCATTCCCGTGCCTTTCTTTTCCTCCTTCTAACAATAATCGCGTCCCTCCCTCTTCTGGTAAATCTACTTCTCTTCCACGTGGGCCTAAACCTCCTATTTTCCACTCCTTTGGAGCAATGTACAAGTACTTTACTGGTATAACCCCGCCGCCACCAATAGTTATCCCCTGGAATCTAGTCTGGCATATCAAGGCGCCAGACTTCATTGACGATGGCGCCGAGGAGGAGGTTGCTCCGCTGGCGGCCTCCACTATTGCTCCACCTCCATCTGCATCGGCACCACGCTATTCCAACCTTGGTGAGTATGCGGCCGCTTGTCTCCTTGCTCCCCAACCCCCTCTTCCAGTTCATCACATTTTTTGGCAAGACAACCCCTCATTGCCTATCCCCTCTTCATCGCAGCCGGATATGGCATTTCGCCTGGTAGATCCTGCACCATTTATGCCCCCCGAAGCTCAAAGGACAGTGGTGAATGGAAGGCCAATTATGCGGTGCGTTGTTACAAGGCCAGTTGCAGAACAAAATCTTAATCTTGCCATTGCAAACTTCCTCCCTGTTCCACAAGGGCCCGTCAATTTCATGATGACCAGAGATTCAATTGAAGAATTTCTCAATCAGCACAACATTGGTTTTCTTTCAATCCAGCCGTGTCCTCTTGGTCAAGCCTATGTTCGATTTTACTTTCCCTTCGAGCGTGATATGCTGATATAGGGAGGACCACGGCAAATGGCCAATGGTGACTACATCTTCTTCATTCCGCATAACAGGGCCTGGAACAACCGCACAACTATCATGACCCATGAGGTATGGATCATGCTCTTAGGACTCAACCTTAACCTTTGGACTCAGCCCCTTTTAGAGAAGGCAGTCTCTTCCTTTGGCCAGCTGCTAATTTGGGATGAAGACCTATTTCACATGTCAGAGCAGTGGTACAGGTCAGAGTATCAAGCTTAGAGGAGATTCCTTGGTTCTTTGTATTTACTGAAGGCAATCTATTTGAATCAAATAGCTGGTGCGTGCAGTGCGAAATTTTATAGGCAAATATGCTTGGCATGGCACCCCACAACGAAGACCATCCCCCCCAAGACTTCAACCCCAATAATTTCCACTTTCAAGGTTTTGGTCAACCCGGCAATGGCAATCCTCAACTGGTGCCTCCAGTCCATCACTTCATCCCCAATCAAAACCTTCTCAATGAGCTTGGTGTCCCGGCTTGGACACAAGATGGGGAAGCTGTCCACATTCCTCCAGAAAATGTCCCAGATTTGGTTCCTCTACAACAAGCTGCTATTGAGCAAGCTGCTATACCAGATCAATTGGTGATACAAGGGGAATCGGTAGAGGAAGTACTGCAAGCCCAGATGGACATTGAACCACCCCTTGTTCCTCAGAACCAGGACCACATTCTTGCATTGGATGATCTGACTGACTCATCAGAAGAAATGCCTGCGCTAATTGATGATAGTAATGAAGAGGTTGAATTGCCTCCGTTTCCAAACATGCAGAACCTGCAACCATTTCTTGTAGATGATGTTACTCTACAAGATTTGATCCCCTCTCAAAAATTGGCGCCACAACAAAATCAAAACAACCAAGCTGGGCCAGATGACATTAAGATTGGGCTGGTTCAGACATACCTCAGCAACCCAGACCCAACTCAGCACCTCTCGCTCAATTTTTCTGATTTCCACCAGCAGATGTATCCTCAGCAAACCAGCTCTAATGCTAATATTCTCTCTAAATCTATCATTAAAAAACAAATGGAGAGTCAGATGCAGATGATGCCTCTTTTTGATCAGGAACCGGCTATGCATAACCACTATGGTCTAGGGGACATGTTTCAGCAGTCCGTAGGCCCATCTTCAAAGCAACCCTTTGCAAGTTTTAGCCCAAGTCCAGAAGCTATAAGATTATTGAGTGTATGGCCACTGATCTCGGCGTGAAAGAAGACCACCGTTAGGAAATTTGAACATGGATCTGAGATTTCTCACCGGAGTGGCGTTTGCTCCGGTGAGGGGGTTTGCCAAAGCATGTTTTCCTCCATGGCTGACCAGCTTGCTCCATGAAGCATATTCTTCATTAAGCCAATTGTGAAATTCTAACACAGAATTTGGTCCTGCACCATTCCACAGGTGGAAGAACAGCTTAAATTGATCGCATTCAAAAGATTTAAGTTTGTAGATATGGAAACCCACATCTGGGCATGTTGACGCAAAAACATGATAGCTTCATGCCAACGGGTCCTCTGCAAGCCAAACAGATCAGGGCACGAACGTCTCCCTGATCCCCGCGGCCTTCGTTGGTAGGTGCTCCGAGCGAACAAGTCCAAGGCATGCCAGTCAATTTGACCTGAAATTGACAAGGGATGAAAATAATCAAATTATAGAACCTACCAGTGTGATTCCAGACAGTTCCTCATGTGTGGCTAAATAGCTGTTGGGGAACAACTTTGACACACAAACACCTTTTCTCCAAACTTTGAAGATAGTAAATTCATCACAAACATTTGAGATGCTGACTTAACCAGCGAGGATGACAAAGATACTTCACTGCGATTACATGTGACTTCGCTTGTATATTTTTACATATTTCAGGTCAATCGGCGAAGATGACTTTGCTATATGAGAGGATGACGTCATCACTTCGCTGCGCCAAATACGAACATCGCACACATGCTGTCACATTTTTCAGGATGCATGGCGAAGCCCACCAGAGACACTTCGCTATGATCCTGACAATCGGCAAAGCGGTTGTGGCATCTTCGCATGAGGAAATAATGAAGTTGATGTCGTGTCAAGAGATCGATGTCGGGCCCAAAGTTGCTTGAAGAGACAAAAGTAAAGGGACAAAGTGTGTTTCACCACTTTGCACAATACAGCTAGATGTATAGGAAATGCCATAACAAGTTTGTAAGATTCTTTGAATGACGAAGCCAGGGGGCCTATAAATACCCCCTGAAATGTCTGTTTTGGGACGGATGGAATACAATTGCAATCAGCATATTATTTTCACCTCGCTTACTCGAGAGCAAACATTATTACCCAACATCTGGTGCCGTCCATTTGTGTGATCGAAGACACCCACGACCACCACGCGGACACAAAATGGCAAGACCCAGCAGAAAAGCAACTCGGCTGGAGACAATGCAAACCAAGGCAAAGACCCACTCCTAGAAGATGAGACAGAAACAGAAAACAGACATCCACAAGAAGATGAAGAAACTTGGAACGAAGAAAGAAGACTCCAAGAACTCAAAGAACAACTCATCACCAAGAAAAAACAGCTGGAGGAAGCAAGAATGAGAACAAGAGAAAAATCTTTGAGGCAAAAAATTACAGAAGCAGAGGCTGAATTAAGAAAGATCAATTATGCAATAGACAATGAGAGCGAAGTCATGAATCAAGATCCAAACTCAGCAAGCAAAAACACCAACAGAAAAGAAAACCAAAGTCAAATAGCAACAGTTGATACAGAGTCACCCTTGTCAATTGACATTCAGCTAGCGAAGTGGCCAGCAGGCTTCGAATTCAATATCATCCCAACCTACAATGGCATGTCTGACCCAAGACAATTCCTTGTGAGCTTCAAAGCTACAGTGGCATCAAGCAGAGGAGATGCGAACACCCTAGCGAAGTCACTCATCATGGCAGTAAGAGGACCAGCGCAGCACTGGTACTCTTCACTAAAACCAAGATCAATAAAATCCTGGGATCAACTTCACACAACCTTGCTCCTAGATTTCCAAGGCCTACAAAGAGTTGAGCTCACCAGCGATGACCTCTTTAACATTAAGTAGCAACCAAAAGAACCATTGAGCCAATACTACAAAAGATTTGTACAAACAAAAGCTCAAATTCCAATCTTACCAGATGAAGTCGTCATCATCGCAGCAATCAAAGGACTATGAGCAGGCAAACTTTCTTCACACTTCAAAAGGGAAAGACCAATCACAGTTGAAAAAATGTATGAAGAAATGAGAAAGTACTATGAATCTGATGAAGACTACAGGAAAAGAACAAAAGAAGAAAACGAGGAAAGAAACAAGTCAAGAGCAAACAACAACTTTCAACCCTCAAGAGTGACAAACACAGAGCGAAGGCCATTTTAGAGAATAAACCATATCAACAACTCAAGCAAAGTCAATTGCCAAGGTTCAAGCTCAAGCAATCCAAGAAACTTCCAAAGCAATAGCAATTACAAGGAGAATTTCCAACAAAGGCCAAGCTATAACAACCAAAGCAGAAATTTTGAAAGGAGGATTTTGAGGCCCGAAGAAATATACTGCATCATACACGGCAAAGGGGCTGGCGACACATCGAATATGTGCCCAAAAGTAAAGAAAGGCATTGAAGAAGCACAAGAAGAAAATAGAGCAACTTCGCAATTAAAAGTTGTCAATCATCTAGCTCCCCAAAGAACAAGTTACCTCCCAATAACTTACCCTCAACACATGTTGCCGCCACCTCCGCCAATTTACAATTGCCAGCCGATAGCAATGTGCCCGGAAAGTCAATGGGGCCCAAGCCAGCAGCAAAGCTTTCACCCCGAAAGTTCAGTTACAAACAGCAACAACAAACTCAACACAACAACTTCCATCATCCAATATCCGAAGCGTCAACAAGCAACGGGAATGCAGTCATCCCAAGCAAAGGCAGAATCATGACAATCTTCGGAGGAAACAACATGGAGCTCGACACAAGAAACGAAAGAAGAAATTATTTCAGAAGAGTGAACTCCATAGCAATTGAAGGTCCGTTCAAGAAAACAAGATAGTCACACATGCCAATCACTTTCTCTGAACAAGACCTCATACTCAAAGATTACCCGCATATGGATGCGATGGTCATAGAAACAAACATCGAAGGCTGGGCAGTGACAAAAATTCTGATAGATGGCGGTAGCTCAGCAGACATAATATTCACAAGAACTCTAGATGCAATGCAAATTGATAGAAAAATTTTGGGAAGAGCTGAGCACCCATTAGTCGGCTTCGGCGGAAAGAAAATAAATTCCATCGGCAGAATTGTCTTGCCAGTCTCATTTGGAACAGTAAATAATGCGAGAACAGAGCAAATAGCATTATGTTGTCAAAATGCACAGCTAGTACAACGCAATCTTCGAAAGGGGAAGTTTGAATGCCTTCAAAGCTATAGTAAGCTACCTATATTTATGCATGAAGATGGCAGCAGTCAATGGCATCATAACCATCTTCAGCGATCAAACAGAGGCAAGAAACATAGAAAGAGATGCAAGCTCGGCTCTCAAAAACATCCATGTAATTCAAGAAGAAGAAGATGATGAGCTTGAAACTGAAAACACAAAGATACAAGAAAAAGCGAAGCCATGCGAAGACACAAAGAAAGTGCCAATCGACCCAATGGTGCCAGAAAGACAAGTTATCATCGGCACAAATCTGTCAAAAGAAGAAGAAGAAATACTAATACAAGTCCTGTGAAGTAACAAGGACATCTTCGCCTGGTCTGCACAAGACTTAGGAGGAGTAAGCAGGGATGTTATAGAACACAAGCTAAACATTGACCCAAACTTTAGGCCAAAAAAGCAAAAACTTAGAAAGTTATCAGAAGACAGAGCACAAGCTGCAAAAGCCGAAGTCCAAAGACTATTAGATGCAAAAGTCATAAGAGAAGTTCAATTCACAACTTGGCTCACAAACATAGTAATGGTGCAGAAGAAAAATAAAAAGTGGAGAATGTGCATAGACTTCACCGATCTCAACAAAACGTGCCCAAAAGACAATTTTCCGTTACCAAGAATAGACACTTTGGTAGATCAGGCAGCAGGAAGTGAAATGCTCAGCTTCCTTGACTGTTACTCAGGCTACCATCAGATTTGGATGAAAAAAGAGGATGAAGAGTACACAAGTTTCATTACACCATTTGGGGACTTCGCAATGCAGGAACTACTTTCATCAGAATGACATCCACAGTCCTCAAAGACCCAATACCAAGAAATTTGCTTGCGTATGTGGATGACTTAGTAGTCAAAAGCAAAAAAAGAGAAGACAATGTCGAAGACCTGCAAGAAACCTTCTCAAACCTCAGAAAAGCAAATTTAAAGTTGAACCCAGAAAAATGCACATTCGGAGTTCAAACAGGCAAAATTTTAGGATGCTTTGTATCTGCGAAAGGGATTGACCCGAACCCAGAGAAGGTGAAGGCAATACTAAATATGCAAGTACCAACAAACATCAAAGACATATAAAAGTTGATAGGAAGATTAGCTTCACTGAACAGATTTATATCTAAATCAGCCGAGCGAAGCCTCCCAATATTTCAAGCACTAAAAGGGAAGAAGGAAAAAATCAACTAGGGTCAACCATAGCAAGAAGCCTTTGAAGAAATAAAAAAGCATCTATCCAATCCTACAACTTTAGCAACACCTGACCCAACGACAGATTTACTACTATATGTATCAGCAAACGAAAGTACAGTCAGTGCAGTATTGATACAAGAAGAAGAAAATGAGCACTCAACAAGACAAGTTCCAGTATACTTCGCATCCGAAGCCTTGTCTGGATCAAAAATATTCTATTTAGAAATTGAGAAAATTGCATATGCAGTACTTATGGCATCCAGAAAGTTGAAACACTACTTCCAAGTACACAAAATTAGAGTACCAATAAATCAACCTCTCAAAGAAGTGCTACAAGGCTGTAAGTCCTCAGGAAGATTGGGAAAATAGGCTACAGAACTATCTCAATACTTCATCAAATTTGAGAAGAGAACAGCAATCAAATCTCAAGTATTGGCTGACTTCATAGTAGATTGGACACCATCAAACTACAATCAAGAAAGAATGAAACAGCCAGAATGGATAATCTATTGTGACAGCGCTTGGGGCTTCACTGGTGCCGGAGCAGCAACAATCATAACTTCGCCATCTGGAATTAAGCTCAAATGCGCGGCAAGACTAAACTTCCAGTGTACCAACAACATTGCAGAATATGAGGCAGTATTGTTGGGACTTCACAAAGCAAGAGCAATGGGAATTCAAAACCTAATAATCAAGACAGATTCCCAAGTTGTGGCTGGGCACATAGAGAAAAATTACAAAGCAAGAGATCTAGAGCTAGCAAAGTATCTCCAACTATTGAGGGATCAAGAAAAACACTTCGCTGGATTCACAGTGAAGAGTATCAAAAGAAATGATAACATAGATGCAGACGAAATTGTAAAAGCCGCCGCCCAAAAATTAGAGCTACCACCAAAGGTATTCTTCCAAACTATCACCGAAGCCTTAATAAAGAAAAAAGTTAAACAGCCGGAAGAGGTACACATCATAGAAAGCGAAGACTGGAGAGCTCCAATCATGGCATTTCTCAAAGGATTCTACGAGCCAGAAAATGAAACTGATGAAATTAGAATGAAGCAAAAGACCAGAAGTTACAAAATCATCAGCGAAGAACTATACAAAGATGGAGTTTGCCAACCATTACTAAAGTGCATCTCAAGAGAAGGTGGGAAAAACTTGTTGAAAGAAATACATAAGGGAGTCTACGGATGTCATGCTGGTGCTAGATCAATAGTTGGAAAAGCTTTCAGACAAGGGTTTTTCTGACCAACTGCCTAAAGTGACAGCAAGGAAATCATTCGGACTTGTCACAATTGTCAGATGGCAGGAAGCAAAGTCAACGCACCAGGAACAAACCTCCAACCGATTGAACCAACTTGGCCACTAGCAAGATGGGGAATTGGCATAGTTGGAAAGTTACCTCCGGCTCAAGGCAACTACCAATACGCAATAGTTGCAGTTGAATATTTTACCAAGTGGATTGAGGCGAAGCCAATCACCAACATGTCTTCTTACACAATGAAAAAATTCCTATGGCAAAATATCATATGTATATTTGGAGTCTCAAGAGACATCATAGTAGATAATGGAACGCAATTCGACAACAAAGACTTCAGAGAATATTGCCAGTCAATGGGAATAAAACTTTGCTTCACATCAGTTAAACACCCACAGTCTAATGGAGCAGTTGAAAGGGCAAATGGAATAATCTGCACTAGAATTTCAAAGTGCTTAACAAACCTGAAAAAAGGAAAATGGGTTGATGAACTACCAAGAGTAATCTGGTCTCACAACACTTCAAAACCAAGGCCAATAGATTTTTCCCATTCAAGCTACTTTATGGAGACCAAGTTCCAAGAATAAATGTTCAAATGATCACAGAAAAAGACCAAGTAAAAAGCAAAGATTTACTCGAAGAAGAAAGAAACAAAGCACTTGAAAACATCAAGAAGTACCAACTTGAAACAAAAAAGTGGTACAACAAAAAAGTCAAGCCAAGAGAGCTAGCAGTAGGAGATTTCATCCTCAAAAGAAAAAGAGACGAAGATACAGTCAAAAAATTCCAAAGAAATGGGAAGGGCCTTTCATCATCATGAGAATAAACAAAGAAGGTGCGTATCACTTAGCAAATCTCAAAGGCGAAGAACTCAATCACACCTGGAACATAGAAGCACTTCACAAATATTACCCATAATCAAACTAGAAAAGTAGTTTTACTTTCTGCAAAGTAGAAGTTTCATTCCAAGCAACTTTACAATTTAAATAATCGAGCTGCACTCTTTTTCCACTCAGGGGAAGCCCTTCGCAGGGTGAGTGATTTTTTAACGAGGCATTCTCTTTGTAAATCTCATAAAATATAAATGAGAAAGTACTTGCTCCAAAGATATGTCTCTGCATTACACAACTAAAAGAACAAAATACCAAAGAGTATATCCAATATATACTCCCATATCGGCATAAATTTTGCAAAACTAGGTTAGCATCAATATTTTATTAAATCTGAAAAATACTAACTTATCCAATTCAAAATTTGCTAAGGCAAATTTTTTGAGTTTATTTCATTAAGGTGAAATATTTCAGCGTCTAAGGAAGCGTATGCGTCCACTTCGCTCAAAAAAGGAAGGGACGGCGTTTCAAAATTTGTTAAGGCAAATTTTTTGACTTTATTTCACCAAGGTAAAATGTTTCAGCTTCTAAGGAAGCGTACGCGTCCACTTCGCTCAAAAAAGGAAGGGACGATGTTTTAAAATTTGCTAAGGCAAATTTTTTGATTTTATTTCACTAAGGTAAAATGTTTCAGCTTCTAAGGAAGCGTACGCGTCCACTTCGCTCAAAAAAGGAAGGGACGGCGTTTCAAAATTTGCTAAGGCAAATTTTTTGACTTTATTTCACTAAGGTGAAATGTTTCAGCTTCTAAGAAAGCGTATGCATCCACTTCGCTCAAAAAAGGAAGGGACGGCGTTTCAAAATTTGCTAAGGCAAAATTTTTGACTTTATTTCACTAAGGTGAAATGTTTCAGCTTCTAAGGAAGCGTATGCGTCCACTTCGCTAAAAAAAGGAAGGGACGGCGTTTCAAAATTTGCTAAGACAAATTTTTTGACTTTATTTCACTAAGGTGAAATGTTTCAGCTTCTAAGAAAGCGTACGTGTCCACTTCGCTCAAAAAAAGAAGGGATGGTGTTTTAAAATTTGCTAAGGTAAATTTTTCAACTTTATTTCACTAAGGTGAAATGTTTCAGCTTCTAAGGAAACGTACGCGTCCACTTCGGTCAAAAAAGGAAGGGATGGCATTTCAAAATTTGCTAAGGCAAATTTTTCTACTTTATTTCATTAAGGTGAAATATTTCAGCTTCTAAGGAACTATACGCGTCCACTTCGGTCAAAAAAGGAAGGGGCGGCGTTTAGAAATTTGCTAAGGCAAATTTTTTGACTTTATTTCACTAAGGTGAAATGTTTTCAAGTGTCCAAGCGAAGTCTACGCGTCCACTTCGAACGAAAAAAAGAAGGGACAGCATCACCAAATTCTTAAGGAAAATCTCTCAACCTATTTTCTCCAAGAAGAAAATACTTCAAGCTTTCGACCGAAGCACATCCAACTACTTCGAATAAGGTAAACTTCTCAATTTCATATTTCCAAGCAAAGTACATACGCAGTATAATCCAAATTATTCATTCTGTATCCATTCATACAAGCGAAGGAAAACTCTTAAGCTTCGCGATACAATAAAGAATGTTTATAATACAGTTTACCCAATTACAAAAATGCACTCACAAAACTAGTCGTTTTGAGAACTAACTACTTCGGCAGCTTCATCAAGCATGTCACTCACAACTTCATTTACAATATCATCAGCCTCACGGTGCAAAAAGTCCTCGCAAATACTGGCCAGCGAAGCTCTTGATCCAGATGACTACAAAAAGAAGTTAAGAAAAAATCTAACCAAAAACAACAAGTTAAATCTTTGCACAATAAAACCTTACCTATGCAAAACCCATGAAATCAAAAATTGGACAGTTGGAGGGCCTGGTGTTACAACATCATATATCCAAACCTATAAAAGGTTTGTAAGACGAAGCACCCAAAAGAAAAAGTCCCAAGATCAAAACAACGAGAGCAAAAGCTTACGGGCAAGAAAATCACCGACATCACAACCATCACACTTCGCACGAAATTCATGAAACTCGCTAGGCTCAAAAATGAAGTTATCCTTAGACATTAACAGCAGGGTAACGTCTTCAACATCCTGCACAGGCTCGGCATAAGGAACCTACGCAGGATGGACAAATAGTCAAACGGCTTCCATGTACATATCTTACAAAAATCAAGAACCATTATATCTTCAAGCCCTCTCATCTCACAAAAGAAAAAAGCTAGGGCCTAAGTCAGTTGCCACTAACATCGCTCGGTACAGCTCCGCTCCAACTCCTAGCCCTGGCCTCCTTCTTCGCAGCTTCTTCCGCCTCCTTCTGAGCCACCTCCGCTTCCCTTGCAATTTGCTAACAAGCAAAAAGAAAAAGTTAGATACAAAGAACAGGAAAAACCATAACAGGCTAAATACATTGCATACCTTCTACAACTTCTCCTTAGCCTTATTGAAACAATGAACTCGACCACCAGATCTCTAGTACTTCTCAAGATACTTGTTGCATAGTGTTTGTGTGGCCTTTGTCATGTTAGCCAAGTCTTCAACAGAGGGAAACTTGTAGTTGTCATCACAAAGCTGTGCAATCAAGGGATCTCAACTTTGTTTCATCAGATGAAACAAAGCGCGAGTAGAGTAGAAAACCCCTATATCAACTGTGGTCTCCATAACTTGGGATAAGTCTTCATATTGGCAACAATGGCAGCTAAAAAACTATCACGGTCACCAACGTCCCAGCACTTGTCTCCTAGCCTAGCTCCAAATTTGTCATAGCATTCAAAGCAGAGCTCCCAAATGCGATTGCAGTCATCAAAGAAAGACTTATCCTATTCCTCAATCTTTCTTTCAATACACCTCATACGATCCTTCAACTTTTCATTATCCTCTTTAAGTTTTTTGTTATCATCTTCTTTCTCTTCAACTCGAGCAAGAGCACTAATAAGCTTCCCTTCCAAAACATTGTGTGCATCCACTGCATCAATTCTTTCCTTCTCTTTTTTGGCTAGTCGCTTCTTTAGATTTTCAATCTCAGTTTGATAATCACGTTCATGGAGAGCAAAGTTTTTCTCTTTTTCTTCCAAGCCCGCCCGCAAACCCCTCATCAAAAGAGAGCCCTTGTACATCATCGACAAGCCAGCATCAGCAACCTCGAGTAAAGGTTTCTTTGAAATCTCAAGTTCCGCATCAGGCACAGTAAAAGCCTCGTCTATGCACTTTGACAGCTGAACTTCAAAAGTGCGAGGCATCATTCGAAGCTTGTCTGCCCCAATACCTATGAACTTGTAACTGTCAAGACCTAAACCTCTATCCTGATAGAACGTCAACCCACGCTCAAGGGCAGTAGAAACCTCCTTTTCACCATCAGCAGGGACAATGGGAATAGCAGGATCTTGAATATCAAGCTTGCTCAAATCAACTTTCTTCTGAGGAGAAGAGGGTGCATAAGGAAAGATAGTTTCTGTAGGAAAAATAAAAAATCAGCAAAGCAAGATAACTTAAAATCAAAAAGAAACGCGAAGCCACAATGCTCACCAGTAGAAACACGTTCACCCAAGTTGCAATCAACAGCTTTCCCACTTTCAACATGGATAGTAGAGCTTGATAAACGCATCAAACGTTCATCGTTGCTCTCATCATCAAAAACTTCATCGTCACTAACATCAAAGTCGAGGGTATAAACCCTCGAACCGCAAACTTCCTTGGGCGCATTGGAAGCACCCCAACTGCTGTGGGGCTTTCAAGCAAAGTAGGTTTCCCAACTCCCCCTTCATGGGACTCTACGGTAGGAGCCTCAGAGCCAAATTTTGGCGAAGCCGACCCAGCAGCTTTTTGCAAATCCCCAACTTGAGTCTCTTTCTCAGAGACCAAGCTAGCTCTTGGACCAACTTCGCCAACCTCACCAACAGAAACACCACGAGCTTGCAAATTCTACAAGTTTTCATCAAGAGGAGTAAGTAATAGTGGAGTTAAACCACTAGAAGAGAAAGTCATACAAATTTTTCTCACCTCTCCCTCAACATCTCGAGAAATAGGAAAACCAACATCATCACCTCCACCGCCACCTCTCACAACTTCAACATCACCTTCACCACCAGTGCCAACACCAGAAGCAATATTCCCTTCAATATCCAAACTCTGGTCAAGAATAGCTTCAAGTTCTTCGCTATCAAGTAAAACAGAAGGACTTTGATTCTTCTTCAATTTTTTAGCAATAGTTTTGCTAGGACCAGCCTTCCACTTCACACCCTTAGTAGCCTCCTTCTTCTGGCCTTGCTTCTTCTCACGGCGATAAGCAGGAGGAGGTTGTTCACCATACTCAATGTGCGCAACTTCAAAAGCTCTATTCAACCGCTTATATTCATCCCCAATAATTTTATCGATATGGTTTTTCTCACTCTGCACATATTTTCCAAGTAGATCTTTGGCCCGACTTTCCACAGACTTCACAAAATCTTCATCACTAGCAAAAGTCCGTGGGCGATGAAAATCATTATTTGGAAACTTATAACTCACACCTCGAACATTCTTGGGATGAAAACATTGAAACGACCATCCTTTCTTTAGCAGCCAAATTCTAGCAGCTTCATATTCTTCTACAAGATCTCTCTCAAATTGCAGCAAAGCCACACACTTGTATGCCTTTACCGTAGTCTTTGAAATCATAGAAGAAGGAAAAGATGGAGACAACTCAAACTTTTCAATCTCCATTCTCGCAGCCATCGGATACCTCTTCACCATCTTCCTTGTAACAGAATCCCGCTCCTCTACCATGGGCACCTTATGATAAAACCAATATCTCGACCAATTTCCAGTGCCCCACTTGTTTCTAGTCACCGGAGAGACTTGCACAGCATTGCGAGCCATTTTGAAACTAGAACAAGAAAAATACTTGGTAATCAACCGCCCTTCAAGCATAAACTCTTTGAATTGGGTATGCATCTCAAAGAGTTCGCAGAATGCAGAAATATCAGCGTTGCACTCCAAAGACTTCACAGCCCAAACAAATTGTGCCAGCCTAACTATACCGTTTGGTGTCAAATGATGCATTTGGATGTTAAAGGCCCCAAGCACATCTTCGACAAAATCCTGGCAAGGGAAACAGAGACCAGCAGTGAATAGTTCCTGATAGACTATGCATTCGTCAGGATGGGGCTTCGGGTTGCACTCCTCAGGATCAGGGATTCTCACTTGATCACGCTCAACAACCTTCAATCGAACCATCTCATCAAGATGAACCTTCTCAAACAAAGTTTTACCAAAAGTCAAGGTAAAACCCTCGTCATCTTTGACCAAATCTTCAACTGATGCATCAACATCATCGAGATTCTTGTTGTCTGAATCCACCGGCAAGCTTTCATCATCAACCTTCGAGCTCTCTTGAGAGTGAACTTGATCTTGCAGATCTCGCGAAAACATCTATAGAATCAAAAATTTAGAAAAACCCAAACAAGATCATAAAACATAAAACCTAAACAAAACAAACCAAACCTTGCCGAAGTTGTCGAACAAACTTCGCTTCAGAGCTCAAGAAAGGATGAACAAAAATAGCAGACGTCAGCAAAAACTATCTCAAACTTCCGAGCTCATGAAAATTTTTGCCAGAGTTTCCCGTCTTCTGAAAACGACAGCCTCAGGGGGGAGGGCCTTGCTATTTATAGGCGACGTCCGGTCAATCGGTCAAAACTAGCCGTTAAACTTAAAATTCAAACAGGCCAACTCCAAAGTTTGGACGGTGTTTGTTAGGCAAAGTTTGATATAAACTTCATGGGGTTTAGACCTTTGGAGTAGGCCTTCGCCCATGAGGGGCTGCTGTTGGGGGAACAACTTTGACACACAAACACCTTTTCTCCAAACTTTGAAGATAGTAAATTCATCACAAACGTTTGAGATGCCGACTTAACCAGCGAGGATGACAAAGATACTTCGCTGCGATTACATGTGACTTCGCGTGTATATTTTTACATATTTCAGGTCAATCGGCGAAGATGACTTTGCTATATGAGAGGATGATGTCATCACTTCGCTGCGCCAAATACGAACATCGCACACATGCTATCACATGTTTTAGGATGCATGGCGAAGCCTACCAGAGACACTTCGCTATGATCCTGACGATCGGCAAAGCGGTTGTGGCATTTTCGCATGAGGAAATAATGAAGTTGATGTCTTGTCAAGAGATCGGTGTCGGGCCCAAAGTTGCTTGAAGAGACAAAAGTAAAGGGGCGAAGTGTGTTTCACCACTTCGCACAATACAGCTAGATGTATAGGAAATGCCATAACAGCTAGATGTATAGGAAATCCCATAACAAGTTTATAAGATTCTTTGAATGACGAAGCCAAGGGGGCCTATAAATACCCCCTGAAATATATGTTTTGGGATGGATGAAATACAATTGCAATCAGCATATTGTTTTCACCTCGCTTAATCGAGAGCAAACATTATTACCTAACAATAGCCGATCTGATCAGGACATTGACTAGAAAGTCAACACCCACATGCATGGATAAATAAGCAAATAAGTAAACATGCATGGGTTAAAGTAGTTGAATCATGGTAGCATATATAAACAGGAACAAATACAGATCAACCATGATACATGCTAAAATAGAAAAGAACTAATTAAATCGGCTACTTTGGTAAACGTGAAGGGGCAAAGACATTAGCTGATCTAGCTGATATAAATAAAGAATTAGACGTGAAGCTATGGTAAATCGGCTGATTTGCCGATACCGACATGAGAACGAACTAGGTGCATAAATGAATTTTAATCTAAATCCTTATCTAACCTACTTGACCTCAAGTGAGATCAACAGTGCTACAACCACCATCAACCAAGCAGAGATAGACAAAGACGTATCTTAAAACCGCCTATACCCTAGAACGCGCACATGTCATGAATAAGATCGATAGAGATCTAGCTAATGTAAGCACGAGATCAATCATCAAAGCAGTAAGATTGTAACATGATGGTATTGATGACAATCAAATCTAATATGATCTAAGCCAAATCTACCAATCTTGATCGGGCAAAAGATGTTGTTGCAATAAACAAACAATAAAAATATAACAACATCGGTAACTTAATGAATCCACTAGATTTGCCATGTCTAGTAGAGCCGATAACTAGCAGAGGGTAACTTAACAAATCTACTAGGGTGCAAGCCTAATAGAGCCGGTATTAGCTATGTCAATGCATGACAAGAGATCAGATGGCCCAATGCAGCCTTCTCAAACATAAACACAAGCCATGACGGTACTTACAGTAAACCAGAGTCGGACGCCCAATGCAGCCTAGCCTGATCAAAGCAACTCGCTGAGATCCTTGGAAAACTAAGGGTTTGTGGCCAAAGCCGAAAGGGTTTGTATTGATTGTCGAGAGAGAGTTTACAAGGTGCCAGGGCTTACATATTTATACCCTGGTCTTGACTGAGTCCTAAACTGATACGAACTGTAAATAAAGGAAAAGACTCGACAATTGCCTAATCTAGATAACTTGGGCTCTACTATTCCGTTCTGTAGAGTCCCGTGTCGTTGAAGCACCGTCTTCTACTTTGCCAGGTCGGAGTCGACGTGGCCCGTGCATCTCCAGATAGTCAATTCCATCTTAGCCGATCAGCCCTCAATTTAGTCGATTCCCCAATTTTGGCTGTTATCAGCATTTTGCTGATTGCGCTGTAGCCTTCTATGATAACTTTTGCCTTTGTGCTCACCAGTCTAAATTTTGGTGCAAACACATGCCTCCAATTTTAGGATAAAACTTGTTTTGTTCCAAAATTCCTTCTTTGTCTTTCCTAAAATTCTGGAGCCCTAGGCGAGTCACTTCTATAATCAACTGATTCCCCTTCCTGATTTCTCCTTCCATTTGACTAAAAAGACAAAATGACTGGGCTTCCTGGGAACGCGCTCAGACCTGATTTGACTGGCCACTCAATTGCTTTTAGCGCAGTATTTATTCAATAATATTTCCTACCGATTCATATCCCGACGCGTGCCCAACCTCCGTACTATAAATCAATCCTCTGCTTTGTTCCAATCTCCATGCATCTTTGAGCAACCAAACTAGAACCAAAGAGGCCTTCCCCAATCTTGAAAAAGAAACCCCAATGGCTGGCCGTGACAAGCGTCCGATGGAGGAAGATGAAGTGACTTCTCGCCGGGTTCTTCCAAGAAGATCACAATCTTCTACCGGCAGCAGAGATCCCTTTGAATGGGGAGTGACTTTGCAGCGGATCTTTCTAAAGAGGTAAATTAAACAAGAATTTCTTTGGATTCAATGCATCTTCTAATTACCCAATTCTTGCAGAGCTAATAGCGATGGCAGCCCTCAATCTTCTACGAGAAGTGGGCGTCCTCTGGCCTGTAATCTAGCCGATGCTCGAAAGCGGCTTGAGTTGTAGGTGAGCTCAAACATCAAGCTTCAGGGTGAGGTTATAGATCTCCAAATGACCCTATCAGAAAGGGATGAGGAGATCGCCAAAATCTCTCAGGAGCGGGATGCCGCTAGGGCCCAAGCTGCTGGTTAGTATAAATCTGTGTTTTCCCCTTTTCTGATTCTCTTTGATTGCTTCATTCACTTCCTCCTTTGTTCTTTTAATCAGATCTATTAGCAAAACTTGGTGAGCTTGAGGCTGCCAGCGCCAGAGTCATCAACGCTGTGAACACCCTTGGCAGATCAATGGCAAAGAGGGTGGAGAATGTTTATCCATGCTTCACCAAGATCTTATATGCTGCCATAGAGTATGGTGTTGCTCTTGCCCTCAATGCTATCCGACTTCACACTGGTGTTGACTTCAGCAGCCTCAATGTGGTCAAGGAGGACATCGAGAATGAGATGACCACCACCGTTGATGACATGGAGATGGCTGGGAGGATCATCAGTGGTGTCGCCAACCTACACTATCCAATAAGGAAAGTGCGCGATCAGTAGATTGTAGTAGGAATCAATCTGCTATCTAATCTTTTGTGAGATCAATCGAAGTCAATGTGTGCTGATGTTATTAGTTTTAATTTTTGCTCTAAAGGCGATGCATATCACATCGGCTATTACCAACATCTTTTGTTGGTTATTTTTATGCTAAAGGCGATTATCGCATTGGCTGTTTTATCATATCCAGCAGACTAGCTCAATCTTCTGTAACTAATTCTTCATCTGATATCATGCTGGGATAATACTTTTTGAGGAATTTACCATTTATAGCTTTCTTGAACATCTCCCCTTTGAAATTTCTAAGGATGTAGGCATTTCCTGGGACAACTTGATTGATAAAATACGGTCCCTCCTAATTTGGAGACCACTTGCCAAACTTGCTATCTTTCATTCCAATCGGCAATCTGAGCTTCCAAACAAGTTCATCTTTTTTTGTCTCTAATGCCTTTAGCTGATGATAGTGTAAATCCTCTAGATTATCACTCATAAATTTAATGTAATCACCGGCTATTAATTCCTTCTACAACTCAACTCTTCTTGAGCCAGATTGAATTTCCCATGGCATTACTGCGTGATGGTCATACACTAACTCGTAAGGAGTACACTTAGTCAACCCATGTGGAGCCATCCTGTATGCCCATAGTGTTTCGTTCAAGGTCAAATACCATCTTCTAGGCTGCTCATTTATTTTTTTCTTGATAAGCTTAATGAGGATCTGATTGGAAGCTTCAGCTTGTCCATTAGCTTGAGCATAGTAATGAGAAGAATTAATCAATTTGATGCCCATTTCCTCAGCAAATTCCTCAAATTCTCTTGATGTGAACATGGTGCCCTGATCGGTTGTGATAGTTTCCGGGATCCCAAATCGGTAAATGATGTGCTCCTTGACAAAATCCACCATATTCTTTGAGGTCACCAATTTCAAGGGAATAGCCTCAACCCACTTGGTGAAATAATCTATGGCAACCAATATAAACTTGTGCCCTTTGCTGGAAGTTGGATAAATTTTACCAATTAAGTCTATGCCCCATCCTCTGAACGGCCATGGTTTCATTATGGGATTCATCGCAGAAGCAGGTGTTCTTTGAACATTGCCAAATTTCTGGCACCCTTGACAACCCCTGTAATATTTGAAACAATCTTCTAATATAGTAGGCCAAAAATATCTAGCTCTTCTGATTATCCATTTCATCTTGTATGCAGATTGATGTGCACCATAGATTCCTTCATGGACTTGTTGCATTACAAACTTGGCTTCTTCTTGACTGATGCATCCCATAAGGACACCATCGATTGTTCTATAATATAATTGATCCCTGAGCAGAACAAACTTGATTGCTTTGTACCTTAGCTTCTTGGAGACCTTTCATGATGGATCCTTTAGATAATCAATGATCTCGGTCCTCCAATCTTCAGCTGCATCACTAGTTAATATTTCTGGGATCAATTTATATCCTGAAGCATCTTGAGCCAATCTGTTTGCTTCCTGATTTTGTGCTCTAAGAATATACTGTAGTGACACAAGGATGAATGTTTGTAGGATCTTTTTGCATTGATCATAATATCCCTTCAAAACTTCATCCTTGCACTCATATAGGCCGAGCAGTTGATTAATTACCAATTGAGAGTCACCGAATATCTCAATTGACTCAGCCTTTACTTCTTGTAGAAGTTGAAGTCCTTTCAGAATTGCTTCATATTCAGTCTGATTATTAGTTGCTGTTGGTGTAATCTGATAAGCAAATTCAAATGTTGCCCCCCAAGGGGTAATAATAACAATGCCAATGCCACCACCTTGCTTGCAAGTTGAACCATCAAACAATAAAACCCAAGAGGCTATTTCTATAGACCCAATGTCTAACTTGTGGTGTTGAGTAACAAAATTAGCCATTACTTGCCCTTTGACTGCCTTAGCTGGTTCATACCTGAGATCAAACACTAATAGGGCCAACATCCATTTACCGATTCTGCCACTTAAAATAGGCATTGACAACATATGCTTGATGACGTCAACCTTGGAAACTACAACACATTCTGATGACAGTAGATATCTCCTCAACTTGGTGTGAGAAAAATATAGGCACAAGCAAAGCTTCTCTATTGGAGTATATCTTGTTTCAGGATCTATCAGCTTTCTGCTTAAATAATAAACTACTCTTTCTTTTCCTTCGAACTCTTGAATCAAGGCCAAACCAATAGATAGCTCTTTGGCCACCAAGTACAACTTGAAAGGCTCACCAGATTGAGGAGGAATTAATACTAGAAGTGACTTCATGTATTCCTTGGTCTCCTCAAATGCCTTTTGTTGTGCTTCACCCCATTTAAAGTCTGCATCCCCTTTCAACTTTAATAGAGGAGAAAATGGTAGTGCTTTGCTCGATAGATTAGCAATAAATCTTCTGATGAAGTTGATTTTCCCAAGTAGAGATTGTAATTTTTGTTTTTCAGTTGGAGGAACAGCATTATTGATTGCATCCATGCTCTTCTTTCCCACTTCAATTCCTCTTTCATGAACCATGAACCCCAAGAACTGTCTAGCAGAGACTCCAAAAGCACACTTAAGTGGATTCATCTTTAAACCATTCTTCCTTGTGCATTCTAAGGTTTCCTTTAGATCAGCTAGATGCTGCTCATATCCTCCTGATTTCACAACCACATCATCAATATATATTTCAACTATTCTGCCGATCAACTTGTGATAAATGTAATTCATAGCTCTTTGATAAGTTGCATCGGCATTTTTCAAACCAAAAGTCATGACCACCCACTCGAACAAGCCGATTGCTCCTGGACATCTAAATGCTATCTTGGAAATATCTTCATTTGCCATAAATATTTGATTATAGCCAGCATTACCATCCATGAAATTAATCACCTTGTGTCCAGCGGCTGTATCAACAAGCATATCGTCTACTGGCATCGGGTATCCATCCATTGGAGTAGCTTTGTTTAAATCTCTAAAATCAATGCATACGCTCATCTTGCCATTTTTCTTGTAAACAGGAACAATATTGGAGATCCATTCTGCATATCTACATGGCCTGATGAACTTAGCTTCAAGCAATCTTTCGATCTCTTTCTTCACATCATCGAATATTTGAGGCTTGAAATTCCTCGGCCGCTGTTTGTGAGGTTTATATCCATCCTTGATAGGCAGACAGTGTTCCAAAATTGATTTGTCCAAACCAGGCATGTCATAATATTCCCAAGCAAAGCAATCTTTATATTCCTTTAACAAATCAATTAATCTACTTCTATATTCAGGGTCAAGCTTGGAATTTATATACGTCGGCCTTGGCCTGTCACCAGGTCCAATATCCACTTTTTCTAAAATGTTGGCCGATGTAAAACCATATCCCAGCTTTCCTTCAGTGCCATCAATTGGATTATCCTTAAATAATTTTTTCAGAGCCGACTGCTTGGATCGGCTGTTGACTCCCATCATTGATATTGGTGAAGTCGCCTTTGAATTCTTTCCCAGAGAGGCATTCAATGTCTTCAAGATCCCAATGCTCATATTTGATAGAAGGAAGGCTTACTGAATCATCAGCAGGGATAACCTCAACCCTGTTATGCACCCATTGTAGCACATGTTGATGCATAGTTGAGGGAACACAACAATTGGCATGTATCCAGTCTTTTCCAAAAAACAAACTGTAGAACCCTTCCCCATCAATAATGAAGAAGGTGGTGATCATGGTCTTGCTGCCAATCGTCAGTTTCACATTAATTGCCCCCCGGACTTCAGAAATCTTATCTGCAAAATCCCTCAGCTGGATATTTATTTTGATCAAATCTTCATACTTTTTTCCCAACCTTTTAAACATTGAGATAGGCATAAGATTGACTGTAGCACCTACATCTATAAGCATTCTTCCTATTGGTTTGCCGTTGATACGCCCCTTGATATATAAAGCCTTCAAGTGATGATGCTGCCTCGGTTTGGAAAACACAGCTTCCTGCTTCCTTGCTACTTTGTGCCCGACTGGCAAGATACATTGCATTCCAATAGGCGCCGATTTGCCTGAATCGGTTGTTTGCTTAGCCTTCTAGACTTGTGTCTTATTGGTCCTCTTCAACTTGATCTCGATCTCCCTCAAGCGTTGAACTCTTCTTTTCTGACTCCTAGAGAGACAACCAGGACACCACTGGTTGGATTGCCAAACATGCTGTACTTCTTCTATTTCTTCGTCACAGGCATTGTAACGATCATGAACTCTGCATTTTATGTGCCGATCCTCAGTAGTGTGTCCAAGACTTTCATGGATAGACCGGCGGTTGGTTTGAGACTACCTGTACTCCCTGTACTGATCACTGCACTCAGGACAAATCCTTCTTGTGGGCAGCCTCAAGCCTTTGTTCCAGCAATGCCTAAAGAAAGGGTAACTCCAATGTGACTCAGCTTGTGCACGTTCATACCTCTCTTCTTCAAGCATCCTTAAGTATTCCTGCTCTTTAAACTACCTCTTGCGGTCTTTCTCCTTTTGCCTCTGCCACTTGTTCAAAAGAATACGAGATGTCACACGTGGCCTTCTTTCAGCCTATGCAGACGACTCAATCTGCTCGGATCGGCTATTCTGCTTCTCACGCCTCCTCTTGATCTCGCGATATTCTTCATCAGTGAGTTGTAATCTTGTATCTACTGCCCCTGATTCCTTAGCTCTAGCAGAGGTCAAAACCTTGGCTTTACCTTTGGGCAACACGACATCAGCCATTGCAGAGTCAAAGGCGCTTTCATCAATCTTCATCGATTTGTTTGTAACATCAAAAGCCAACTTCTTGGTCTCAATGGCCTTTTGGACTTGCCTTCTGAAGACATTGCACTCATTGGTGGAGTGAGTAGTGGAATTATGAGCCTTGCAATACTTCTTGCCTTTGATCCCCTCAGCACTAAGTGGCTCATGCAATAGCTTAATGAGGCCTTTGCTCAGCAAATAGTCAAAGATCTTATCAGCCTTTGAGGTATCAAAGTCAAACTTCTCTTGTGACCTTCCCCATGGATGGCCAATAACACACTTCTTGTTCAGGTTCCACTCAATAAGTTGAACATCTTCAGCTTCATCTTCCTCATCAGAGTTGAACTGAATCAAGTACTTGTAATAGCTTGCAACATTGGCTGCCTTTTGAAAGCGATTCTGTCGTGGTGGCTGTGCATATTCAGAAACTGCAGCCACTCTCTGTGCCAATGCACCAACATTGTCAAAGCTCATGCCCACAAGCTTCTCCTTCAAGTAGGGCTACATCCCTTAGATAGCCAATTTTACCAACTGGCTGTCAGACAGGTTCAAAGAGAAGCACAAGCTCTTTGTTTGCCTGAATCGCTGGATGTAATCTAGACCTGACTCATTATGCTTCATCTTGACACTGGTTAGATCATCAATGTCCTTATTAACAGTCCCATTGAAGAAGTAGGCATGGAACTTGCTCTCCAACTCATCCCATGTATAAATAGAATTTCTTGGCAGTGGTGAGTACCAAGAGAAAGCTGGACCTGATAGTGACAAAGAGAAGAACCTTATAGTGCCAAATACTTGCTTATGTGCTCCATCGTGCTGACATTGTCCTCCCCGGTGAACTTGGAGAACTCTGAAATTCTATAACCACGTGGGAGCTCTAGACGGTTGTACCACTCAGGATATGGCATGTTGTATGATCAACTGGTCATTTGGATCAACAGATTGTCCAATCTTGGGACAGGCAGGCATGCCCCAATGGTTGTAGCTTGACACATTGGCAAACCCTGCTGGTGGTTCACCATCATCCTGATCACCTTCTCCTCCCAAAGCTTGATTGATATGATAGTTAACTGTTCTTCTAATTCGATCAACTGAGGGGGCTATTTGTTGAGCCGATTGTGGTATATTTGGAGTTGTACCAAAATTGGGCGGCTAGCCACCCGTTGGCTATTGTGCTAGATGAGCAGCATTGCTACTTGCACCTACACTTGGTTTAGGAGGCTCTTGTTTTCCTTCACTGGTCTTTGTTGGTTTTAGATTGAAATAAGAGGGTCCCATTTGATCAATAGGAAAACCAGCAAAGATAGTCTTCATGATGTTGCCAAAGGTCTTCAGAAAATAAGCTTGATGATTGGTGATTCCTTCATTGACTGTCTTGTGCAGTTGTTCCACAAAGAATTTTCTATCTGCATCATCACCTGCAACAGTCTCCCCTGCCATCAAGATTCTTGGCATCTCTATCTTTAGAATGATTTTTCCATCATGCATTCTGCCAAAACAGAGCAAGCACTTCTGTTCGAGCTGTTGAAGAGCTATTTCAATCACTCGCTTTTGCTCTTCATCAAGCTCTTCCAATGTTACGTTGAGGATGTTTGTGACCTTGAGATCAGCCATTGTTGTCCCACCAGGCGTGCCAACAAGAGTGTTGGCGCAAAAACGTGACAGCTTCATGCCAATGGGTCCTCTGCAAGCCAGACAGACCAGGGCGTGAACGTCTCCCTGGTCCCCGCAGCCTTCATTGGCAGGTTCTCTGAGCGAACAAGTCCAAGGCGTGCCAGTCAATTTGACCTAAAATTGACAATGGCTAAAAATAATCAAATTATTCAACCTGTCGGTGTGATTCCAGACAGTTTCGCTTATGTGGCTGAATAGCCGATTTGATCAGGACATTGACTAGAAAGTCAACACCCACATGCATGGATAAATTAGCAAATAAGTAAACATGCATGGGTTAAAGCAGTTGAATCATGGTAGCATATATAAACAGGAACGAATACAGATCAACCATGAGACATGCTAAAATAGAAAAGAACTAATTAAATCGGCTACTTTGGTATACGTGAAGGGGCAAAGCCATTAGCCGATCTAGCTGATATAAATAAAGAATTGGACGTGAAGCTCTGGTAAATCGGCTGATTTGCCGATACCGACATGAGAACGAACTAGGTGCATAAACAAATCTTAATCTAAATCGTTATCTAACCTACTTGACATCAAGTGAGATCAACAGTGCTACAACCACCATCAACTAAGCAGAGACAGACAAAGACGTATCTTAAAACCGCCTATGCCCTAGAACACGCACATGTCACGAACAAGATTGATAGAGATCTAGCTAATGTAAGCACGAGATCAATCATCAAAGCAGTAAGATTCTAACATGATGGTATTCATGATAATCAAATCTAATAAGATCTAAGCCAAATCTATCAATCTTGATCGAGCAAAAGATGTTGTTGCAATAAACAAACAATAAAAACATAACAACATCGGTAACTTAATGAATCCACTAGATTTGCCATGTCTAGTAGAGCCGATAACTAGAAGAGGGTAACTTAACGAATCTACTAGGGTGCAAGCCTAATAGAGCCGGTATTAGCTATGTCAACGCATGACAAGAGATCGGATGGCCCAATGCAGCCTTCTCAAACATAAAGACAAGCCATGACAGTACTTATAGCAAACCAGAGTCAGACGCCCGATGCAGCCTAGCCTGATGAAAGCAACTCGCTGAGATCCTAGGAAAAGATCTGGGGCTTACATATTGTCGAGAGAGAGAGTTTACAAGGTGCCAGGGCTTACATATTTATACCCTGGTCTTGACTAAGTCCTAACCTAATACGAACTGTAAATAAAGGAAAAGACTCGACAATTGCCTAATCTAGATAACATGGGCTCTACTATTTTGTTCTGTAGAGTCCCGTGTCTGATGTGAACTAGATTTCCGATCTTCCGTCAGTTCAAGATAAACAACGATTTGGTGGAGCACGACACACCGATCCGGCTTCAGATCACAAAGACCTGAACCTGTAACCTTAGCACCACGTCTCCTCTGGTTATCAATCGTGTCACCAACCGGCTGACCTCTCCAAGAAGGCTAATCCCTGCCTGCAAATCGAAGAACACAAGCAAGAACTCAAAAGTACGCAGCTCAAATATTGGGACAAACTGCAGATATATGATTAAGATCACAAAGTGGGGTTTCACAAACCGATAACGGCGACTGTTCAAAGACAGGTTAATCTAAAGCAAAACCCAAACCCTAACGTAGACAGCGGCTACTCATTATATAGCCTAAGGGGCGTCCAAGGACCCCTACACACGTCCATACACAGCCCCGACACATTACAAGACACAAATGGCCCAAAAGATGACGATGCAGCGCTCTGACAGATTTTGGATGTCAACTTGTTTTGACGATTTCTATTGATCCTGAAGGAATTTTGACATGGGTCCACTTTCATTGGTTTCCTTATCAAATTATCTTTCCATCCATATGTGGATCGTCGAAAACGGAGTCCGTTTTATTGCATGCCACTCCTGGAGCCCGAGACGGCCTCGAACTTGACTTGGATTGGGCCTCCAACTTAGCTTGAACGTCCCTGCTGGTATCCAAAGGTGGTGGCCAAGGAGGAGGACGTCCAAGGGCTTCTTTGGTGTGTTCCACATCTCCTTGGGGCATGCTCTCACTTGGGTCAGAGTCCCAATGGCGAATAACAAGCCCATGATGATGACGTAGCCCTTGGCAGAAATAGTGACGGAATGTCATGATGAATTGGATGCCTTCCCGATGTGATATTGAGGTAAGATCAGACCTATTGGAAAGATTATCAAATAACTTTCCAACAAGTGCTGATTGACCTCAATCGCACTCCGGATGCATGAGTTATGGCCTTCCCACTGAAGCCCTATCCGGCTGCCGACGAACCGAACGTTGGACTTTGATGAGTTTGTCCTTTGAGACACGTTCGTACCTACATTCAAATAAAAACATGCACATGTGGAACCAAGTGAATTGTACCAAATGAAGGAACGAACTCACCTTATCTTTAGCCTCTATGGGTGTATGCATAGGTCTCATGTCCTCATCAGTGTCGTTGAAGCACTGTCTTCTACTTTGCCGGGTCAGAATCGACGTGGCCCGTGCATCTCCAGATAGCCGATTCCATCTTAGCCGATCAACCTCAATTTAGCTGATTCCCCAATTTCGGCTGTTATCAGCATTTTGCCGATTTTGCTGTAGCCTTCTATGATAGCTTTTGCCTTTGTGCTCACCAGTCTAAATTTTGGTTCAACAGGGCAAGAAACAGAGAATCTAAAAACTCGATCTGAGAGGGTTGTCACATGAAAAGCATGAGACAGTCTTCCAATCACAGCCTGAAGAATAGAACTAACATTTTGAGCAGAAAGGCGATAACGACAATGACCGAAAGAAACAACAATGACCGAAAGAAACAACAAGGAAGAAATGCTTCACGTGGGAAGATGCAGGACTAACAGTGGTGCCAAACTTACGATGAATCTCAGCATCAATGACACGTCCCGGCCAAAAATTGAGGCCAGGCAAATCCATGGAATTAAAAGTAAAGTGTGATGTAACTGACCGGGAACTGCAGATTGATCCAATTGTTGAGGGCGAGAAGAGGGGGCGGTGATGGGCGGCGATGCTTCAATAGAAGAAGACCACGAGTGATTGGCGTCCACCGGAGATTAGCGAAGGCTTGCCAGTGTAGAGCCTTGCCGAGATTGAACATCGAAGACGAAGCAGTGAAGAAGACGGACGACAATGGAAGAGGGGAGCTGCATCGGCATCGGAGGCAGCCCCTTCGGCAGTGGGGAATAGCCCCTTCTCTGGTGGAGGTAGCGGTCGCTTGGGTCCCCAGCGCCTAACAGCAGCGGTAGGGGGCTCTTCTCCTGTAGGGGCGATGGTCGTTGGGGTCACCGGTGCCTAGCGGCTGCGGGGCGACCCACCGGCGAAGAGAGAGCCGCTCCGCCATCGCGAATCACCGGCGCAGGGGAGACGATAGGTGGCAGCACACCAGGGGCGTCAAGAGCCTTTGGGGTGGCGACGCGCGGGCACCTGGATCTGCCAGGGCGCCAAGCCGGTGGTGCCAGGGTCTGCCGGGGTGGCGAGCCGAAGGCGCAGGGAGGCCGCTCCCGGAATCGCCCTTCAGACCGTCTCCGTCTTTTTCGGTGCCTTCGCCCTGCTCGGCTTTCAACCCCGGTCACTCAGTAGAAGTACCAAGCAAGTGCTCGGTCAAGCAACTAGCAAGGCATCCACAAAAATAATTGCAGCTGATCCATTTGTTTTTAAAAAAGGCAGGACAAATGTGTTCCATTAAGATCCGAACGCTGAAGTGATGTATCAATCGTGGGCGCTCGTTGTTGACGGCCATCGCCCAGTCTCTGCTGTTGGCCTAGCCAACAAGGCCTTACAGGCCTGCTCACCCCAAAAGCCCGAGCTGATGGGGAGGACCGACCCGCCTTATAAGCTGGTCACTGCCCCCATCGATAACCGATGTGGGACTATCCCAACACTCACCTCCTAGTCACACATCGGTGATCTTGGCCCTCAGCCTCAACCGAGTGGTCTTCTTTAGCGGGTCTTGTGTCTTCTCGGGATAGCATGCAGCAAACGTGAGTGGGCCCATAACCATTGTTGGCCCAGCCCATAAGGCCTTACAGGCCTGCTCACCCCAAAAGCCCGAGCTGATGGGGGAGGACCGCCCCGCCTTATAAGCTGGCCACTCCTCCATCGATAACCGATGTGGGACTAACCCAACATGTGCTGGTGGACTCTTGCATAGGATCTGAAGAATCCGTCATCGCCTCGGAATAAGGCGTACAATGGGAATAATTGACATCGATATGAATTAGAAACACGAGCCATGACCCTCTTCTCGTGAGATGACGAGTTGTGTCTTTCACTTTATTTATTACTTTACGGTCCAAAGGATGTAAGTAAAACTGACGCTACATAGACGTACGGCTCTGTTCCGTTGCACGTGCCCCTCAATGTTTTATTGCGCAAACATGTACGCGGTATACATTTCACTTTATAGTGGAGGAAGCTAACAAAAATATGTACATTATGAAAACAAAAAATGTCCTAGAGTTGTAGGGAAGTCATCATATTGTTTCTTGATCTATATTCTTGCCTATAATTCATACCAGCTATACATTATGAGTAAATTTTGGAAGTGTCCTAAATTTATATGCTTTGAGATCTGTCACTATGATACTTCATGCTGATATTAATGCTCCACGTCATGCTGATAAATGCTAATGCGAACCATGATCATCATACATTCACAGCTGTGTCCTGCCCTCTGTCAATACTTTTGTTCAACAAGTTATGAAAATTGATTCTTCCCACCAACCTTCGCTCTAACAGGATTATATATGCCACCTTGAATACTCGGTGTCCATGCATGAAGTGTTATCCTTATTACTCTCCCCTCCATCAACTACGGCTCTCTTCTCTTCATCCTAATTCAGTTTCATGATTCTAAGAGTCTGGAAGATGTCAGCGCTATAAAAAGAAGTGTGGAACAGAAGTTGGGAAGCTCTTATTGTCAACTGCCATGCCCATCACCATTCACCAGCAAACTGCTTCTTGCTTCACAATAATCCATCAAGAACCAAAGTTTTGAGGGGGAAATATCTTATATACTATTGTGAAGATCGATATTAGGCATGGCGTGTTTTGGATGACATACAAAGGTGCAACAGGCATGATGCCAGGGCAACCAGATACAAAAGGTAGTATATACAACGGAGAATGACCGCATCCTAGCGGAGGAGGAACGCGTCAAGGTGGAGATGGATGGTGCCATGGCACTGGCTGATCACTAGAAGCAGAAGCGAGCGTTGGAGCACTGCAACAGATAATGGAGATGTGCAACATATATATGTGGAAGAGCGAGTTGATGAATTCTGTGAAGCAGTCGAGTCGACATGATCAAATAGATTTTGCACCAGGCTAGGATGCGACTACTACTAAAGCATGCCGGAGGCAAAAAATGTGGACTACAGTGGCGCATCAGCCCAAGTGTGTGTGGTCACCGTTTTGCTCTAGATCACTAGCTAGGGGGCTTTTGGGTCAGTCAAGAGTCACTAGGACTATAGTGCGAGCCTCAGTCAGAAGTATGTTTGATTGGTCCAAAACCTTGTTCATGCCTTTTGGTTGAAATTAATGATAGAAAATTTCATACTACTAGTGAATCCAGCATGTCCTCTTTCGCAAAGCATCTGGTGAAATTGTACATTCCGGTGTTTGAGGGAGGAGCCTCAGTTATGTGCAAGGGGGCAACCATCAGTCCACAAATGCGACCACAAGTTTATTTTGGTTCCTTAGCTCACTCTGTTCATCCATTGGTCACCAAAGAAACTACAAAAAAAGATGAGCTCCACCCTCTGTTGGTACGTGAAGGACCTCCATGCACACGCAGCTAAAAGCTCCATTAGAGCATTACCGAGTTCTCGCGGTTGCACAGTGTGCGTAAATGGAACATAGATTACAGGTATAGTCATGATTATATTGGTAGGCCTAGTCTGGTACGAAGTGTTAGCAGAAACTCATTCATGCTCCTCGCAGAATAGAGGCAAGAGTACTAGCGATCTATTTGCCAGGCATGCATGGCCAAATAATAATAGAGTATGTCCTCCCTCATTCATCAGCTTGCACTCTATACTCTGGTTTTCATGTTCTTTACTCTATACAAAAATAAAAAAGGCATTGCTCATCTATACTGCATGGTTTCAATGTATGAGCCATAAATTGGCCACCTTTTGCTCACTATTTATGAGCTTTCAGCCTCGTCATCAGGCTACCCCTTAATATATGATGACCGCCGTGCTTCACTCCATTTGCCCATCATTTTTAAGTGTTGGAACTCAGTTTGAAGTTTCAGTCTCTCTCTCCAATTTCCTTGTAGAGTTGTAATACTCCCATTTCAGAAATGCGATGATCCATCAACCACAAAAATCTAGAGGAAGTTCTAGCTACTCTTATTGTTAATCGTGCTTGATAGTTTAGGCATGGTAGGATTTGAACACTCATTATAGGTAGCAAGGAAGCCTCTTGGTCGAGCAAGACATCCATGAAAATAAGTGCAGCTGTACTTTTTTTTTTCTCTAGAAAAAGTGTCAGGATAAATGCGCTTCATTACTGTTCATGGGGGTGTCTGTAACATTGACGCTACATAGACGGCCACATAGTGTATCGCTGTGCATGCATGTACATGATATACATTGTTTCTCGATCTATATTCTTGTCTATTATTCACACCTGCTATACGTTATGAGTAATTGAAGTGTCCCAAATTTATTTACATGCTGATAATAATACTCCTCTTCATGCTGACAAATGCCAATGCATGCAAACCATGCTCATCTTGCATTCATCCTGCCTTCTGTCAATATTTTTGTTCAACATGCATGTTATGAAAATTTATTCTTCCCACGAACCTTTGCTCTAACTGCCCTGCTTCTTTATCAAATATAAATATAACTTTGGCGTTCTACTCCCTTCTCTAGTTATGTTGTGTTACCTCATTGATTCAGTGCAATATTGACATTTTTAATTGTTGGGACTGGGTTTGAAGTTTCAGCTTCTCTCCCATTTCCTTGTGGATGTGTAGTTGCAGTTGCTCGCATTTCAGTGACACGATGATGCATGAACCACAAAAATCTTGAGAAAGTGTTCTAGCTTATTATCCCCTTGCTTGATAGTTTGGGTATGGTAGGTATCAGGATATGCAAAGGTCTGGTAGACACTGCACCAATGAAACTTGGCCTATCCATCACCAGCTAGTTCCTTTCAAATGTAGGCTATAGTACGTTCTACTGATGGTTGATGAAATCTGAAGACATAAACAAGATTGGATAGAATCCCTGGTGACCGTTCCCTGTGGCGAGGTATCGATCTTGGCAGGCTTGCTCTGCAAAACCGACACTGCGTCTCCAGCAGCCAACGTCTTCTGTCGCCGTGCCGGGCCACGATCAGCATCGCCAGCAACCCGGCAGCAGATTCGCTTTTTATTTCTCGAACAGGTAGCAAGCACAGCTTCTTGGTCAAGCAACACATCCATGAAAAAATAAGCGCAGATGATCCTTTTTTTTCTCTAAAAGGCAGAACTAATGTGCTTCATTGAGATAAGAGTGGTCAGAACGAAAAACCAAAACACACACGCTTGACCAGGCAAATGTGTCATGGAAATGTTAGTATATAGTTGCAATCACATGAAGTCCTTTTGTCATGACACATCGCATTGGAGCCCTTGCATCTGTTCAGTAGCTTCATCATAAGACACACCTTGGAGCATCCGTGATCCATGCCTCTCTTCGTCCCAATCCATTCAAGCGTAGTCTTACAAGGCTCGATCCAACCTCACCTGCATTAAGCAGGACACAAAAGGATTACTTTCCGGTCACCACTGCTCTTAAGCCGCCACCGCATCATCCATCCTCAAGGGATACATTAATCGTGGACTTATTGTGTTGGGGAGGAAAGGAATTGGCGCGAGTAGCTAAATATTTGGTGCCGTCGCCAATCTTTAAGGGTGGTCTACTGCACATGATATGAACAATCAATTGTCGTCTAAGACCAAGGCATACAATGGCAATGGATGTCGATATGAACTGGAAACACGAGCCGCTGCCATCGTCTTGTGAGACGACGAGTGGCCTCTTTAACTTTATTGATTTATTACTGTTCAGGGGATTGTCTGTAAAATTGACGCTACATATACGTCAGCTTGGTTGTATGTACCCGCAGTGTGTTGTTTCGCAAAAAAAAAAAAAAAAAAAAAAAAGTGTATTGTTGTGCACGCATTTACCTGGTATACATTTCACTATACATTAGAGGAGGATAACAGAACTACATTATTATAAAGAAATGTCCTAGAGCTGTAGGGAAGTCATCATGCTTCTCGATCTATATTGTTGTCTATTATTCATACCAGCTATACATTATGAGTAAATTGAAGTGTCCTAAATTTATATGCTTTGAGATCTGTCATGATGATACTTCATGCTGATAATAATGCTCCATGTCTTGCTGATAAATCCTAATGCGGACCATGATCATCATACATTCACAGCTGTGTCCAGTGCCCTCTGTCAATATTTTTGTTCTACATGTTATATGGAAATTTACTCTTCCCACCAACATTCACTCTAACAGGATTATATATGCAGCTTTGAATAATTGGTGTGCATATATGAAGTGTTCCTCCTTACTCTCCCCTCCATCAACTCCGGCTTTCTTCGCTTTTTCCCCAATTCAGTTTTCATTATTCTAAGGGTCTTTGGAGGATGCCAGAGCTACAAAAGAATCGTGGAAAAGAAGTTGGGAAGCTCTCATCTGCCAATTGCCATATCTTATGCTCATCACTACTATTCACCAGTAAACTCTTCTTGCTTCACAATAATCCATCAACTACAAAAGTTTGGAGGAGGAGGAGGGGGGTATCTTATATACTACTGCCAAGAGATTGGGCATGGTGGGTACTGGGATGGCACATAAAGCTGGAACAGGCATGATGCCACGGAAACCAATGACAAAAAATTGCTGTTTTGCTTTCATTCTAGCTATTTATTGCTTTCATACAAGATAAGGTAGTGTCACCATCTGTGTTGGTGCCGGTCATAAGAGAAAGTGAGAATGCTGGCATGCCAAGAGGATAGAGACTCTGACGGCCAAGGATGCAGAAGAAGCAACGACAGCAACAGCAAGAACAAGGCAGGCGACAGGAACTCTTCACTCCTGAAAATAGACGAGTTGCATGGTGTGTTTATCATGTGCTGTGCCATGGTCCAGCATCTTGCTAACAAGGAACCAGAAACAAACTGAGAACACAAAGTTCTAATTTTTTTTCAACACGAATTCTTCCTCGGTAATCGATCCCCTGTCCGTCATATATAATTTCTCTGTTAGTCTCGGTATGTTGC
>CM041638.1:8858095-8956962 GCA_023333625.1 Bothriochloa decipiens
AACGGCATGCTGCGATACAGGGTGTGACTACTACTCCAAGCATGCCTGAGGCAGAAGATGCGGACCAGAATAGATCAATCCTCAACACACCACCACCAGGATTGCACATCGGTCCAAGTGGATGGTTACCATTTTTCTCTAGATCCCTAGGGACTAGTTATAGTGCGAGCCTCAGTCACAAGTATGTTTGTGTTTTTTTTGATAAGTCACCGGAGGTGGAGAGCATCCCCCACCTGATTTCATTGTTTATCAGTGGCTCCCAAGTAGCCAAATGTTTTTATTGATTCTGACACTAGGCTTACTATTGCTTTGTCATCTCTAGGCAAATGAACTTGGAGCCGTGGTTTCATTGATAAACAATGAAATCAGGTGGAGCCGTGGTCCGTGGAGACTGGAGTGGAGCTAGCCATCAAGTTCATAGTCATGTATGTTATACTAGTAGGGTAATTTACTAATGATGGTATTAGCAATATTTTATAGGAGTGAATTGGACCCTTAAAACCAGCCTAGCTCCAAATACTTATTATTAGATGGAGACCCTAAGCCATAATTAGTTCTTATGGACCAATTCTGGTAGCGATGATCTGTCACAGCCCCAGATTGGTTGATATATATATGCGAGTCATGTCGTATGTGTAACGGGCAGCATCAGTCCACATAATATGAAAATAAGTTTAATTTGGTTCCTTAGCTTTAGTACTCTGTTCTTGGTCGCAGAAAAAAGAAAAGAAAAGAGCTATACGTGATGGAGCTCCATGCACACGCAGCTAACGGCTCCACTAGAGCATTACAAAGTTCTCGGTTCCACAGTGTAAATTAAAGGTACAATCATGATTATATTGGTAAGCCTAGTGTGGTTCAAGGTCCATTATATGAGATAGCAGTGTTAGCAGAAACTAATTCATGCTCCTCGCGATCCTCGCGGATCAGAGGCATGCATATGGCCCGACAGAAATGGAGTCCGTCCTCCCATGTTCCGTTTCATGTTCTTTACTCTCTATATAAGGTACTGCTCATCTATGCTACCATGGTTTCAAAGTATGAGCAACGGATTAACCACCTTTTTCTCACTATTTATGAGCCTTTCAGCCTCCTCATCAGGCTACACCTTATTATATGACTATTGTGCTTCACTCCATCCCATCTCTTCGCTATAAGTTTTCTAGGTAACCAGCTATAACTTTTTGAGCCGAACGGCAGGGGAGTCCCCTACCTATTTTTTTTCTTTTCAATTAAATGAAAGAATAAGAATACAAGAAAACTTTTACAAGGCCTTCAGGCCCAAACAGAAAAAAGGAATGTCATAAGTTGCTATCTCTCCAAAAACTAAGTAAAGCACTCTTGGTTGGTTTAGCTTTGACACAAACCAAACCTATCTCCTGCTTAAGAAGGGTCTTCCAGATTTGTAGGTTCCTGATGCCATTGTCGAAAATAATTTTATTCCTTATGCACCAAAGGCTCCAGCAGGCTGCAATGACAATTTCTCTGAAGATGGCGCTGTTGAAGTCTTTCCTAGCTCTGATAAACATGTCAACAGGTGGGAGATTCAGATTCCAGCTGATTCCTAGAGAGACCCAACAAGATGTAGCAAAGGAGCATTCAAAGAACAAATGGAAACTCGACTCTTCTATGTTGGAGCTGCACATCACACAGGAGTAATCATTAAGATGCATATGCTTCCTTCTAAGCATACCTCTGGTGTTTAGACTGTCCCTCATTAGGAGCCAGAAGAAAAATTTATGATTCCCAGGATTGCTAGCAGACCAGAGCCATTTGAATAAAGGAGGAGAAGCTGATTGAGGGGTCATTGCAATGTAAGCTCTTTTACTGCTGAAGTTGTTTGATCCCCAAGAGTAAGTCCAAACATCATTGGCATACTCATCCCAAATTCTACTGTCAATAGTATTTTGTAAATCAGCAAGTTGGAGAGTTGCCTGGACACTGAGAGTGGGACTAAAAATTCTTTCCAACTGCTGGGACAGGAAGAACCTGACTGAGCATTTTGGTTTTCTTGCAAAGGAGAGGAGGTGGGGATACCTTTCACACAGAGGTTGATCCAACCAAGTATCAGGCCAAAGGAGAACAGAGTTACCTTTGTTGGGGTGACAGGTGGCCATGCTTGTAAATTTGGGGAAGAGTTTCATGATGTCTTTCCACCAGTAAGACCCAACCGGAGATCTTCCTTGGGGAGGAGTGGTCTGATTAGAGTATAGTTTTATCCAAGTGAGTGAAACCCATGGAATATCTTCATTGTTGTAGAATTTATCAAGGTGTTTCAGCAAGAGAGCATCATTTTGTCTTTCTATGTCAATAATTCCAAGTCCCCCTTGGTTCTTGGATTTACAGGCTTCCTCCCAGGCTACCAGTGCTTTCCCTCTGTAATTAAGATCACCTTTGTTCCATAGGCAGGCCTTTCTAGCTTTGTCAATCTGGTCAATTATAGGTGGAGGAAGTTTCAAACAACACGTGTAAAATCTGGGTAATGCTGAAAACATTGAGTTGACCAGAATGAGTCTACCATTATAGGACAACATTTTACTAATTCCAGACAGCCTCCTTTTAGTTTTGTTAACCGGGGGGGGGAGTCAGTAACTGTTGGTCTTGTGGTGCCTAGAGGAAGGCCCAAATAGGTGAAGGGCATGCTGCCCACCTGACATCCAAAAGTTCTGGCAAGGTGGTTCACCCTCTCATCATTCATGTTGACAGGGACCATGAAGGTGTTGGCAAAGTTAACATGCAGTCCACTGGCATCTGAGAAGCTTCTCAATAGGCCCTTAAGGTTGAAGAGAGTTGTAGAATCACCAGGGAGCACTATAAGTGTGTCATCTGCATATTGCACTATAGGGTAGTCCCCCTGAAAGCTGTCATCAATGGGATGCTTGATGACTCCTTGTTGCCAGGCCTTATTGACAATGGTTTGAAGCACATCAGCAGCCAAAACAAATAGAAGAGGAGATAAGGGATCCCCTTGCCTGACCCCTCTCTTACAAATGAATGGTTTTCCAATGCAACCATTGAGAATTACTAAAGATGACCCCTGGCTAATATATTTTGTATCCATTGATTCCACTTATCAGGACAACCCTTGTGCCTGAGGACATCCAAGATGAAAGGATGTTCTAACTTGTCAAAAGCCTTCTCAAAGTCAATTTTTAGGATCACTATTTCTTTCTTTGAATTGTGGCAGAGGTGGAGGAATTGAAAGGACCAGGCTAGGCAGTCCTGTATTGTTCTTCCCTTAATGAAGCCATACATATTTTTGTGGATGAGCTCCATGATTCTTTTTTGTAATCTGCATGACAGAATCTTTGTAATGCACTTGAGGGAGTAATTCAATAAAGAGATGGGCCTGAAGTCATTGACATTTTCTGGATGATCAACTTTGGGTATTAGGGTAATAGAAGAGGAGTTGATGCTGGTGAGGTCAATGTTGTTATGACAGAAGTCCATGAAGAGTCTGGTGAAGTCATCCTTGACAATGTGCCAACATTTTTTTGATAAAGAGTCCATTAAAACCATCAGGACCAGGAGCATGATCATTGGGTAGGTCACACCTCACTGAACTCTGCCTCCAATTCTGAAAGATCACACCTTGCAGGATTAGGCTCAAGTCATAGGGATTAGACCTGAATTCACTCACTCCCATTCTACCTATGAATGCACTCCAAAGCATGTTAGCTTTCTGCTCATGATCACTGATCAAATTACCTTCATTATCTGACAGAGTGACAATGAAGTTTTTCTTGTGTGCTGTAGTGGCCATGATATGGAAGAAGTGACTATTTTCATCCCCAAGTTTGACCCATCTTGTTGTGTTCCTTTGCTTCCAATATTTTCTTTTGGACTCTTGGAGCATACTGAGATGTTTTTTAACCATTCTTCTGAAAGCAGATTCCAGTCTGGAGAGAGGTCTTTGTTCTTCAAGGCCATCCATTAGAGATATAACCCAATTGCAGTTAAAAATGAGCTTATTCAAATTGGAGAGCTGTCTGTTCCATTTCCTCAGTCCACTTCTAACCTGTTTGAGTTTGGTTGATAGGTGTTTTGCAGCATTGGCATGGTATGGTGCATTTGTCCACTGGAGTGAGACTGTATCAAAAAAGCCTGGATGATCAAGCCAATAGTTCTCAAACCTAAATATATTGGATCTAGGGATGCTGGTCCCTATATGCATGACATAAGGGATGTGGTCTGAGGTTGGTTTGGCCAGAGGCTGAACAAAGCTTGCAGCAAAATTGAGTGTCCATTTAGCAGAGGTGAAGATCCAGTCCAGTTTCACCAGAAGAGGGTCCTCCTGCATATTGCTCCAGGTAAATTTTCTACCATAAAAGGAATTTCTGTTAGATCAAGATCAGCAATCAAATCATTAAACATGTTCATTTCTCCTTGATCCCCCCTAGTTTGTTTCTATCATCTTGGCTTCTATACAGGTTGAAGTCACCTGTAAGGACCCAGTTATCGAAGGAGGAGGTATCAAGATTCATCAGCCAGGTAATGAAACCAAGTTTCTGGTCAGAGTGAGAGGGCCCATATATGTTACTGAGGTGAAAGGTGTTATCACTCATTCTGCATTTCATTTTAACTGTGACAGCACAGGGGAGACTGCTATTCCAGATTATAAGGAGACCACCAGAGGCACCCACAGAGGGGGAATAAGCAAATTTATCAAGAGTTCTGGGACAGAATTTCTTGAGATAAAAGTTATCAAAGTGGTCTCTTTTGGTCTCTTGCAAACATGCAATTTGACAGGCACTTTCCTTGATTTTCTCTCTGATTCCATCCCACTTGCTTTGGGAGTTTATACCCCATACATTCCAAAAAAGAATCTTACTACTTCTGAAGTTGCCTGTTGTACTATCCATGGGAAACAAAAGGGGTATAACCAAAAGACTTGGTCCTACACAGGACCAGGGACCACATCATAGATGAGATAAAAAGAAAGCATAATAGATCAATGGAGC
Source organism: Bothriochloa decipiens (assembly GCA_023333625.1). NCBI lineage: Eukaryota > Viridiplantae > Streptophyta > Magnoliopsida > Poales > Poaceae > Bothriochloa > Bothriochloa decipiens. The sequence continues at coordinate 8,863,057 of CM041638.1, forward strand.
ATAACTGAACAAAAGCCACAGACAGAGAGAAAGGCCCCAGTAGAGTTCAAACCATAACCATATATAACTGATAAAGAGGTTCAGCAGTTGATACACCACAAAGTTATTGTTCATCCAGTACATGCACTGGGGATTAAGGCAAAAGCAACTGAAAGGAAAAACTAGCACCTCTGTGATAGCAGGTGCACCAACTCTAGCATAAAGCAGACTATTCATCTAAACCATCAGCTTCAAGGAGCTCAGCAGAGACAGCCACAGACTGCATTTGTAGGAAGCCTTCAGCAATGCCTGTCAGGACCTCTTTGTTTAGGTGTGGTGCAGCAGGAGCAGGGACCTCAGGGGGGATGGAGGCCAGAGGAGTGACATCAAGCACCATTTCATCACTGGCAAGTTTTTTCTTGGGCTTGGGCTAAGTCTTGGCTCCGGGCTTCTTGGAGGTTCTTGGGCCTGCTGTGGTCTTTGCACTGACTTTGGCTTCATGGGCTTTGACATCCATGGGGATTTGAATCCCGCGCGCTTCTCAGCAAGCCGGCTGCTGCGCCTGAAGAAGTCCTCTTCCAGGATGTCCTCTACTTTTGCAGCCTTCTTCTTCCTTGTTCCCGGGGTGCAGAAGACAGAAGGAGCTTCACCCAGCATCATCAGGTCAGGAGACTCCTCATGTTCCTCCAAGGCTAGGTGGACCATCAGGGGAGCAATGGGCACCACATGATTGGTTGTAGCTGCATCAGGAGGGGTGCACAGGACTATATCAGATGACATTTGGTTAATAGCTGGCACAGGTACAGGGACCATTATCTCCTTACCATTCAGGTTTTGGTTGTCCACTGGTGCAGGCTCCAACTCTTCCTCTTCATCACTAGCATCCAGGTTGATGTAATGCCTCGCTAGGGTCTGGAGGGCATTGTCACCCAACTGAGGGAAAGAGATAAAGGCAATGAATATCAAGAGATCATTGTCAGTAAAATAGGAAGGGATCAGAGTGGATTCATCAATGATCAACAAATTGAGCCATCTGAGGAAGACAGGGGATGGATTCAGATTGATAAAATTAGGTACCTGTCTCACCAGGGACGGTATGATGGGGATCACGGGGTCTTCAAGCCTGGCAGGACCAAACATCGCAGGCCTCTGAGATCCACTAGCAGTCTGTATAACTTGGAGACTGAGTAGGGCTTCAGCATTGTTGACTGAGTTGGCAGGCTGATTTTGCACAGGCAGAGTCACTGACTGGTTGGTTGGACGCACCTCCATATCCAGAGGGGCAGTGTGCATCTCCCATCTGTCCAATGTTTCATTAATCATCGGTATGCTTTTTTTTTGATTGTCGATTATTAGAATGGGAGGTGGCAGGAAATTGGTAGTCGCCTGAGTTGAATGTGAGGGTGCAGGCGTGGAGATTTTAGCGGAACTAGCCATCAAGTTCCGTGTAGTCATAATCTCTGTTCTACCAGTGAGGTCATTACTAGTGATGAACAATTATTTGAATAGGATTAACCATTTTTTGTAGGAGTCAGCCAGTCCTTCAAACTAGAGCAGCCTAAGTCTATCTTTTGGTCAACTGGGTGTAAACACTCAGCTTAAAACTGTTGTTGTGAGCAATTCTGGTAGAGATTGCACCAAAAGTTGATATACATATGCACGAGCAGTGATGTGTAAGGGCTACTGTAGTCCTGATTCTAAGCATCAGTCCACGTAATGTGAACATAGGTTTACTTTGCATTCCTTATTTGTTAGCTATAGTGAGGTTCGTTGCATTGGTTGCAACAAAAACTAATAAAAAATACGAGGTTGTATGTGAAGCTCTAACTGAGAAAGCATACTCTTTTGACAGGAAAAATGGAACGGCAAGTGAGAAAGCTTTATTCTTATGCCAAAAACTAAAACAATCACAACAGGGAAGGTTCTGAGCCCTGAGGATCTTGTACAGCTCTTCCACATGCCAACCTGAGAAATAGCTTTTCAACAATTGCAGCAGATGTGACAGACAGTACAGGCTGTGCCACACACTTTGAATCATGATATCTGGAGATACATGGGGTGAGAAATTCAGCTCATCCAAAGCATGCATCAGAAGTCGTACAGCTTTGTTCTATGTTTAGATAACACTGAGGAAACATGTAATCACTTATTCCTGCAATGTGCTCATTTCCAAGGCAATGCTGGCAGATTATTAAAATTGACATCCCCTTGACTCTGACTTTCCTGAAGTAACAGAACAGTTCAGGGATCAGCTTCAATCAAGATATTTCATGGCTGCAGTGATACTATTGTGTTGGTCCATCTGGACCTCGAGAAATAATATCATCTTTGAAGGAATTCAGCCCTCAATCATACGTGCTAGAGAAATCATTCAAAATGAGTTACTCTTGCTTAGGCATAGAGCCAAGAAAGGCCTCAGCTTTCAGTTTGAAGAACGGATACAGACTATTATGTAGTTGGCTGGTCGATACTTTCTTTTTTTGTCTCCTTCAAGGTTTCCTAATTATTTTTGGTTTTTCGTAGCTGGCAGCTGGCCTGTTCTGTCCTCTTTGTTTTCTTTCTTGTAATCACATGTACATTATTTCTTTCATTTTTAATAAATTTATCTGTGGCTTAGGCACCTCCAGTTTCCTAAAAAAACTGTTCCATTAACTAGAACATCACGGAGCGGTTCCACGCCTTTACATGGGTACAATCATGATTGGTAGACCTAGCGTGGTATAAAGTCCATTATATGATATAGTAGTGTTTGCAAAAAACGCATTCATGCTAGCTCCTTGCGGTCGCAAAGGCGCTATTAGTGTATCCGATGGCATCCATCTCTCAGGCTCAGGTATGGCATAATAAGTAATAACTAATAGTGTTCCATCCATCCTCGTTCAGCTTTCGCACTTTATGCTCTGTCCTACCATCAACTATCATCTACGGACTCAACTCGCCAATTCAATATGCATTACGTACACCTCTGAAAAAAAATATGTGTGCCCTCGTTACTTAATGCCCTGCTACTCTATTAACTATGGTTCTACTCCCATTCTTTACTTGTGTTGTGCGTTGGCCCCATTATATTTAGTTTTCGGCACTGTCGTTATTTTAAGTTCTGGGACTCCGTTTAAGTTTGCATTTCTCTCCCATTTCCCTGTAGTGTTGTAGAGCTTGCAGTAGGACCGTGGAATCAAATGCAAGCTGGTTGCTTCTCATCATCTTCTGCTTGTACCCATGATAAGCAACTGCAGCATCCTTCTAGATTGTAGATGTAGTTTCAGAACGTGATGATCCATCAACCACAAAAATTTAGAGAAAGTTCTACCTTGGGCATGGCAGGTATCAGGATATGCAAAGTTGCTGCAGATATTGCACAGACCAGACTTGGCGTGCGCATTAGCAGCTAGTTCATCACTGATGAAGGTGAGATTCATGCTACTGGTTGATTGAATCCCCAGCCAGCAAGAAGATTGGAAAGCGACCCCACCGACTATGCCTAGGTGCAGTATCTGTTGAGGCCCGCTAGCTGCGCCTGCTACGGCACGTCTCTGACAGCCACGGCCGCCTTGCTCCATGTCGCCACGTTGCCGGCCACCACGGCGAGTCTACCATCACTGACAACAGGACGACGTCACAGATAGCTGCTGTGCTCCACCTCGTGAGTTTCCCGGCAGCCACGGCCGTGCCCACCTCATCTGCTTCGCCATGCTGCTTCTACGATGATCTGTTCGCCGCGCCCAACATTGCGTCGATTTGCTTCTTCTACGGCCACATCCAATTCTGCCCCTGCACGCTCTATCGGAGCATTATTCTGATCACCAAAATCTAGCAGCATGTAGAGGAAAAAGAAAAGTGTTGTCGAAACCTGTTTAACCCAACAGTCAAAACATAAACCACCTTTGTTCTTCTCCACGTTGGACTGGAATTGTCTACTAAGTCGCTGCAAATAGATATGGGTTTGTAGAAGGTTTCTGTGCAGACAGAGCAGACAGCAGAGAACAGAGATGTCGTTTTGCTTTCAGGATGATGTGTTTGGTTTATCGTTTTTGTCTATCATCGGTTTACAGCGCTCTCGGTTGTTTCCGTTTGCCGCCTGCCACAAGGTTTACAGCGCATTCGGCGTTCATCTCTACCCTTGAGCATTGATCAGTGTAGTTCTGTTTGTCGCCAACCAAGCAGGCAAGCACTGTGTAATGGAAATGAATAGCACTTCTAAAGCGACCCAAACAAATGGCGCTTTCAGTTCCCTTTGGAACAGGTAACGCCAGCAACTGATTACAAATGTCGTTCCCTTACCCAGATTTTAAGCAAACAGCACCTCAACGCCGGCAACTTATCAGTTCACCATGGAGCTACTAAGAAAATGTATATGCTGTTTGTTTAAGTACATAAAGATATTTTCAAATACTAAAAATTTGGTTTACCGTTTAGAAGTCTTTTGTGAACTGTATTTGACCGATGTTCTCAATATTTCTGCAAATTACAATAAACTTATAGCAGGCAGGATTTGAACATTTGTGCTTGTGCACCAAGTTGGTGTTGAATTAATTAGTGCCAACGTTTAACAGCATGCATGCCGAGCGTTGCCGCATTAACTCACGAAAAGCTAGCGGCTGTGTGTGGGTCGCCGCATCAGCTAGCGCACAGGTGTCCAGTGTATACCGGGGCCAAATATCTGTCCAAGTGTCCGAGATGCCCATGGCCGTCCGTGACATCATGTCTGTTGCATATCCGTGCATCCCAATACATGCCATGCCTAACTACTCGTTTGTTGCCATTCTTTAAAACATAGATCAATCCAACTATTTTGTGGTTGACTGATGATAATTGTGATCTGAAAGTACAAGAAATTTTGCGGTGATGGGTAGAGGACTAAGACCAGTCTCAATGCATGTTTCATGGCAATGTCATGCATATTAAATAGGGTGCCATATTAGTAAAATTGCTAACTTGGTAGGCTCATCAAATGAGAGAGTTTCATCAGATGAAAGAGGAGTTTCATCCCCATGAAACTCATCTGGCCTGCAGTCTTGTTTAACTGTGCCATGAAACTATGCATTGGGTCTAGCCGCCAGAGAAGGTTGCGGGGAGAGGGACGAGGCGACTCCTGACTCCGCCGCCACAAGTTCCTCCTCCCTCGCCGCCGGTCGGGCCGCCGCCGCCGGGCTTCCTCGCCGGCGGTGGCGGCCAGCGGGGAGGGCTTAACAAGGCTCCTCCCCGCTCGCTCCCTCATCTTCGTTTGTCCCCGTGCATCTCCTCCGTCCTTCCCGATCCCCCTTCTTCTCCGATACCGGCGGTCCCTGGGCAGAGGCGCGGCCGATCCGGCCCCTCCTCGACTGGATCCGACCCCTCCGCGCCAGGACCTGGCTCTTCAGCGTCCGAATCGACCGGCGGAGGGTCTAGGTTTTACGGCGGCGGGGCCGGCGGCTACCGGGCAGAGGCGTGACTGATCAGGTCCTCTTCCACCGGATCGGTGTTTCGCACAGCGGTGCTGTGAGGTGGCGGCCTGTTCGACGGTGGCGGCCGATTTGGCTCGCGCTCTGGTAGGCTTGGCGACGCGGACGGCAACACCGTTTCTCTCCACAGGTTGGTGGATGGACGGACGGTGGCCGGCGTACCTGCACCGGTGAAGGGGTCTGGCGGCGGCGAGCCGATCTGGGTATCTCAGGCCTGGATCCGCCGGCTACTGCCCCTGATGCCCCCCTTCTCGGTGCGGGTGGTGCTCCGGCGATGCGGACTCGGGCGGGCGTTGCCTTGGGTCGGGGATACCTTCCCCGGCGACGGCCTGGGGGTCGATTTGGACTCCCGGGCACCGGATGGGGATGGCAGTGTTGGCACCGGCTATTCGACAAGGCATCCAACCCACCCTCCCATGAGGTCGTGGCCTAGATCATCTGCATCAGGCACTCGGCTCGAGACCATGTCGCTCCCAGGCGGCCCGCAAATCGGCTCGGACATCCACATCAAAGGACACCGTCGCCCCTTTTTTTTGCTACCTCACTGCATCTGGTGAAGACCCTGCCGATCATCTCCGGCATCTCGTCGTATGTAGGTTCGGCTTGGATGTGCCTTTGCAGGATCTTGGAATACGGGTGAAAACCCTGCCTGGCGGTGCTGGGCCGGTGGCAATGATGCAATCGACGTCATTTTCCCCCTTGGAGGCGTCACTGTAATTTCCTCTTCCTTTCGTTGATGGTGGCGTCTGTGGACGTCATTTACCTTCTTGAAGGCACACAAGCACACCTGCTCCTAGCCATGCCCTGCACTGCAGCACTTGGGACCCAGCTGCGGCGTCAAGAGCAAGCCAAGGACGCCCTCTCGTTGATCAAATAGAGGGTCGAAGCATTTATTTCGTTTGCTGTAATGTCCTGGTCTATCTATAAGACTATGGCTTTTCTCTTTTTTGTTTTTCTATCTCTTTTGTAATAATTGGATGTGTACATCCCTAGATGTAGAGGCCAGATTTGATTATCCTTTATCGAAAAAAATGAAACTATGCATTGAGACTGGCCTAAGAGTGAGAAACCGACCAACCTCACAACTTTGATGCCACAAATCTTGTATGAGCACTTGATCACGTCTCTAAAACCTCTTAAATGGTGCTGAATTAACGAAGAGAAGAAAAGTAGTAAAGAGGGATGATATGCACGACAACCGGCCATTACATTGGTTGATTGAGTGTTCTTTATGTATCTCCTAGTCTTATTTAGTTAGCTGCTCCTATAACCTGGTAGTAATAGTAATTGCAAATTTGTCCTCTCTTGTTCTTGTGCCTCATGCTCTGTCCTACACTCTGAGCTAGTATAATCAATGCACTTGATCCATCACAGCTTTCTCGCCTTCAGTTCGATCAATCTACGCTATTGTTGATACCTCTGCAAAACCTCATGCCCTCGTTACTGCCCCTCCTAGCTTTATTAATATAACTCTAGTGTTCTATTTATTCCTTTCTGTAGTCGTGTCCCCCTATTCCATCTCAGTCCCATCATTTTTGAGTGCCAAGGCTCAGTTTTGAGTCTCCACTACTCTTCCATTTTTGTGTAGGTGTAGTAGTAGTGCTCTCAGGAAGACCGACGTGGAAAGAATGGAAGCCTATGCTTGTTGCATGTCATCTGCTGCTTGTACCTATCACCAGCAACCAACTTGTTGTAGATGTTGGAGGTGAAAGAATTGTTACTTAAGCATGGGCAATTCAAAGTAATAATGGTTGTCAAACAAGGTTCTCGGAGGATGTGTGGAGTGACCAACAACAGTTAATGCGTAAATTCCCGGACCTGTATAGAATAGTGAGGAAGATGGGGTTTTAGTAGCTAGTGTACTTAGTTCAACCCCACTGAATGTCTCTTTCATACGGGGAATAGTGGGGAGAGAATGAAAGAATGGCTAAATTTAACAGCCCTAGTGCTACAAGTAAGCTTGAACAATGACAACGATAAATTCATTTGGCAAAATAAAAAAATGGAGCTTTCTCAATGCAATTGATGTATAAAGAAATAATGAAGAGAGAAGATATCTGGGAAGGAAGTATTCTGGTGGGCAAAGTTGCCTCTAAAAATTAAAATTTTTCTTTGGTATTTAAAAAGAGGCGTAGTTTTAACAAAAGACAACTTATTAAAAATAAGATGGAAGGGTGATTCTAAGTGCAATCTGTGTGATCTGGATGACAGTATACAACACCTCTTCTTTGAATGTCATGTGGCCAGATTTGTTTGGAACGCATTGTTTATAACTTTTAGTATTAAACCACCAAAGTGTACATCTCACATGTTTGGATCATGGATAAGGGGTTTTGCTTCAAAGCTAAGAAATCAAATGCTAGTGGGGATAGTGGCATTTTGTTGGGTTTTATGGATAAATAGAAATGACGCAGTATTCCAAAATTTAGTTGCTAAACTTCGCCTATGTTAATTGGAAGACTTTCTTGAGTCATTTCAACGTAGCCGGTCCCAAGCCTGGATAAAGGAGGAGGGTGTGTTAGGTGTGGCTAGCCAACATTTCAAAACCAGCCATTCTCATGGATATGAAACCCACAAGAGATTCATTGGGGCGTAACCCTCTTAGCGACGCGCTACATCGGAACCCGGGTGTAGTGTCAAATGTGCAAGGGCCGGGTCGTCATCCCCTTAGTGGCGCGTCGTATCATGATCCGGGTACAATGATAAATGAGCAAGGGTCGGGTCATCGCAACCAACAAAATGGTGGAAGCTTATGGGGGAAGCAGCGCACACATTTAAGGAGAGGATGCTAGATGAGAGGCCATGGGAAGAAGGAGAAGATGCAGATGACATGTGGCTAAAGATGGCAACATATGTTCGGAAGATGGCTTCGGATGTGTTTGGAGTGAGTAGGGGAGGCAAACGGGAAAGGAAAGACACCTGGTGGTGGAATGACGAGGTGCAAAGGGCTATTAGGGAGAAGAAGGTGTGGTTCAAGCGTCTCCATCATGACAAGAGTGCAGCCAACATTGAGGGCTATAAAATAGCGAAGAGGGCTGCAAAATGAGCGGTGAGTGTAGCAAAAGGTCAGGCGTATGACGACCTTTATCAGCAACTAGGCACGAAGGAAGGGGAGAAGGACATTTATAGGATGGTTAGGATCCGCGAGAGGAAGACGAGGGACATCAACCAAATCAAATTCATCAAGGATGGGATGGATCAACTTTTGGTGAGGGATGAGGAGATTAAGGATAGGTGGAGAGAGTACTTTGACAAGTTGTTTAATGGGGAGAATAAGGGTCCTACCTTGGAGTTGGATGACTCATTTGACGATACCAACAGACGTTTCGTGAGGAGATTTCAGGAGGCAGAGATCGGGGAGGCTTTGAAGAGGATGAAGGGAGGTAAAGCGATGGGCCCTGACAGTATCCCTATTGAGATGTGGAGATGCCTAGGTGCCAGAGCGATAATATAGTTAACTAAGCTTTTTAACCTTATTTTCTGGTCAAACAAGATGCCTGAAGAATGGAGGAGAAGTACATTAGTACTGATCTTCAAGAACAAGGGAGATGTTCAAAGTTGTACTAATTACCGTGGGATTAAGTTGATGAGCCATACGATGAAGCTCTAGGAGAGGGTTATCAAGCATCGCCTAAGAAGAGTGACAAGTGTGACCCAAAACCAATTTGGGTTTATGCCTGGTAGGTAGACCATGGAGGCAATTTTCTTATTACGACAGTTGATGGAGAGGTATAGGGAGCAGAAGAAGGACTTGCACACGGTCTTTATTGATCTCGAGAAGGCATATGACAAAGTACCAAGAAATATCATGTGGTGGGCCTTGGAAAAGCACAAAGTCCCAATTAAGTACATCACCCTCATCAAGGATATGTACAGGGATGTGGTGACGTGTGTCCGAACATGTGATGGCGACACCAATGACTTTTTAATTAAAATAGGACTACATCAAGGGTCGGCATTGAGCCCTTATTTATTTGCTTTGGTGATGGATGAGGTCACAAGGGACATACAAGGTGATATCCCTTGGTGTCTGCTCTTTGCTGATGATGTGGTGCTAGTGGATGAGACTAGGGCAGGGGTTAATAGGAAGTTAGAACTATGGAGGCACACATTAGAGTCAAAAGGGTTTATACTTAGTAGCACCAAGAACGAGTACATGAGGTGCGATTTCAGTGCGACTAGGAATGAGGAGGGAGACGTTAGCCTCGATGGGCAAGTGGTGGCCAAGAAGGATACTTTTTGGTATTTAGGATCGATGCTACAAAAGGATGGTGACATTGATGAAGATGTTAGGCATAGAATTTCAGCCGGTTGGTTGAAATAGCGTCAAGCTTCAGGCGTCCTCTGTGACAAAAGGGTGTCTCAGAAGTTAAAAGGTAAGTTTTATAGGACAGCGATTCGTCCGGCAATGTTATACGGTGCTGAATGTTGGCCTATAAAAAGGCGACATATCCAGCAATTGAGTGTAGCAGAGATGCGGATGTTACAATGGTGTTGTGGGCACACAAGGAGGGATAGAGTCCGGAACGACGATATTCGGGATAGGGTTGGGGTGGCACCAATTGAGGAAAAAATTGATTCAACACCAGTTGAGATGGTTTGGCCATGTCCAACGGAGGCCTCCTGAGGCACCGGTGCGTAGTGGGGTTCTAAAGCGGGTCGATAATGTAAAGAGAGGTAGAGGTCGATCTAAACTGACTTGGGACGAGTCGGTTAAGAGAGACCTTAAGGAGTGGAATATCCCTAAGGATTTAGGTATAGATAGGAGCGCTTGGAGACTAGCAATTAACATGCCTGAACCGTAATCTTTTTCTTGTATCATTTATGTGTTCTTTGTTTTCATGCCTCTTTTGGGTTTCATCTCTAGCCTACCCCAACTTGCTTAGGACAAAAGGCTATGTTGTTGTTGTTGTTGTAGTTGCTAACTCTTATTTGCAGATAATTTTTAGGGGGACTTTTTGGATCAGACAATGGTCTCTACTGTCTAAAGAGGAAGAGAGAACAAGTTTGAATAATGGCTGTAGGTTTCTAGAAGGAGCAGCACTACAACTCTTTGGTTCATGTGTTTGCAAAAATCAGAAGACAATAGAAGTGTAGAACCCCTCTTTTGTTTTGGTCTGCACCTTGAGTTGTGCCTGGTCTTTTTCCCTCCTATGTAAGGTCACAAATTTCTGGTGTGTTGGTCCTGCATCTTGGCCCTGGCTGATTGCCTCATGGGTTTCTATTGTCTTTGCTCGTTAGGCAGAGCTTTGGACGTTGGCGCCTCTAGGTTGCCCTCATGTGTTAGGGCTCATGTTTTTGTCTTGTATGCTGCTTAGCGCATCTTGTTATGTCCCATCTTTTGTAATGTTTAAGCTGTAAGCATTCACCTGTGAATGTGAAGTCTGGAATGATTATTCCTTTATCTTAAAAAACTTGTTTTAGATGTACTTTCAATACACGACAATGATCCATCAACCAAAAACTCTACAAAAACTTCTACCATACTTTTACCGTTGTTGATTGATTGTTGGGCATGGCAGGCATCATGATATCCAAAATTGTGGCATACATTGCACCAACCAAACTTGGACTATCGATCACCAGTTATCTCCTCTCTGATGAAGGCCAAAAGTAATGGTTGATGGATTCCCCAGCCATGAATATTCCCGAATCCCTTCGTCCACATAGAAAAAGAACTGGGCACGTGTCGTCTTTTTGTTAGTGCATGCCCTTCCAACGTTCCACATGACTCCTTCCTCCAGCCATTTTCATCCAGCTCCCAAATCTCAATCATGTGATGGCCGCCTGAAGCCTCGATGCTACCACTCGCGCGCGTGGGTAGGGGAGGAGCACGGGCGCTGGGACCGAACCGCATGGCTGCTCGAGTGGTTTGCTAGGCACCGAGGAGAAAGAGAGAGAGAGAGAGTTGTGGGGGGCATGCCGCATTCGAGTTTCGAGCATCACGGCCTCGGACGTCGCCTGGAATCATCAACCATTTCAGTCATGTGCCATATAGGAAACGTGTAAAAAAATTATGATATAAAGATATATTAAAGGTGTACGCCGGTCACATTACATATTCAATTTAAATATGTTACATACATGAAAAAGATCGATGGCTAAACACATTAATTGAGCCGGCTCTGAACTTATTCATGCTCCTCGTGGTCGCAGAAGCAACAGTGGATACGATGTCATCCATCTATCAGGCTCAGGCATTGCCTAATAACTAATAGCGCCCGGTCCTCCATTCATCTTGCGCACTTCATGCTCTGTCCTAACCTCTTAGTATCATGAATGGACTCCACATGCCAAATATATACGTTATCTACACTTCAGCAAAACCTGTGCCCTTGTAACTGCAAGTCTGCAATCCTATATTATCTAAGATTGTACTCCTTGTGTAGTTGTGTTGCCCCCCACCCCTCCCCCACCTTGGAATCAAGTGCAAGCTGCTTGCTCCGTATCACCTTCTGCTTGTACACATCACCAGCAATTTGCTGCTTCTAGAATGTAGATGTAGTTTCAGAGCGTGATGATCCACCATCCACAAAATATTAGAGAAAGTTCTAGCATGATAGTTGGACATGGCAGGTATCAGGATATGCAAAGGTGCGGCAGATATTGCACAGACCAGACTTGGTGTGTCTATCAGCAGCTAGCTCCTCTCTGATCATGGCCAGACAACATTTCCAGCTGTTGGAATACCCAGCCAGCAAGAAGACTGGACAGCGACCCTGTCGACCATGCCCAGGTGAGCTATGCATCCTGACCCACTGGCTACGCCTGCTATGCCACGTCTCCATCAACCACGGCCGCCTTTCTCCATGCCGCCATGTTGCTGACCACAACGGCAAGTCCACTGTCACCAAGACAACGTCCAAGTCAGCCATAGCCGCCATGCTTCACCACATGAGCGACCCGGCAGCCACGGCCGTGCCAAACTCTGCTTCGCCATGCTTCTTGTATGACGACCTGTTCGCCGCGGCCAACTGTTCATCAACATGGTACTTTTGCGGCCGCGCGCAACTCTGCCCTTGCACAGCCGATCGGAGCATCTTGATCATCTACAGCTAGCTAGCAGCATGTGGAGCAAAAGAAAAGCATTGTGGAAACCTGTTTATACCAACGGTTAAAACAAAAACCGCCTTTATTCTTCACCGCGTCGCATTGGGTTTTTATATAAAGCTGGTGGAAATGTGATTTGTAGAATGTTTTTGTGGAAACAGCGCAGAGAACGGAGATATATTTTCTATGTAGCTCCATGGTGAACTGATAAGTGCCATCGTTCTTAATTGAATTTATATTAAAGATGTGGTGATATAGAAGTGCAAAAATATTTAACTTAGTAGAAATCTTATTTTGCTCAACTAGCATTAAATAAATACTTCTGGTCCATTAATTCATCCAAAAATTACGCTTATTTCCATCTGATCTGCAGTGTGTCTTCAGCGATGCTGGCCTCTGTCGGCATCGGGCCGACTGATGCATCGTAAATATATACTGTATACGTATGAACGCATCAACCCCTACGCCATCACCCGGTGCGCACGCAGCACCAACTGATGCATGGTAAATATATACTGTATCCTAATTCCCATCCAGCGATGCTGATGCAGATCGATCCATTGACGTGCAGGCTCAAATGTTGTTTGGATTGACATGCATGTTTGACCTTTTGTCTTATATATATATATATATATATATTATTTTTGTGATGAATGACCAACGCATACGTATGAACGTGCGTATCATAAGTAGTAGTAAGCAGTAGTATCTATCATTCATGCTCCTTGCTTATGTTCAAGAAAAATCAAGCTTCTCCTCCTTGTAGATCAGAGGCATGGGCATGGCCTAATAGTAATAGCGTCCGTCCTCCCTCACTACTGAAGTGTCACAAATTTATATCCTTTGAGATGTGTCTCTATGACCCTTCATGCTGATAATAATACTCCCCTTCATGCTGATATTAACACCACGTCATGCTGATATAAATGCTAGCTAATGCAAATCATGTTCATTCAAAACTGTGCCCTGCCCTCTGTCAATACTTTTGTTCTACAAGTTATGAAAAATTATTCTTCCCGCCAACTTTCGCTCTAACAGCATTATATATAGTTGGTGTGCATGAATGAAGTCTTCCTCAAATTCAGTTTCATGATTCTAAGAGACTTTGGGGGATGTCAGAGGATCAAAAGAAGTGTGGAATAGAAGCTGGGAAGCTTTCATCTACCAACTGCCATCTTATGCCCAAACCATTCACCAGCAAATAAAGTTCACAATGATCCATCAACAACCAAAGTTCTTATATATACTGTTGCCAAGGATCGATTTGGGCATGGCAGGTATTGCGACCACACACAAAGGTGCAGCAGGCATCATGACAGGGAAACCAAATACAAAAGGTAGTATATATGCAGAGAATGACCGCATCCAAGCAGAGGAGGAACACGTCAAGGTGGAGACCTATGGTGCCATGGCAGTGGCTGATCTCTGGAAGCACAGCAGGAAGCCTAGGAGGCACTGCAACACAGATAGTGGAGGTACGGAGTGCACCATATGTGGAAGAATGAGTTGAGGAACTCGGAGAAGTTGAAGCTCTTCAACAAGAAGTCAACATTATCAAACAGCATGCCGCACTACAGGATGCGATGACTACTCCAAACGTGCCTTAGGCAGAAGATGCGGGCCAGAATCAGTCAATCCTCGGACCTCGGCACACCACCACCAGAGAGTTGTGCATCAGGCCAAGTGAGTGGTCACTGTTTTGCTCCAGTTCACTAGGGACTGGCTTACGGGTCAGTCACCTCAGTAACGACTATGTTTGATTCGGCCAAAAGCTCGTTGATGGCTTTTGGTTCAAATGATAGAAAATTTCGTACTGCTAGTCAGAACTCATTTATCTTGCACCTCGCATATCAGAGGCAACAGTGCCTGCAATCCATCTGTCATGCATGCATGGCCAAATATAGTAATTTTTTTTTGAAAAGAAATGGCCAAATATATAGTAATAGAGTATGTCCTCCCTCTTTCATCATCTTGCGCTCCATTCTATGTTTTCATGTTTTCAACCCTCTATAAGAAATAAAAATCGAATAAAATATGCTTATTGCTCATCTGTGCTTCTATGATTTCAAAGTATGAGCAACGGATTGAACACCTTGTGCTCACTATTTATGAGCCTTTCAGCCTCCTCATTAGGCTACCCTTATTATATATATGACTGCTGCACTCCATCTCATCTCTTCGCAAGAATTGTTCTAGGTACTCGGCTATAACAGTAAGGCCAACTAACCAATGCTCCAATCCTGCATTAGAGACCAGATGATGTTTAGGAGATTTATTTGTTGTTCATTACTCATCACCATGCCTGATAGTGTTTTTAGAATGTTTAGGAGATTTAATTGGAAGTCACAAGAGATGAATCTGTGGGTGGAGCCGTGGAGACTGGAGCAGAACTAGCGATCAAATTCATTGTTGACATCGATCTCTGTTCTACCAGTGGGCCATTGTAGGATTAACAATATTAATTTTATAGGAGTCAGCTGAGCCTTGAAACCAGACCAACCTTGGGTGCAGACACTCAGTCTGAAACTGTTCTTGTAACCAATTCTGGCAGAGATGAGGTTGATATACATATGTATGCATGAGTAATATTGTGTAAGGGCAGCTTTAGTGCTGACTCTTAAGCATCAGTCCACGTAATGCGAACACAGGTTTAATTTGCATTGTTTTGTTAGCACTAGTGAGGTTCATTGCATTGTTCGCATAAGAAACTAAATGAAAAAACAGGATCTGCCTACATTCAGCTAACTGCTCCGTTCTATACCATCTGGGTATCATCAATGGACTCCAAATGCCAATTCAATCTTCCTTGCCTACACCTCTGCAAAATATGTGCCCTCGTTACTACATGCCCTGCTACTCTATTAGTTATGGTTCTAGTCCTTTTCTCTTGTTGTGTTGCCCCCATTCAGCTTGTCAGCCCCGTCATTGTTTTAAGTGCTGGGATTCAGTTCGAAGTTTGCAGTTCACTCCCATTTCCTTGCAGTTTTTTTTTTTTTTTTTTTTTTTTTTTTTTTTTGCGAATACCCATTTCCTTGTAGTTGTAGAGCTTTCAGTAGAACTGTGGAATCAAATGCAAGCAGGTTGCTCCTCATCATCTGCGAGTACCCATCACCAGCAACCTGCTTCTGCTAGAATGTAGATGTAGTTTCAGAATGTAATGATCCCATCAACCACAAAAATTTAGAGAATTTTCTAGCTTGATAGTTGGGCATGTCAGGTATCAGGATATGCAAAGGTGCAGGAGCCTATTCACAAACCAGACATGGTCTGTCCATCGGAAGCTGGTTCCTCTCTTATCGAGGCCAGATATCAAGAACTGGTTACTGGAATCCCTAGGCAGCAAGAAGATTGAACAGCGACCTCGTCGACCATGCCCAGGTGAGCTATCCATGCTGGCCCGATAGCTAAGCTTGCTGTGGCACGTCTCCGGCAACCACAGCGGCCTTTATCCAGGTCGCCACGTTGCCGACCACCACGGGAGTCTACTATAACCGAGATAACGTCTACATGAGCCATAGCCGCCATGTTCCACCTCGTGAGCGACACGGCAGCAACGGCCGTGCCGAACTCTGCTTCGCCATGCTTCTTCTACGACATCCTGTTAGCCGCGCCCAACTCTTCATCAGCATGATTCCTCTACGGCCACGCGCGCCCAACTACCTGCACAGCCGATCGGAGCATCTTGATCCCCTACAGCTAGCAGCATGTGGAGGAAAAGAAAAGCGTTGTCGGAACATGTTTATTCCAACACGGTCAAAACATGAATCGCCTTTGTTCGTCACCGCGTCACACTGGGTTTTTATACAAAGCCGCTGCAGAAAGAATTTGTAGAAGGTCTTCATGGAGACACAGCAGAGAACGGAGATACATTTTCTTAGTAGCTCCATGGTGAACTGATTTCTGATGATTCGTGTGACCATAGCTGAAATTCGACACCTGCATGCAGATTGAGCATCATCCTCGATTTCTTCTGCTAGCTGCTCGATCTCCGAGGCGCTAGGCAAGTTACCAATGCATTTTTATACTGGGTTTAAGGTTAATTATCAAAACTTCATGCCATCATGCACACCTGATTTAATTCGTCGTTCTTTACTGGAGCTCCTCCTCCTTAAGACGCATCATGAACAAAGTAATAACGGTCATATCAACAAGACTTGTGCTTTATTCAAAAAACTCAAGCTCCTCCTCCATGCAGATCAGAGGCATGGGCATGGCCTAATAGTAATAGCGTCCGTCCTCCCAACTTGTGCTTTATGCTCTGTCCTAACATGCATTATATACACCTCTGCAAAATCCCTACCCTCGCTACTTCCCTGCTACTCTGTCAATATATAACTTTGGTGTCCACTCCCTTCTCTAGTTGTGTTGTGTTCGCCCATTCATTTTTTGATTGCGTTTGAAGTTTCAACTTCTCTACCATTTCCTTGTAGTTGTAGTAGAGCTCACAGCCACGGGAGGATTAGAGCATAAATGGAAGCTGGTTGCTTCTCATCTGCTGCTTCTACCCATCACCTACAGCACGCGATGACGATCCCACAAAAATCTGGACAAATTTCTAGCACGACAGTTGGGCATGGTAGGTATCAGGATATTCACAGGTGCGGCAAAGAGTTGACAAAGCAAACTCGGCGTCTTCATCAGCAGCTAGCTCCTCACTGATGAAGGCCAAAATTCAAGCAATCGATGGAATCCCAAGGCAGGGAGATTAAGATTGGACATCGACCCCGCTGACCATGTCCAGCTGACGTGTCCATCGTAGCTACGTCTCCGACAGTCACGGGCACCTTTCTTTGCGCCGCTACGTTGCCGACAACCATGCCGAGTCCTGCTCACCAACAACTAGCAGCGTGTAGATGAAAACAAAACAATTGTCGAAACCTGTTTAACCCAACTGTTGAAACATAATCCGCCTTTGTTCTTCTCCGCGTTGGACTGGGTTTGTGTACTAAACCGCTGCAAATAGGATTTGTAGAAGATTTCGTGCAAACAGAGTATAAAAAACAGATATGTTGTTTCGTGTTCAGGATGTCTTTGGTTTGGCTTTTTTTTTTTTTTTTTTGTCTGTGGCTGCCTGGCCGGCGAGATCACACTCTGATACGTTTCTAGTCTCCACCAAATCTTGAAGGCTGCAAGAGGGAATCTGATTCAATCAGGGAGATGCAAAACGTCTCCACGTCCATAGGCCTCAATGTCCTCCTGGAGCAGGTGCAGGTCTCTCAGTACCGCTCCCCATGATGGAGTTGCACACCACCGATCTTGTACATCAGGGTCATTTACGCGGAGTCCTTGAGGCCGTGCTAGCTACTGTAGGAGCCTATCCTTCGCTAGCTTTGGTGACAAACGCCAGGTGCATGAAGGGCATGCCACATCAATATACGTTTGTACTTGTACAAGTAAACACATCTGTAATACAAATTCAGTTGAGAACGATGGCACTTATCAGTTCATCATGGAGCTAGTAAGAAAATGTATATGCAGTTTGTTTAAGATATTTTTAATTGCTAACTTCTCTTTTACTTTTAGACTTCTTTTGTGAATTGTATTTCACAGATGCTCTGAATATTTATGTAAATTACAATAAGCCCGTAGCATTCAGGATTTGAACATTTGGGCTTCTGCGCCAAGCTGATGTTAAATTAGTGCTAAGCAGCTTAGCAGCATGTAAGCCACATTATTGATCACAAAAGGCTAGCGGTTGTGTGTGTTGCCACATCAGCAAGCACACATGTTTGCAGCTAGGGTGAATTGAGTACCGGAGGCGGGCCTCCACAATCCACCACACCAGCGTCACTAGTGGGCCGTCACATTCTGGCAGAGTGTTCCATATGCCTCTGGCTGTCCATGGCATCATGTCTTTTACAAATTTGTACTTCCTAATACCTGCCATGATTAACTATCTATTGTTTGCAATAGCCTAAAAATATATCGATCTAATGTTTTTGTGGTTGATTGATGATGACTGTGATCTGAAACTTCACAGACGTATGTACACGCAGCTTTTTGGTGATGGGTGGAAGATGGGTTGTGAGGGAACGGCGATCTCGAACTTGGATACCACACATCTTATATGAGCAATCAGATCACATCCAAAGCCTCTTAAATGGCGTGGAATTGAATGTTGCCGGAAGAGAAGAAAGAGTACTAAAAACGGGGATGATATGCACACCATACATTGGATAAGTCGATCAGGTGTCGAATATATCTTCCTGGTCTTGTGTTGCCACACTTCTATCCATGTGCGTTAGAGTGGATTGGGTGATGAATAGGGCTAATTGGTGAACGATCGCTAAATTTTTAATCACTGAACATTGAAACAACACCTTGTTATTTTTTCTATTTTGAGACATTGTTGCGTTCATATATTTTTTCTCAAATACACAAATAATAGCATCCATCCTCCCTCATTCATCTTGCACTGGCTTCATGCTCTGTTCTACATGTTGGGTTTAGTCCCACATCAGTAATTGATGGTGGAGGAGCATAACATATAAGGCGGGGGCAGTCCTCACCTATCAAGCTAGTCTTTTGGGTTGAGTTAGGCTTAAGGCCTGAATATGTTGTGGGCTCCGATGGACTTGGGCCTGAGGGGCTGTCGGCTCGTGGATGCGCGAGCTGGGCCGTATTCCACTGCTCACTCTAACACTACACACCTCGCTTTCAATTAAGTCTGCATCATCAAAATCTCTGCAAAAATATGTTCCCTCATTACTGCCCTACTACTCTATCTTTTTTTTGAGACGAAAGAAGAATTATATTAAAATATAGTTGGGTACATCATCATGTTACAAGTACTCTGGAAAAAAAAGACATCTACGCTAAAATTTATCTGTATTGTACCCATGCTATAAAAGGCTCCAAATCTCAAATCCAAACCTATTTGACGCTTCGTATGGATGACCGCATAGGCAAATACTCGGCAACAATTATTTTTGGCCAGACAGTAGATGCCCAACGGACGGCCAACATTCCTGTAGGCAGAGTTGAGAAACTTCTTCCATGTTTCTTTCTTTTTCTTCTTTCTGCCATCGAAGAATGAGGAAGACTGATCTAAAAATTATTCTCCCTAGTCCTTCATTGTGGCCGAAGAAGGGACTGGAGAAAACTATTCCATGGTGGCGGCATCATCTCCGCCTTGATGCCGTCGTTCGGAAACAAAAGTCTCCATGTCGTCATGTCGATGAAGGTGCTGACGCCGAAGTTGTCGCCTTCATCTTCAATGAATCCGCCATGGAGAAACAATTCCAACCTGTCAAAATAGGTTAACGAGGTTACCTTCCTAGGCTCCTCGGTTCCGTGTTATATAGTCAAGGGAACAGCCCCCTTGGTGGCTTTTACATCTCATGGTTGTTACAAAGATTACAACAATACTCGCCTACAATCTAGGAGAGCCTATCAACAATACAACCAAATATATCTATCATTTAACACCCCTCCTCAATCTCAGCCACTTACAAGGTTGAGAGCGTTCCTAAACTCTCTAAGTTTTACACGAGGAAGAGCTTTAGTAAATCCATCCGCCACTTGGTCATTTGTACTGATGAACCGAATCCAACAAATGCTGAGCCACACTTTCTCGAACGAAGTGGAAATCAATCTCAATATACTTTGTTCTTGCATGAAACACTGGATTCGCAGAGAGGTATTTAGCACCTAAGTTGTCACACCATAACCGAGCTGCAAAAGGATGAGGAATGCCAGGTTCTCTTAGCAACTTCTGAACCCAAATTATCTCAGCTGTAACATTAGCAAGAGATTTATATTCAGCCTCAGTACTAGAGCGTCACACAGTCGGCTGTTTCCTGGAACTCCACAAGATATGATTCTCTCCACGAAATACTGCAAATCCACCGGTTAATCTTCTATCATCAACGCACCCTGCCCAGTCGGCATCAGAGAACGCATTGACTGTCATGGTCTTGGAATTACCAATCCGTAGTCCAAGCTTTAGTGTTCCTTGAACATAACGAAGAATGCGTTTAACTGCACTCCAATGAGCCGTTGTGGGAGCATGAAGATACTGGCAAACCTTGTTGACAGCAAAACAAAGATCTGGCCGTGTCAGAGTCAAGTACTGCAATGCTCCTACAAGACTTCTATATTTGATGCAATCTTCTGGCCCGAGTGCATTGCCTTCAAAAGCACTGAGTTTCTCATTGCAGGCCAACAGTGTATCTATTGCCTTGTATCGACTCATGCCTGATCAAGACAAAATATCAGCCGCATACCTCTGTTGTGACAGAACAAGACCATCCTTCACTTTCTTGACTTCTATCCCAAGGAAATAATCCAAGTCTCCGAAGTCTTTCAAGGCGAACTCTCACTACAAAAAACTGGGATTTGATGACAAACGAAAATTGTCATGTAAAGTGCCGAAGTTGTCATAAAAAGTACGTTGTGACAAAATTGGCATCGTCACGCATGTCGTCATATATCGACCGTCGCTAAAGGTACCGCGTGACGAAAAACAAAATATCGTCACTAAATGTGTCGACCTTTTGTGACGAAATGGTGTCATCGTCACGTTTTGACCATCTTTAGTGACGAAACAAAATGTCACATATACATCGGTCAACCCGTCACGTTAAACCCTCCACCGTCACAAATTGTGTTGGCGGGCCCCGCGTTTGGTAGTTGGTGTGTTGATTTTGTGACGACATGTCATCGTCATGTATACTTAGATACATCATCATATAATTTATTCCTGGCCCTTGAGTTCGTGACCTTTTGTGATGAGTTATCTTCGTCATGTATGAATAAATGACGTGCATGTGCAAATGTCATAGACATTTTGAGACGATACAGGTCGTCACAATATCTTACATTCAGTGACAGAACATTAGCACCTCATTCCATTCTATAACCAATGTCACATTCCAGCATTATCATCAGCACACAGCATACACATTCAGTGACCAATGTCACATTCCAACATTATCAGCATACACAATTCAATATAGACAATAGCTTCATCACACAACTTAAAATTCACCACTAGTTCAACCACAGAACAAGTTCCAGGTTCCATCACACACATTATACACCACAGGAGTTCAAATCCATCACACAGGTATAAACACAACACCAGTTCCATGTTCCATGACAAGTTCAAACTAAAACAGGTTCCAACTGACACAGGTTCTAACTCACCGGTTCTAGCAAAAGGCATCATCCACACACACTGCATTCAGACTTACCTCAAGATTTTTGAAGATTGAGCACAGCTCACAGCAGGGCATTGGTTTCTTCAAACTTGTTGTGCATCCCCTGCATTTCCTCTTGGGTCTGGCATAGCAAACTTTGGTTCTCTTCAAGAGCTGCTTGGTTGGCTTGCAGCTGTTGTTGCAACTCATCTTGCTTCCTAGCAGCTTCCTCTCTTTTCGCTTGTAGGGTTGCCTCAAACTGAGCTTGCAGGCATTCCTCTGTGGCTCTTGATGTGGATGTGGGAGCTTTCCTAGAGACACCCATGTTTGGAAGGAAGGTGGGCGTACAGGTGACCTGGCTTAGACTGTCAGCAACAATTTTAGAGGGGGACTTCTGTGGTTCTCCTTCTTCTACTTCTCTCTCCTTCTCAGCAACCATATGTTCCTACATATAGAATATATATAACAAGGCCATAAATCATTGTTCAATCATGCATTTCATTGACTATAGTACCTATTTGCAATCATAAAGTAACTTACATATATCTCATTTGCAAGAGGACTACGACCACTTTGCGGACCAGTCATACACTCCCCAAAGAATTCAACAGGATCTGGTTCATTGCTGTTATACTTAGACCTCTGCATCATGCATCAAATAAAGATTACAATGATATCTATGAAGGTAAATTGATGCCTGGACAAACATTGGATAGTGTAGTCATAAAGATTTTTCATGAGTACAAGAAGATGGCAAAATGTATTCAGAACAGAACATAGAATTATTTGCCTCCATATTTATTTTGCTAACAATGCAACCTGGACTGAAATCAAGAAAACTAGTATCCATACATCTCACATTTCATTGATAGATAGTTCATTACAATTGGAATTCATAGAAAGTGAGTATCCATACCAGGTTGTACCGATGTGCGATGTAAGACCTAGATCCAGTCTTTTGGTGAAGCTGGACATTGGCTCTATTTCTTTTATTCTTAGCAAATCTCTCCTACAACACAAATGGAATATAAAGGTTTCATTCACAGGCATAATTTGCATAGCATATTAAGTAAAGATAAAATTGCAGGCATGGACCTGATTATTTGGGTCACACTAGTAGGTAACCAGCTTGGTCCATTCAGCTTTCTTCATCTTAGGTGGAGGATCTTTGGCCAGCAAATGTTGTTCTATCAATGTTTCATCGAAGTACTTCCTTTTTAGGTTATACCTCCGCTGCCTTATGCCCTTCTTAATGATGTCAGTGCATGCAGACTTGCTTGGTCCTTCGTTGTTGACATCAACTTCCAACCTTGACTGCAGCCACACAAAGCAAAATCTGACACACGTTGCATTTGCAAGTATTGTATTGCATGGAGAAATTTGGAAGAAAGAGCTAACTCACCGCCACTGTGCGTAGCACTTTTGCTACTTCAGTTTGCGCTGCTGTATTATCATAGTCTTTCCAAGACTTGTAGATAGGAAGGCTATCCCTAAGGGCAACACCACATTCTGATGCCAGCTTCGCTGCTTGAAGTGGGACCTGAGGCCTTTTTTCCCTTCAGCCACCTCGATAAGGAGCTTCTTTCCTCTATTAATGAGTTTCTCTAAGCCATGACCCATGGTCGGCCCCTGTTTAGTCTTTTCTAATACTGCATTGGAAGACAATAGTATTAGAGCAGTAGCAATTATAGATATTCAATGTACAATCTAATGCATAAAAAACCAAATTGTTTACCTACAGCTGGGTGTGGTATGAGATGTTTGGGTAGGTATTGAGAAAGCAGTAGGTGTGGAGTTTGTTGCAGAAAGCCCAGTAAATCTTGGAGAACTATGCTCTATGATTGGGCCTGGTGAAGAGATTGTTGTGTTGGCCCTGCTGGCATTGGGAGTACTAGGCAATGTGTTTGTAGTATTTGTGGTCTCGCTGGTGCCTGTATTGGGATGCCCTTCCAACTGGCAGCTCATAGAAATGGCATTGCTGTTAAGTGTGGCTATTAGAGCCTTCTTAGCAGCCAAGGGTGTTCTAGGCCTAGGTGGGGGTGGCCTGCATGTGGGTTTGCACCAGGTGAAAGCCTTGCTGCACTCAACCTGGTCCATCTAAGTTGTGTTTATGTTGTTTGTGGTGGCTGCTGGTTGCCAGTTGCCTTTTGCTTCTTCTGCTGCGGGAGAGTTCCAAGAACCATCTTGTTTACCTACCAATGAAAACATGCATGCATGTTAATAGTTAAGAAGATGAACATTACATTGAATAATTGCAATGACCAAGTACTCAAAAAAAGCTGGTGCCTGACCCCTGAATACATCTCACCTCAGTATTGACCTCATTGATGAGGTCATCATCATCGTCACTATCAGATTGGTTTTCATTATCAGAAGTAGGATCATAATCAATGTCAGATTCTGCTGGTTTGTCAGATTCTAGGGTGCCCCTTTTGCCCTTTTTCCCCCTTTGTGAAAGCATCACTAATAGTCTTTGCTAACACTTTGATACCCAAAGACTCAAAAACATCCTGGATGCCCTTAACTCTCTTGTCCCTCTCCAGCTCGTATTGTGTTTTTTCATTTCCTCTTATACTTAATACGATGAAACGTAGAATGTGCAGAAACTGGATTCAGTTTCTGTAAAAAATGGTTAAAGACAGTCATAAACCTAGGTCAAAAACACAACAGTAATACTAATGTAGAGGCTTAAGAAGCAATTCAATCAAACAAGTACATGTTAGCTGTGAATGAAAATTTATTGAAGATACACAGCACATAGGATGCAACTTAGAACATGTTAGCTATGAATGAAAATTGATTGACTACTACTGAAATTGGTTTGTTCAGCACAAAGCTTGTTGTCAAACTACATAGCAAACACAGTCAACTGCTATCCCAGTAGAGCCTATTTTGGAACTACATTGCAATTGCAACCTCTAAGGAAAAAACACAGTCAACTGCTAGCCCAATAGAGTCTATTTTGGAACTGGGTTACAATTGGAACCTCTAAGGCAAACAAACACTTCCCATGTAAATGACACCACTTAAATCAAAACAATCTTTTAGCACCACTGAAACCATCATGCACTGTCTCTAAGGCTAGGCACGCACTGGAATCACACCACCTGAATCCACAGAACGAAGTGAGATTTAAGGGAGTACCTTGTGACGGGACGGGCCGCTCCGGCCTTCGGCTCTGGCGTGGGCTTGACGGCGGGATGGGCCTCTCTGGCCTCTGGCGTGAGCGTGGCTATGGGAGCCACCACTCTGGCCTCCAGCTCTGGCAGGACGGGCCGCTCGGGCCTCCAACTCCGGCCTCCGGCGTTTCGGCTAGACGGGCCGCTCCGGCGTTGTCGTGGCGGCGAGATGGACGTCACTAGGCTGATGGGAGGTCAAACGAGGCCATGGCAAGGAAGTTGAGGGGAGGGGAGGGCGGAGCGGCTGGCGTGATGGGCGGATTCGAGCAACGGCAGTGCAGCAGCGGCGGAATGTGAGCGATAACGTGGAGCGACGCTAGGTACAGGGGATGTGGACGAGTCCATGATGAGTCAATGGCGGATCTGCGGTGACAAGATGGGAGCGATGAGGTGGAGCTACGGTGGTGGGATGGGCGGTGGAGGCGGCGCTATGGACAGTGGAGGCGAGACAAGTCCATAGCGGCTGTAGCTCGACGGCAGGGCGGCTCGGCGGTGGGTGCTCGGTTTGGGGAGGCACGGCTAGGTTTCGGGGACTTGGTGAAATATGGGCGGATAAGGTGAGGGGGGAGGCAGGGTTGGATCAGGCAGGGGGAGGCTGGGTTGTGCAGTGGAATTTTATGCTAGTCCCACTTGTCGGTGAGGGGCGCGGTGGGCAGGATTTTTTCCGGTCCCACTTGTCGGTGAGGGGCGTGGTGCGCAGGAGATATAGTTGGAGTGGGAGCTGGTAAATTTTTAGTCTGTCGCATGGGCCCACAATGTCATTGACACATAGTTAGCAATGGCAATTAAACTGGGATTTTAGAGCAATAGAATATATCAAATAGAAAAAATGTGAGAAACAATTTTTTTGGTTGCAACGAGATCTACAATCTTTGTAAGGGTGAGTTTGGCATTAGACTTTGTTTGCACAGTTTAAATTTTGTATTTGATAATTTTTGAACTTAGTTTCATAATTTAAGTGAAGGGCAGCCCTGGTGCAGCGGTAGTGTCTTACCGTCTATTATCGGAAGGTCCAGGGTTCAAGCCCCGGCCTCCACACATTATGTGTGGGTATGGCTTGGCGCTGAAATCCCTTCCCTAGACCCCGCACAGCGTGGGAGCCTACGGCACTGGGTACGCCCCTTTTTTAGTTTCATAATTTAAGTACTTCAAAAACTCAAATGAAAAACTCATGAATACGAAATTGTCTCAGCTCAACAATATCTACAAACTTTATTAAGGACATTTTTTCATCCACGAAGTTATAAAAAACTTGTTCACAAAATCTATAAATCACTATCATGGTTTGAGGACCATGTGCGTGCAACTTTAACAACATGACTAAATAAGTACTTCAGCAACTTCAAACTCCCTAATTCTCTTTCTTTTGAACCTGCAGATTAACAAATTGAAATGCGAAGGCTCAATGGATGTTGATGAAGACCTATACTCACTTGCATGTGGGCCAATTAGGCATGTGTATTCATACACAGCCTGCATAATCAATAGGGTACGGTACCACACTAAGGCTCGTGAGGAAGATAGGAAGACACAAAACTCCACCATCAAATCTGCAGGTACTCACAATGATGACACTATTGACTTCTATGGGACTATCACAGACATTATTGAATTGACTTATGCAAAGAATAGCAGAGGAGACAGAACCGTTATCTTATTACGGTGTGAATGGTACCATCTTGAGGGAAGGACATACCAGGTGAAAGATGATGGTTACTTCAAGAGCATTAACATCCAGGGCCGCTGGTATAAGAATGATCCATTCATTTTTACCACGGAAGATTCACAAGTATTTTTCTTGGAAGATACGAAGTTTGGTCCATCTTGGTGAGTGGTACAAGACTTTGGCCACTGACATATATTTGATGTTGAAGAGTCCAAAGAAAAGCATCCAATTCATGAACAAATACAAATGAGATGTCAGGAGGCATACCAAGAGGAGAGTACTTCACTAGGACATGGTACCTTGGCAAACATAGAACCTGATATGGATTTTTTGAACATGGACAATGAACCAGGCAGCCCTATTAGTAGAGACCTTGTTCAGAGCATCCGTCGACGGCAACATGCAACTCAAGTTGAAGAAATAGACAACGAAGATGAAGATGATACTTTCCTTGACTACCATAATCCGGATGAAAACAGCATGTCAGACGAAGATGATGATGACTAACTATTGCATTTCTAGAGCTTTTTGTCAACCATGAACTTGTATCAGTGACTAACTTTAGCATTTTTTGGAGCTAGTTGTGAACCTTGAACTTGTATCAGTGAACATGCTGCATTTGAATTGTGGTATTGCTATTTGTATTAGTGATTCTGTTACAATGGATTTGTGACAATGATGATGACTGAACTTTGCAATTATAGATATTTGTGAATACTTGATGCATTATAGGGGCTAGAATCCAGTCACATGATGCAAATATATAGTGTCCAGATTTTTGTGCTTTTATGACACATGATAGTGTCATGTAATGACCAAAATATGTCACGGAATGTACATAAGTCGTCACAAAATGTATTGGCCAGAACATACATGACTACAAGTTATAATTTCCAGAATTCATGTGTGTATATATATACATATACATGAATTGTCATGGAATGCCCAGATTTAGTGACAGCCATGCTGCAACAGTTTGAAGCCACACAATTTCCACATCAAAGCAACAGTGACCTTTATTTCCAACATACATTAGTATTGCACATACATAGGGAAAATAAATTCACCACAACATGTTCAATACAAGATGTTCTTCAACAATACAAGCCCATACTTCATAAGCATTGCCTACTTGAACATTACAGCTACAACTAAGAGGATGCCCAACACCAGGAACATTGTTACATTCACACATCCACACACAAGACAAATGCAGCTTCCCAGGCCTTCCCTATTCTTGCCAACCATTTAATTCACCTCCTTTAGATTTTTCTCCAAGGTTTCAACTTTTCCTAGTAGCTCGGGAACTTCTGTTGTCGAAGCTGCTACAATGGTCTAGGAAGCTGGAAGTACATAACCATGATCTTCAAGGTACACCACATATTCCTCCTCGAACCAATAGCTGGAACATCTCCCCTGCATCCAAATGACAACCACAGACAATTTAACAACAATAGTGCAGGCACTCAATGCTGCAAACACTACCATTCTCAAGGGAGCACATTCAAACAAGAATAAAATTGAGAAACTGAAACTTAACCACTGAACTTACATTTCCATAGCCTTGGCGTGGGCACTTGAAAAACCTCTTTCCAACATTGCCCTGAGACTTCGTGGTTGTGGCCGCGAATACCCGCACATCCATGTAAGTCGGGCACATGATCAATGGCAACCCAGTAACATCATCAGGTGGCGCTTGCAGGCCGACTATAGTGAGCGATGGTGCTGCAGCAACAACAGCTAGGGGGCTGAGTTGTAGGCCAACCCGAGCTGCACTTGACCGCCGAGTACGAGCCGTTGAGGACGATGCCTGCGACATCACAACTGGATACAGGGAAGTTGAGCAATGTGACCAACGGTGAAAGGCAAAGGGGCAGGGATGGGGGATGGCCAAAATGGCACACTGATGTCGTGCTCGACCCGCCTACCCGCCCGGAACAATCGCCGAAGCTGGAGCACTCACCCAAGCCAGAGCCAAAGCACTCCGGGTGCCAGAGATGGATCACTCCACCCCAAACTCTGGGCGCCGCCAGCAGCTCGCCGCCTCTCACTCCGCACGCCGCCCGTAGCTCACCGCCCAGCAATCCGCGCCCCGCCCGTAGCTCACCGCCAAGCAAACCGCACGCCGCCCCGCACTCCATGTGCCGCCCGCAGCAAATCGCCGCTGCCACCTCAAATTGCCTCAGCCGTATTGAGTCGGGGGTCGGGGAGATGGGGAAAGTGAAATGGGTCAACAGATAAGGTGGGGACCACTTGTAAGGGGTATCCGGACGTTGGGGTAAGTAGTTTTTTGAAAAAAAACAAAAGGTGACACAGAAATAATGTCACGTAAAGCCCACTCTTTACGTCTCAAAAACCAAGTCACCACTCGTCTCCCATGCCAGACAATTTGTGACGCTACGTGGTAACTTTATCTGACATAGGATACAATGTCATCACAAATGATTCTAGCTAAATTGGATTTATGACGACCCTAAAATTAGCGTCATATTATGATACATTATATGATGAAAACAGGAATCGTCATGACGGATTTTGTCATAAAAAGTAGGATTTCTTGTAGTGTCTTTTTGTAAATCACTGAGTAGCGCCTTAGTTGCTTCCGGTGAGGAGCTGGCCACAATAATGTCATCGACATATACAAGAACAAATATAGTATACCTCCCATTATTGTAGAAGAACAGAGATGTGTCGGCATTGGACGGTACAAATCCCAAGGATTGGAGCTTAGCACAGAGACGAGCATACCACGCCCTTGGAGCTTGCTTAAGGCCATAGAGTGCCTTGTCTAGTTTACACACATACCGGGGGTGATTCTTATCTTCATAGCTAGGAGGTTGATGCATATATACTTCCTCATCCAAGATGCCATGCAAGAAGGCATTTTGAACATCTAGCTGACGTAGCGACCATTCTTTAGTCACAGCAATCGACAGAACAAGCCGAATGGTAACTGCCTTGACTACAGGGCTAAAGGTTTCCTCATAGTCAATACCATAGCGCTGCTTGAATCCTTTGGCGACCAAGCGAGCCTTGTATCTATTAACAGATCCATCCGCTTTTCTTTTCACCTTGTAAACCCACTTACACCCAATTATGTTCTTTCCCGGTGGTGGTGGAACAAGGTGCCAGGTCTTGTTTCGAAGTAAGGCCTGGTGCTCAGCATCCATAGCCGAGACCCAATTTTTGTCCTTAAGGGCTTTTGAATGGTGGAAGGTTCCTCTGGTGCAGCAGCTACAGCCATTCCCATCGAACGGTGCCGTCTGTGTACTGCTTAGGCTTGACAATACCATGCCGAGAATGAGTGGTCGGTCGAGGTGGAGAAGAAGAGTCTGTTGGAGCGGATTGTGTCGATGGAGCCGCACCGGAGGACTCAGTCGTTGCTGCCACACCGGATGTCCCGTGTGCCATAACAGATCCCGTAGGAAGATCCGCCTCGGTGGGTGGAGTCGGTACTGGGCCGCACGCGCCTGGATTAGGCTGTGGCCCATGAGCGGACATAGTAGGCATGGGCACGGGCGAGGCGGACGCAGAAGATCCACCAGCCGGGGCGACAGTTGAGGATGTTGGCAAAGAGGTGGCCGAAGCTGACGCTGGCGCTGATCCCGGAGCCGATTGCGTGGGGTCGTTGGCAAGGGGATCATCCTGGGACGTCGTAACGTTGCCCCCCAGCGGCACATGAAATGACGCATACCAGCCTATGGAACTTGATCATTTTCATCCGCCATTGCATCATTTTGACCCAAATTTTGTTGTGGTGCCTGCAGAGAAACATGAGAGTTGGACCCGTCATTAGATTGGTTAGGAGAACTCAAATGCTGATCACAAATTGTAGCTTCCCCAAAGGACATGGATGGGTTGAGAAGGATATCGGGAAGAACTTTGAGATCAACGTGAAGACGTGCACCAGCATTAGGATGGAGAGTAGCAAAGGGAAAAATAGTTTCGTCAAACACAACATCTCATGAGATATAAATCTGTCCTTCACTTGGATCAAGACATTTAAAACCGTTGTGAGAAGTATTATATCCAACAAACACAAAGCATTTGGATCTAAACTAAAGCTTGTAGTTGTTGTATGGGCGAAGATTGGGCCAGACGGCGCACCCAAAGGTACGAAGGAAGCTGTAATCAGGTTCATGGCCATAGAGTTTGTGGAGAGGAGTATCATTGTTTATAACTTTGGATGGTAATCGATTGATCAAAAAAAAAGCAGTTTGGAACGCTTCGTCCCAAAAATTGACAGGCATAGACGCATGAGCTGGCAAAGTGATCCCCATCTCTACTATATGAGGACGCTTGCATTCAGCAGCCCCATTTTGCTGGTGGGTGTGAGGACAAGACACATAATGATGAATCCCTATGCGCTTAAAGAAGGAATTCAAGGACTGATACTCCCCTCCCCAATCTGTTTGCATAGCCTTGTTGAAACATAAAAGCATTGAAACACTTAAGATTTATGGCGAATAAGATAGATCCAAGTGAATTTTGAGTAGTCATCAATGAAACTAACATAATAATTAAAATGACCAACAGATGTAGGAGCAGCTCCCCAAACATCAGAAAAAATGAGATCCAAAGCACTAGTTGGCACACTAGTTGACTTTGGGAAAGGTAATTGATGACTCTTGCCTTGTTAGCAAGCGTCGCTCACATGTTTATTGTTCACATCTGGAATGAAAGGAATAGCAAAATGACTAAGAATCTAACGAACAATGGGAGCCGAAGCATGTCCTAGCCGTCCATGCCATGTAGACGAAGAAGGCTTGGTTGCTCCAAGGGCTTGTTTATTTGGTGTTGATGAACTACTCGATGATGACCGGATGGGGTAGAGGCCACGCTCAGCCTTGCATGCGAGGAGTGTTCTCCTTGTCGCTAGCTCCTTTGTGAAGAACCGAATAGGATGGAATTCAACAAACGCATTATTGTCGCGAGATAAGTGATTGACGGATACTAGAGATTTACTAGCATCACGAACATGCAGAATATTGCGAAGATGAATCTTTTGTGTAGGGGAATTTACAAAACCATGACCAACATGCGAGATCTCCATACCTGAACCATTGGCGGCGTGGACGTACTCCCCTCCATGGTACTTGTCGCGGAAGGAGAGCTTGTCGAGGTCGCTGGTGATGTGGTCGGTGGCGCCGGAGTCCATGTACCAATTGGTGTCCATAGGATGAGGTGACATCATTGCTGGCAGACTTCTACTCTTGCGGCACACTCCCCTGGAAGCGCTCATCGTAGCACTTGAAGCAGCGAAAAGCTGGGTGCCCCTCGTTGCCACACACCTAACAGAAAAGGCCAGGTTGGAAGGAGCATGGTTGGATTTGTTGTTGTTGGGGCGGCTGGTCTTCTGCTTCCCACCACCGCGGGCAAAGCCACCGCGGCCTCCACGATTGGAGTTGGCACCACCACACCCTCCCTTGGACGTGAGGTTGGCAGAGGACCGAGATCCACCATTGCGGACCTCTAGGTGCTGCTCATGACTAACCAACTGGGTGTACAGTTCACCCAAGGAGATGGGTTCAACCCTATTGGCCACACCAGTGATGACGGAGTCAAAGGTGTCATCAAGACCGGTGAGGATGTAGGAGACCATCTCGTCGTCTTCAAGGCGCCGTCCAGCAGACGCCATCTCATTAGCGAGCAACTTCATCTTTGTGAAGTACTCGGCAACAGTCGATGCACCCTTGGATGCCATAGCCAAGGCCATCCGGGTGCTGATCAGACGAGCGCGGGACTAAGAGGCAAAGAAGCCCTCAATGGCAGCCCACGCTTTGGCGGCGGTCGTCACCGTGGAGACCTGTTGGAGGATCTCCCGGGACAGGTTGACGAGGAGGTAGCTGAGGACCTGTTGGTCCTTGGCGACCTAGGAGGTATACTCCTTGTTGATGACGAGTTCCTCGTTGGCGTTATCGGCGTTCTTCTTAGGCATATATTTGGCTGGTGGTTTGGCTGTGGGGCTAAGGAAGTCGGCGACCTCGGCGCCGCGGATGGAGGAGATGACTTGCGCACGCCAGAGCGGAAAGTTACCGCGGGTCAGCTTCTCGCTGACCGGCAGGAAACCGAGCTAGAAGAAGGCGGCGGCGGCGGAGGAGGAGGTGGCCATGGAAAAAGAAACCCGTGTGGATCTAGGCTCTTGATACCATGTCAAAATAGGTTAACGAGGTTACCTTCCTAGGCTCCTCGGTTCCGTGTTATATAGTCAAGGGAACAGCCCCCTTGGTGGCGTTTACATCTCATGGTTGTTACAAAGATTACAACAATACTCGCTTACAATCTAGGAGAGCCTATCAACAATACAACCGAACATATCTATCCTTTAACACAACCTTCTCCTTCACCGTCATCAGATAAGAGAAGGAGGAAGACATACCATTAATATAAATGTGGTGTTCGATCTACTCCCTTCTCTAGTTGTGTTCTCCCGTTCAGTGCAATCTCATCAATTTAAGTGATGGGCCTCAGTTTGGAGTTTCCACTGCTCTCCCATTTCCTTGTAGTTGCAGAGCTCGTTGGAGGACCGTGGAATCAATGGAAGATAGCTGGTTGCTTCTCACCTGCGGCTTCTATCCATCGCCAGCAACCTGCATCTGCTTGTAGATATGTAGTTCCAACAACACGATGATCCATCAACTACACAAACATCTAGAGAGACTTCTAGCTTGTTATATATTACCCTTGTTTTTTAGAATTATATTACCCTTGCTTGCTAGTTAGGCATGAGAGGTATCAGGATATGCAGAGGGTGTGACAGACATTGCGCAAACCAAACTTGAGCTGTCCATCAGCAGCTGGTTCCTCTCTAATGGAGGCAACTATTGTGCTAATGGTTGATGGAATACCTTGCCAGCAAGACGATTGAGCAGCGACCCGGACAACCATGTCCAGGTTAGGTATCCTTGGCGGCGTGCTTGATCAGCGACTACCTCGCCAGGAGCCGGAGTATTACCAGTGGCCATGGATGCTCTCCATCAACGACACGACCTTGGTTGCATCCGCTGGATGCCCGCACCAAGCATCCTATTTTCTGATTACACCAGCAGCCAGAAGCGCTTGTGGAAGAAACAAAGCCGTCCTCGAAACCTATTTAACCCAAGAAACCTGTTCAAATTTACAGGTCTAATTAAACCGCTTTTGTTCAGCTCCAAGGCGCTGGAAAAGTGGAAACAGAATTTGTATAAAGGTTTTCATGGAGACACAAGGAGTGGAGATATTTTATTTTCATTTACAGAAGTTGCCAAATAGTAATAGCGTCAGTCCTCGCTCATT
The DNA here is from genome assembly GCA_023333625.1 of Bothriochloa decipiens. Lineage (NCBI taxonomy): Eukaryota > Viridiplantae > Streptophyta > Magnoliopsida > Poales > Poaceae > Bothriochloa > Bothriochloa decipiens. The sequence goes on from CM041638.1 coordinate 8,896,787, forward strand.
CATCGCTTCATGCTCTGTCCTACACTCTGAGTATTATCAACGCCGTCAATTCAACCTGAATTATTTACACCTCCGCAAAATAATCTAGGTCAGCTTTAAAGTATAAATATAACTTTGTTACTGCCCTGCTATTCTATTAACATAACTTTGGTGTTCTACTCCCTTCACTAGTTGTGTTGTGTTTCCCTATTAATTCATTGCAGTCCCATCATTTTTAAGTGCTGGGACTCGGTTTGAAGTTTCCTTGTAGTAGAGCTCCCAATTCAGAAATGCGACGATCCATCAACCACAAAAAGCTATAGAGAAAGTTCTGTCTTACTATTATTAACCTTGCTTGATAATTTGGGTAACCTTGCTTGATAATTTGCGTATGGTAGGTATCAGGATATGCAAAGGTGCCACAGAGATCTCATCAACCAGACTTGGCCTATCCATCACCAGCTACCTTCTCAAATTTAGGACATTTTTCTGTTGATGGAATCCACAGCCATGAAGAATATTTTTTTTTGACCGAAATCAGCATAGGAACCCTATGCCTATATTTTTTATTTTTTAATAATAGAGACCAGTTTAAATTCGCTCCCATGGGGAGTCAAACCCAGATCCGCTGGGTGCTACTCAGGTGCTCTAATGCCATGAAGAATATTAGACAGCACCATTGCCGTACGTGCCCAAGCGAGGTATCCATCGAGGTACTCATTCCAAAGTTGCTGGCACTGTGCCGACGTCGGCCATGACGGCCCTGCTCATGATCAGCAAAACATTGACAGTGACCCAGCAGCAGATTCACTGCCAAAAACCATCAGCCTAGTGATTAGAGGACCTGAAATAAAAAAGTCTGAAAAAAGCAAAAAGAAAAATAGTAATAGAGTGGCAGGAAATTGGAAGACGTGGGCGTCACAGGAGTCCGGCGTGGAGTTGGGAGCTATACGTGATGGAGCTCCATGCACACGCCGAGGAGGCCGGCGTGGAGTTGGGAGGCCGGCGTGAAGTCGGGAGGCCGATCTGAAAGGAGACTTGCCTCCATGTCCTTGACGGAGTCGGGACACTGGCGTGGAGTCGGGAGGCCTCCTTGGAGGCTACGACGACGTCGCCGTCGGGAGGCCGCCGAGGAGCAGCATCAAAGCACGAGGATCGCGGGGCACGTAGGATACGGCGAGACGGCTGCGGCTGATGCGCGGAGTACTTTTTTCGTGAATTCTGTCTCCGTGATGAAGGGGCGGCGTGGGGTCGGGGTGTGGGTTAGTTTGAAACGTGGGACACAGGGGGTATTTCGCATTACAGTGGTGATTAGCGTTAGTACAAACTCACTCATGTCAGTAGTGCATGCGATCCATGTGTCAGGCATGGCCTAAAAGTAGCAGTAATGTGTTCGTCCTCCTCTCGTCCCTCCATCTTGTGCTACATGCTCTATACCCTATGAGCTATTTTTATCATCAACGCACTTACAATGCCCTTGCTATTTAGAATGGATGGTTACATTACAATGCCATTCATGTTCTTTATCAATTAACATTTATGAGTTCTTTATTTATTCTCTAAAATAGCAAAACAAAAGGAAGAGCATTAATAAGCTGATCTATATTGCCATGGTTTTAAAAATATGAGCAATCAATTGAACACCCTAAGCTTTGCTCTCACTATTTATGAGCCCTTCAGAATCTCCATTCGGTTGCCCTTATATGAATGTCGTGCTTCATTCCATTCCCTCTCTTCACTAGGTAGCTATAACTGTGAGCCCAACTTGGCCAATGGTTTTCGTCAAAAAAAAAAAAACAACTTGGCCAATGGTCAGGATGGTGTTGAGGAGATTTCTTTATTGTTCATTAATCATTAGTATGAATTTTCATGATGGTAGTTGTTTAGAATGGGAGGCACCAGGAATTTAGAAGGTGCACCGAGATCTCTCCCAAGCTCAATGGCGCCCGGAACGACAAGGAAGCTGACTGTGGGCTCTTCCTCAACCACGCACCAATGCCTTGCAGACAGCGTCAACGTACTTATCCATAATCCTTTTCAAAAAAAAAATGTCTATAGTAGCACCTGCGAACCAGTCCAGCTCCACACAGAGACCCTGAGCAAGAGAAGTTCTTATGGACTAATTCTGACACAGATGGCGTTCTAGTACGGCTCCAGAAGTTTATACGTATGCTTGTGATGTGTAACACTACTGTAAACAAGAACTTTGCAGATGGCCAAAATAGATTTCCGGAGGTGGGCAGACAGTCTGCCCCTCTGAGATATCGTATGTGAAAATTTGGTACTTTTGGCCGCCTCAAAAAAAAAAAGATTAAGAAACAAAAAAAAAAAATCAAAGCTCGCGATAGAGCCCAGACCTGGCTCGATCTACGCCCACACGCTGTCGATCCGATCCACCGGCCACCTCCGTTGATCCATCGGCCGCATTGTCTCATGAAATCATATACCTAGTGTTACCGATTATATCTAACCATTAGTTCATGTAATTTGGTTTGTAGCTCTACTGCTACGTTTTTTGTGAGAAAAGAAACAACAAAACAAAACAGACGGCTCGACGCTTCTACCACTGTTGGTAAGCGAAACTTCATGCATCTAACGACTCCATCAATTAGAGCATTACAGAGTTTTCGGTTACATAGTCCTCGCTGATATCAGAGGCAGTAGTGCATGCGATCCATCTGTCACGAATAGCATATGGCCAAATAGTAATAGCGTTCGTCCTCTCTCACATTCGACTTACGTCTCATGCTCTGTTCTACACTCTGAGTAACATCAATGTACTCCACCTTCAATTCAACACACATCTCCGCCTTCAAATCAACCTGCATTACTACACCTCTGTAAAATAATGGGTCTGTCTAGTCAACACCCATGTATTTTAGGGGCAAGTAGCACACACGTGTTTTTTGACAAAGAAACACACGAATTTAAGAGAGGCAGAAATTCGTGTGTTTTATACCAAGGTAGCACACGAATCTGGGCAGCCAAGCCAATACAAAAGTTCCACCTGACAAAAGGGAAAACCATGTGTTTTTTAATGAAGTAGCACACAGATTTTTTTTTTTTTTTGTACTTGTAATCTGTGGAATTGTAATCTACACAGAATCTGTTGCAGAAGCCCAATATATGCCCAGAAATAAAATTGTATATCCTGAGAACAACAATTGCAATGCTCAACAAATGCAATTTACATTACCAGTGACTACAATTGTGTATCTGAATTTTATATTTGTCTTGTTTGCATCAGCAGCAGGTAATAATAGTAACAAGCACTTGAATGCAGGACATTTCTCATTTCAAGGCAAACTAACTGACTGCAGACTAACAAATATGAACTATTGGGAAGTCAACAAGAAAGAGATTAAGATAATCCAGCTGCAGCTTCTTCAAGCCATCCTGCAAGCTTGAACCACTTCATCGCAATCTGAGCCCGACCGCTGCAATGAGAATAGATGCCAAACTTTCAATTGTGGCCAGTAAAGCACAAGTATAATACCACAGTAACACTATAAGTGGCTAGTATAGTCCAGACAAGAAAAAAAACAACAATAGATGTCAATATCAGATGCTCCCTCAATTTTTGTTGCCTATTATACATAAGTATACATACATAAATACACAAGTTTAGTTCTACGATAGCACTAGGTTAAAATCTATACTAAGTTATAAAATTGATGGTTGAAGCTATGCCGGACATACCTTCAAGAAGTCACCACCCTGAATCATGAAATCTTTTATCACCCTACATAAAGCCAATCAAGAAGAAAAAAGAAACAACACTCCTCCTCTCTTTCTCACTATCTTATCTTCCTCTATCCTATTTTCTCAGTTCTGGTGGGTTCTCCTCAACACCATCTTCCCTAGTACAAAAGCCCTACTACTAGTAGTGTCGTTAGTAGGAGACCTACAATTCAGCTTAGCTTTTAATATAAGCTCGCAAACAGCCGAACACAAGCATTGAGAGTAAAAGACTACAGAAGGGTTCATCTCACCTACTTAAGCTTTGGCAACACAATAGAGGTAAGCTCATAAAAACACCGATGAAAATGGGAGCGGAAACAAACTGAGGAGAAAAAGAACAAATCACAATATGCAAAGATGAAGGTGAGTTAGCACAAATTACAAGGAGAACTTGGTTCGGGCAGTCACAAATCACAAAAAAAACCGAGGACAAGGTGTGTTAGCACAAATCACAAATAGACAATTTTTCTGTAAAAACAACAACAACATAGCCTTTTGTCCCAAGCAAGTTGGGGTAGGCTATTTTTTTCTATGAAAGGACAAGGACAAAAATGAGGTGTGGGCTGGCACAAATCACAATAAACAAAGAAAAAGACACAACATAAATCATAAGACATAATTTTTTTTTTATATCAAAGGACAAGGACCCCGCAGTGTGGGAGCCTACGGCACTGGGTACGCCCTTTTTTTAAAGGACAAGGACAAAAATACGTGAACTGATGGAATTTCCACATGTTGCATATGCGCAAAGCTATAATTGCAGTAATGGGTTCTTGCAATTTATAATATTGCTAATTGCAATTAATTAACTTAGTGTTTTTTTTTTGATTTCATGAATAAGAGATTAACAGGAATGGAGCACTACAACCAATATGGACTATGGAGTAGAACAAAGATAGCAAAGGAACCGGATCTTTTAGTTATGGGCAGATAGGACGAAGCGAGACCTTGAAACTAGATAAGGCAATGATAGTGATCACTTTATTAGCTACTGTTTTATTGATAGGAAGATGTAGGTTTAGGCTCCATGAACAAGATCAAAACCATAAGCAGTCACATTCCTTAGGAATGTTAGGGTCATGCATTGAAAAGAACACCGAGTATCTTGCATTCATTCGATAGGAAAAAGTGATAAAAGAGACTAACCTAGCAAGGATGCATGCCAAGGATGCTTATAACAGCACTTACAGCCTCAGCCAAGCTATTCCTCGCTCCAAGCTAATACTCATCAACCCGCTCACTCTCTGGATCCATGCTTTCTTAGGCATTTCAGAAGTGATAGTGGTACCCCCTCCTTTATAATATGTAATCAGAAGAAACATGTTCAACATCTTCACACCATCTTCTTCAACTTCACCCATTGATGGGTCAACCTGAAACACAAAATTTGAAATGAGACTAACACAAATACAATTACAATTGACAATTCTTTTCTATGGAAAGATAATTGACAAAATTGGAAATGAGACTAGCACAATTACAATTACAATTGACAATTCTTTTCTATGGAAAGACAATTGACAAAATTTGAAATGAGACTAACACAATTACAATTACAATTGACAATTCTTTTCTGTGGAAAGACAATTGACAAAATTTGAAATGAGACTAACACAATTACAATTACAAATTCTTTTCTATGGACAATAGAAAAATTTTCCAAATGAGAGGAGCACAATTACAATTGACAATTTTTTTCTATGGAAGGACAATAGACAAATTTTTTAAATGAGATGAGCACAATTACAATTGACAATTCAAAATTAACATACTACATTTTTTTCTATTGAAAGACAAGGACAAAAATGTGGTCTTTGTTGGTAACCATCACAATTAACATATTACAATTTTTACTTATACGAGGACAAAGACAAGTAACTGAAATGTGTTGGCACAAATCACAATTAAAATATTACTACCTTTTCTATAGAGAGACAAGGACAAAGAAGTTGTAAATGTTGGCACAAATCACAATTAACATATTACAATTGGGTACTGCCTCATATTGTGGTAATACTGCTAAAAATCATAAGGAACTTAATTAGATCATAGCAAGTCAGTGATTGTTAGCTTTTTGCACAGTAAAATAAGACAGATTTTGAAAATCATATCTCAACATTGCTCCCCCAACAAATACACTAATTTTTTTTTTTTTGACGTAGTCAGTAGATGCAACATAGTACATGCTACTGCTCAACACCATATGCATTCTCATTGTGTCCTCTCATGTAACTATAATCAGTTTCAAGTACAGCTAGCATGACTATAGGAAATGGCAACATATTAACGAGACATGTAAAGAGCAAAAGTAGGTGCCAAAAGTCTCACAAAAAGGTCAAAATGAATCAAATATATATAATGTGTTGTATTTGTCAGTGAGAACTGACAAAAGAAGTCCTCCCTCTTCCTTGTCTGAACACAGAACAAGCAACAACAGCGTTCCTGCTATGGGAACTGACAGGAGACGGAATAAATTTACTCTTACAGAGCAAAACTATCATCAAGCTAGAGTTAACATAAACACTGGGACACAAACACAAAAACACAAGCATGACAAGGATATATTCTTGTTACCTATTAATTGCTTGAAAGAACCATCATGCATTAATACCCTGCCTCTCATCAAGTAACTGCACAGAAGATTATCATGATTTCAATTTCATGTTCAAATAGGAGATGAGATTTTAGGCCATCTAATTATAACACTAGGCAAAAATAAACGAGACAAATACTAACACTTCTGTAGGTTTGGACAATCTCTGATTTAGGATCTTACCCATCACCACAAACATCCTGAAAAAAGCATCGCACTGAGTGAATCTGGATAATAAGCAACTATATGGGTGAAAACTTGAGAAAGTAGACAAAAAGCTGAAGGGGATAAAAAATACCATGCTGAAATATCACTGAAGCAAACTTTCCTGCATGCTTGCTACAACAAAACAACAGCAGAAGAATCACACTGCGAGGAAGATATACTTCTTAGTCAACATTCTCTGTCAAAACCATGTAGAGTGCTTGTTCTATGAGTATTTTCGCAGTAACTAGTTTCAGCAGAGACACACAAGCAAAACTAACACCATCCTATTTTTAGACAGAATGGGATCCCATTAGTAGAACCAAGAGAATTGAGCTACTATTCTGCTCCGTAAGATGTCCAAATCATGTCCTAAAAAGCAACTACTAAAAATAGTGAACTAGGCTCAGGCCAAAAATACCCTGAATCAAACTCACTCGAGCATGACCCAGTTTCAGGCAACCTTCACTAGTGTTTAAGGCAAGCGATAGATGTTAGAACTAGGTAACTAATATCATCACATTTTTAATGCTAATTTGCAAATTGAACCTCTACGTGATCCAAAGAGTATGTGATTAATTGTGTAGTGTTTCTGTCATGTACGAGCGCTAAGTTCAGATTGTAGGCTTTGCGCATAGCAGTCAATTGCAAAATAACAGTCAGCTCTCATTGACATTTCATTGAACACCTAGACTACATGCAGCGGCAGCACAAAGCAACATGCATATGGAAAGAAACTCTTCATCGGCTGAAGAGTTGGGGAAACAACTCGACGTTTCCCATGCCTCCTTAGGTCCCGAATCTGCCGAAGGACCACCCCATCCAACAACACGAGATTCAAATGATGGAACAGAACATGTAGAACAGATCGAGTCTCCACATCATCCTGACACAAGCATTCAAATCAAGCAAGCGATTCGTGTGTTTTTTGCAGTCTGATGCACCCAAAACAGAATACTGCATGTTTGATGCACCCAAAACAGACAAGGAACAAGGATTAACCAGTGTCCTAATACCACTGCTAGCCCCTAATGCAACCAAATCCACACCCAAATCCCATTAATCCTATGCGAATGTGCCATATATACAACCCCATATGCAGAAGAATGAACGATCCAAACCCAACCCAACGAAATCAACAACAAAAACCACCAAATCCCACAAATCCGCACCTACTCCAACCAAATCAACAACTAGACATGACATTTCCCCTGCAATCACGAATCCAGGAACCCTAAAATGTGCATGACGAGCAAGCAATCCCCCGCGCCGACGACAACCAAGGACAAACCTACGACGAATCCTAAAAATCACACAAACCCAACCCCATCCCTCTGCCTAAAATCACACGAATCCAACCCTAGAACAAGAATCGAAACATACACCAACACAGAGATGAGATGCACTACAAACCTTAAGCACTGAGTCCGACATGAAGATGGAGTTCAACCGGAGCAAACTGCCGCTGCGACGGATGAATCGCCTCCAGGCCGCACACGGATGAAGATGGTAGCAGAACGATGTGGAGCAGCAGCACTACGAGATGAAGTAGAAGCAGATCCACCAGACAAGGAGCCGCCGCCGGCGGCATAGAGGCACGCCGGGAGGGAGAGTTCATCGTCGACGTGGCCGAGAAGAGAGGGGAAATGATGGGACGGGAGAGCCAGGCGAAATGAGCGAGAAGGAATGGGGAAAGGAGGGGGCGCTCGGCTCCTGGTGCGTGTCCCCAAAAATTGAAGCAGTGCTCAAGTGGTGGGACCCGCCCGTCAGTTTCACAACGAAAGGGCACCAAGATGGGAACACAGCGGTCCACTCCCAGGCCTCCATCGCGCGATGAACGACACAAAAATTCTTGTGCTGCCACACACAAGAAAACACGCGCGTCATTTAGCTTTCCTGAAAATATCTGTCATCCTTTAAATTAGAAAAGATATAAATTGCATAGTTATCCCTGTTTTAACGGCCAATTGCTCGTCTGTCCCGATGTTTTTAACTTTCTACGTCCCTTATTTTTGAAACTTGAAGCTCTTGTTGCCCCTATTATGTGAAAGAGACTTAATGGTGTTAAGGACAGAGTCAAAAGACACAATACCCTTGACTCTCAATCCACGACAATCTCTCTCCGTCTCACTGACGTAGGGCCCCACGTGTCAGCTTCTTCTTCCTCTTCTCTTCTCATTGCTGAGCAACAGCCATCACCGTCCAAGCTAAAGAACCGCGTCAAGCAATGCGACGGTCGTGGGGCGGGCGTGCAGGTGAGCCGGTAAGCCGCCGCTGCCACCACGCATGCACGCGGCTGGCAAACCGCGTCAAACAGCACGACGGCTGCGGGACGAGCTAGCTCCGCTGGCCGTGCGACGCCCCGCCTTCGCACGCCGGCCTCGCGCTGCCCCGACTCTGCCCGGCTCGCTGCTGGCCGCGGCAGCCCGTAGCTGGAGACCGTCCACCCGACGTGCTTCGCCCGCCCGCCCGAAGCCGTGCCCCTAGGCCGACTCGCCCGCGCTGCTGGGGCGCCGGCCCACGCCCAACGCCCCAAGGCCGCCCAGCCGTAGGGGCAGCTCGGTGGCGCCGTGGCTATCCCTGCCCAAGATCCGCCTGCGTTGGGGCCCACCCACCGGCCTCCCTGCACCCGCTCGCCGGCCGGCCAGCCCGCTGCGAACAGAAACAAAGAGGGTGGAGGAGAGTTTTTATTTGGATAAAGGGTATTATTGTCCTTTTTCTCCTTTTCTTTTTTTCTTAACATTCTTTTGTCCATTATTGAACTACACCTTACGGTGATAAGAAAGAGGGGCAAACAGGCAGCTGCGCAATTGGGCCTTCAACTTATGTCTCATGCTCCGTCCTACCCTCTGAGTAACATCAATGTACTCCACACATCTCCACCTTCAATTCAACCCGCATTACTACACCTCCGCAAAATAATATGTCATCCTTTAAAGTATAGATATAAATTTTGTTACTGCCCTGCTACTCTAATAATATAAATATAACTTTAGTGTCCTACTGCCTCCTTTAGTTGTGTTGTGTTCCCCTATTTAGTTCAGTGCAATCCGGTTATTTTTAAGTGCTGGGACTCTATTTGAAGTTTCAGCTTCTCTCCAATTTCCTTACAGAGTTGTAGTTGTAGCGCTCCTATTTTACAAATGAGATGAACCATCAACAACCAAAATCTAGAGAAAGTTCTAGCTTACTATTATTAACCTTGCTTGATAATCTGGGTATGGTAGGTATCAGGATATGCAATGGTGCCACAGACATCGCTTCAGCCAGACTTGGCCTATCCATCACCAGCTACCTTCTCAAATGTGGATAATTGTTCTGTTGATGGAAGCCACAGCCATGAAGAATATTAGACAACACCATTGCCTTACGTGCCCAGGCGAGGTATCCATCGAGGTATTCATCGCCAATTTGCTGGTCACTGTGCCGGCACTGCTATCTCACTCAGTCCGGCCGACGTCAGTCAAACATTGCCAGTGACCCAGCAGCAGATTCTCCTGCCAAAGTGCATTAGTGGTTAGCATCAAGATGTTTTGCCTCCATTGCACCTTGTTTTGTGTCTGGTAATGATCAGAAGATCCGTGAGACGAAGAGGCATGATTACGTTATTAAGCTTTCTATAAAAAGCCGGGCAAGTGCCTTTTATTTTTTTTTTAAAAAAAAAAAGAAGAGGCATGGTTACTTATATATATGATGTATAAGCATTAATTGCATGTCCACACATAAGATGTCCGAAAATATTGGTGTTATCAATGAATCATGCATTGATTTTGCAGAATTGTGTTGATACTAGACCCTTGAAACTAAGATGTCGACATTAACTTTATATCAACACACTCGCAAGTAGAGCTATTATTTACTTTAAAGGCGCATGATAAACATTGGCGATAGCATGCTATATGGCATAAGGATATTGTTCTCAGGTTAAAGTCGTGAATGGTTTATTTTCCAAAAAAAAAAAGGTGGTGAATGGTTTCAAAGCACGAGCAGCCAATTGATCACTCTTTGCTCACTATTTATGAGCCTTCATACCAGCCTCTCCATCCAGCCAATCCTTATATGACTGTCTTCATTCCATCCTGTCTCTTCGCTGGGCATAATTCCAATAATGGTCCAATGCTGCATAGGAGGTACAGCCATAGTTTGAAGGATGACATTGAGGAGATTTCTTATTATTCATTGATAATCAGTATGAAATTTCATAGTGGTTAGAATGGGAGGTAGGGGGAAATTGGAAGGTGCACAGTCTGAAGGTGCCAGTGGACCCTTGGAGACCGCATCGTAGCTGGCCATCAAGTTCACTGAAGTCATCTTTGTTATACCATTATTATTAGTGATAAAAAATATTTTCCGTAGGGGATCAACAATATTTTATAGGAGTCAGCCGACACTTGTGAACCAGCCTAGCTCCACAACCTTGGGTAGAGACACGGAGGAAAAGAAAGCTCTTGTGGACTAATCTATTAGAGATGATCTTCTACGTACTTCTAGCACAGAAACCAGAAGTTGGTATTTATGTATGTATGCATGTCTTGTGTAAGGGGCGGCTTCAATACTGATTCTAATCATCAGTCCACGTAATGCAAAATAAGTTTAGTTTTGCTCGTTAGCCCCAGTGCTCTGTTGTCAGTCCATTCATTTGGTCAAAAAAGGAATATAAAAAAAAAGGGAGCTCCACCTATGTTGGTATGTGAAGCTCCAAGAAGCTAGCAGCTCCATTAACTAGAGCATTATGGAGTTTTCGGTTCCACGCCTTCAAATGAGTATAATCATGATTGGTAGACCTCCTAGTTTGGTATCAAGTCCATTACATGAGACAGTAGTGTTGATAGCATTCATGCTCCTCGCGGTCGCAGAGGCAGTAGTCGATACGATGCCATCCATCTGCCAGGCTCAGCCATGGCCTAATAACTAATAGCGTCATGTGACTCCTGTCCTCCTTCATCCGTCTTGCGGTCTTCACATGCTCTGTCATAACCTCTAAGTATCATCAACGGACTCCACATGCCCTGCTACTCTTTTAGTTATGGTCCTAGTCCTTTTCTCTAGTTGTGTTGTGTCCCCCCAATTCAGTTTTTCAGCCCTGTCGATGTTTTCTAGGCCTTGTAGTTGTAGAGCTCGTAGTAGGACTGTGGAATCAAATGCAGACTGGTTGCTTCTCATCATCTTCTGCTTGTTTCAAGGACCTGCATCATGCTGCTTCTATAGAATGTAGATGTAGTTTTAGAGCGTTATGATCCATCAACCACAAAAAATTAGAGAAAGTTCTAGCTTGATAGTTGGAAATAGCAGGTATCAGGATATGCTAAGGTGTGGCACATCATGCACAAACCAGATTTACCATGTCCATCAGCAGCTAGGTCCTCTCTGATCAAGGTCGTGGTCGTGCTGACTTAACTAGTTGATGGAATGAAAATACTTATATTGTTTGTTTTAGTGTCCTGGTCTATGTTTAAGACCGTGGTTTTCTTTTATTTTAATCCCAAACGTTGTAATAATGGAATACCCAGCCAGCAAGAAAATTGGATAGCGAACCCGCCGACCATACCTAGGTGAGGTATCTGTCTTTGCCTACTAGCTACGCCTGCTATGGCACGTCTCTGATAGCCATGGCCGCCTTTATCCGCGTATCCACGTTGCCTACCACCACGGCGAGTCGACTCTCGTGAGTCGTGAGCGACCCAGCAGCCATGGCCTCGCTGAACTCTACTTCGTCATGCTTCTTCTACAACGATCTGTTCACCGCTCCCAACTCTGCCACGTCATGCTTCTTCTACATCGGCCAGAGTGACGCCCGCTGCCCCACACCCTCTCGGAGCATCCTGTTCACCAACAGCTAGCAGCGTGTATTGGAAAACAAAACCGTTGTCGAAACCTGTTTAATCTAGCGGTCAAAACATAAACTGCCTTTGTTCTTCTCTGTGTTCGACTGGGTATTTTTACTAAGGCGCTTCAAATGGATTTACAGAGCAGAGAACAGAGATGTATTTTTGCACTTTTGCTTTAAGGATGTGTTTGGTTTGGCTTTTTGTCTGTCATCGATTTTCTTTTCCGTTTGCCGCCCGCCACAAGGTCGTGGCTTCCAGCATTACACGTTCCACTTCCACCTTGCCGGCGAGGATCACACTCTGAAATGTTTCCACCCAATCATGAGGCTGCAAGAGGGAATCTGAATCAACCGGACTGCCATAGGCCTCGATGTCCTCCTAGAGCAGGTTTCTCTCACTGCTCCTCATGACGGCGTTGATGCACACCACAAATCCTGTCCGCAGGGAGGTTTGCCCTGGTGCAGGCCGGCGACGTCAGGGTCATTTACGTGGAGCCCTCAAGGCCTTGCTCAGCTACTGCAAGAGCCTGTACGTTCTTTCCCAATTTTGGCGACAACGCCAGGTGCTTGAAGGGCAGAATGCATCTTCTGGTCGTTAGCGTCCAAGGACACCCAGCACGAGGTCTCTGTAGTCAAGGACAATACATTCATCTCTAGCCTTGAGCATTATATTGATCAATGCAGGTATGTTTGTTGCCAATCAAGCACTGAAATGGAAATGAAAAGCACTTCTAAAGGGAATCAAACAAATGGCGCTTTCAGTTTCCTTGGAACAGGTAATTACAATGTCGTTCCCATACCTAGATTTACACAAAACAGCACCCAGCCTGTTTTTGCTAAACATAGAAGGAAACTAAATGTGCCGCTGAATATGGTGAGCCCATGATGTGGTCACTATCGAGCCGGGCAGCTGTGCCTGACGTGCTGCTACATCAGCGCGTGATGCGATCATGAGCCGAGCGGCTGTACTTGGTCCTCTGTCTTCGCTTGGTCCTCTGCTCTGCTCGCTGCATATTGCTGTAGCCTCAGCTCCATCCTGTGCGGCTACATGGTGCTGTAGAAGCGGACGTGAGAACGAGCACACAAGCAGTCTCATCACCAGTGGCAGTCTGTGGCACCTTGTCCGTTGCAGACATGTACATCCCAATACCTGCCATGCCTACTTACCTATTGCTGCAATGGGCTATACATCGATCCTATCTTTTCGTGGTTGATTGATGGGTAACCCACCTTCAACATATACGCCACATATCTTATATAGCATATTGTTGCTATGATTTTTGATTTTCTGTGAGCAACACTATGGTCCCTACGGTGTATGTCAACACATCTGCAAAACCTATGCCTTGTTACCGCCCTCCTATCCTGTTAATATAACTTTGTGTTCTAGTTACTTACTTCTCTAGCTGTGTCCCCCATTCACCAGCAGCGGCGGGCTCAGCGGGTAGTTCAAGTAGGCCGAAAACTACCCTGAAATCCAGCCCAATAGAAACATATTACTTTGCAGCCCACCAGAAATTTGGCCCAAACAGGCACCGTCGTCCTTAGTCCCTGGTCCGCCCAGCCACTGGAATTTGCGCGAGAGGCCGCGACTCCGAACTGGCGTCCGCCGCCCCCGGCCCTCTGGCCCACTCGAGCGACGCGGAGATCCCGCCAGCCGCGGCCACCGGCAGCTCGGGCGCTGCTGATCTGCTGTCGCCTGCCCGCCTCGCCGAGAAGCGGCGCCTTCCCGCGGCGGCGCGGCCCTGCGTGGCCATGCTCCACCAGTCCGTCGGCGGCGTGCGTGCCGTGCTAGCCGACTACCGCCAGTGTCCCAGTTCGCCGTGCACTCTGGTCCCTGCTGGCCTGCTGCAGTCCCTGGTGAGTTGTTACCAGTTGGTTGTTCCTAGAATTATGAGGAAACTGAAGATTTGTATATCGTTCACGGGTTATTGAGAGTTTGTACAAGCAGCGTATCTATCTGTTAGCAGGTCCAGTGCGCTGGGTAAAAGGAACCGAGGAAAAATAATGGATCTCTCTCTCGTAACGTAAACTTTTCTCCTCTTCCCCTCCCAACTTATCCCCAAAATCATCTCTATTTTATATTTTTATCCCAGATCTTTCCAGGGTATTAACCTGAGTGCTTGTGTGCTTGTGTTACTTCTGAACTAGATCTGGACATTGAAGAATAGAGAATGGAGATTGGACTGTAGGTCGGCCAACTGGGCTTATAGAGAGTGTGGATTTGTGAGCATAGAATTTGAAGGACCGAAAAGACGACCAGAGGGGGGGTGAATGGGAGCTTAAAAAATTTCCCTGCAAAAACTCTCGAGGCCCCCCTCGAATAAATGCGAGACCCTCGAACGGAGAAGCAAAAACTCTCGAGGGCCCCCTCGAATAAATGCGAGACCCTCGAACGGAGAGACCCTCGAACGGAGAAGAGAGACCCTCGAGTAGAGAAGAGATTCTCAAACAGAAGAGAGGCCCTCGAGCGTCGACAAGTAAGGAGGGACCCTCGAACGAAAAGAGAATGACCCTCGAACGGAAGAGAGACCTCGAACGGAAGATACAGACTCTCGAACCAGTACCCTCGAGTGAAACGAAAAACAGAAGCTAGTCGAAAATAGATCGAGCCCTGGTACGAGCAGAAAGCTGATCGATTAACCAATCGGGGGACCCTCGACAAAAGTGACGGAAAAGTTCCGATTCGAACGACCCCTGCCTCGAAGAGATGATCTAGAAGAAATTCTTTTGACGTGGGCCTCGACAAAGGAGACAGAGAAAAATCCGAATCGAATGACCCCTCGCTTGGGCCTCGATCTCAACCTTTAGACCCTCGACTGGATCTACTCGAACCCTTGACAAAGCCACTCGAGTCACAGCCTCGATCTCTTGACCCTCAAAACACTCGACCCCTCTATCCTTGAACCCTGAACAACTGACCTCAGGAACTCAGCAAAAGAAACAACCCGCTCGACTGTTAGACCCTCGAGAAAACCTACGAAGGCTCTACTGGAAAGACACCTCCGTCGACTGAAAACTCTAGACCATCGATCCCTGCCTGGAAAACCCCGAAAGATGAACTGCTCTTTTAAAGAACGGAGAAGAAAACTAGGAGGACCTCGAGTCAAGCAAAACTGATCGACTTAGGGCTTCGCTCTGAGAGATCGAAACCTAATTTGTACTCCATCGAAGAACTATCGAAAAACACGCAGTTTCACCCAAAACAATTAACTTCCGCCGATTTCACAAAATTACGATGCTCGAGTGGAATTGATCCAATCCTTCAGCGGATCTAGTTCGTCACTCGATAAAGCATCGATCAATGCAAAAATATCGAGCCAAAACACATCAAAAGCAACGAATCAAAGTTCGTTCACAGAAGGTCTATGGGGCACAAAAATAGGACAACTTCACAGATCGAACGTAAAAAGGTCAGAGGGCACGAGGAGGATTCGGGCCTCTATTCCCACAAAATATCTCACAGATACATAGGAAAGATTCTTGTTCTTGGACCTCTACAAGAACAGAAACACACGCACACACTGCAGCGGCGGCGGCGTAGGTGGAAAAATAAGGGAAACAGAAGAAAGTGAAAGAGGTACCTACTCCAGGTGCTGCCCACCTATATTTATAGTCCCTATCCTATACCACTACTACCCCTAGGTTTTTATTGGAGAGAACCACCTAGCCATGGGCACTGTGGTCCAACTCAGAATTTTCTGATCCGATGGCCACCGCGCCTTCTCACCGGTAGCCTTGCCTCGACGCAATCTCTTCGATGCCGCCACGTGCCATCCGTCCACACTAGGACCACCCGGTTTTTGAGGCCCAAACCCGCGAAACCCGCCACCGATGGTTTTAGGCTAAACCACCAAACCGTCCGCGAGTAGCGTAGCCATACGCATCCCCCGCCGATGGTTTTGAGGATAAACCACCAAACCTCCTCGCGAGTAGCGTAGCCCGTACGCGTCCCCCGCCATGTACACTTGCACTGGTCGATGTCCCAAGTGCCAGTCACCGCGACCGACCACCTGGTCGTCTGGTCCCTCGGTCCAAGCCTCGCGTCCGTCCTTCACCAACCTTTGGTCCGTCAGCACGGCACGCCTCTACTTGACCTTCACCCGACCACTGTCGTCGCCTCCGGACTCCACACCTGCACATCACCAGCCAAGAGACACGTTTCGGCACGTAACCCTGTGCCAGGGGATCAGTGAACCACCAAGACGAACCACCAACCAAAGTGTTGGACATGTTGACAATCACTCATCACACACCAAAAGATGCTACACTATGATATGGAAAATCATGTGTCCGCAGAATTGATTGAAATTGTTGGTTTTTCCATGAAAATTGAGGCATGAATAAATCAAATATTGAAATCCTTTTCAGAAATATGAAGTAAAAAATAGTATTACTTGAAATTAAGCCTAGATTCGGTTAACATATAGTCATGTTGCATTAAAAAAAAATAGCGGCTGGCATGAGGCAATTTTTTTTTTTTGACTAGGACTACCCAGGTTTAGAATCCTGGGTCCGCCACTGTTCACCAGTCCGGTCATTTTAAGTGCCAAGGCTCAGTTTGAAGTTTCCATTTCTTTGTAGCTGTAGTAGTGCTCTCTGAAGGACCGTGGAATCAATGGAAGCTAGTTGGTTGCATCTCATTTGCTTCTTCTACCCAGCACCAGCAACCTGCTTGTTGTAGATGTAGTTTCAGTACACGACGATGATCCGTCAGCTGCAAACTCTATACAAATATCAGCCTTTTTTTTACCCTAGTTGATTGATACAGTTGGGCATGGCAGGCATCAGGATATCCAAAGGTGGGGCAGACAATGCATCAACAAGACTTGGTCTATCAATCACCAGATACTTCCTCTCTATTGAAGACCAGAGTTAAGCTAATGGTTGATGGAAAAGAACATGTGGCAGAAACTCATTCATGCTCCTCATGGTCGCAGAGGCAGTAGTGGATACGATGCCATCCATCTGTCAAGCTCAGGCTTGTCCTAATAACTAATCGCGGGCTGTCCTCCTTCTTTCACTTTACGCATCATGCTCTGTCCTACCCTCTGTGTGTCGTCAAGGAACTCCACACACCAATTCAATCTGCATTACCTACACCTCTGCAGAATATGTGCCCTCGTTAGCCCTCGTTACTGCATGCCCTGCCATTGTATTAACCATGGTACTACTTTTATCTAGTTGTGTTGTGTTCCCCCAATTCAGTTTTAAAGCCCCATCATTGTTTTAAATTCTTGGACTCCGGATGAAGTCTGCACTTCTCTCCCATTTCCATCTAGTACTCTTCTGCTACCCATCACCAGCAACCAGCTGCTTCTAGATCTAGAATATAGATGTAGCTAGCTCCTTCCTATGATCAAGCCTAGACTGGAGTTTCACGTTGATGGAATACCCAGCCAGCAAGAAGATTGGACAGGACCACTGCCGACCATGGCCATGTGAGGTATCCGCCGTGGCCAGCAAGCTGCGCCTACTATGGCACGTCTCCGGTCGCCACGGCCACCTTACTCCACGTCATCACGTTGCCGACTGTCTCGGCGTTGGCGAGTCTCCTATCACTAACATCGTGTCGACATCAGCCATAGCCGTCGTGCTCGACCTCATGAGCGACCTGGCGCGCTGTACTCTACTTCCGTCATGCTTCTTCTACGACGACTTGTTCATCTCGCACAACTCTGCCTTGTCATGCTATTTCTCCATTGATCTTAGCGATGGCCGCTGCCCGCACACCAGCTCAGAGCATCCTGTTCACCCACAGCTAGCAGCGTGTTGATGAAAACAAAAACCGTTGTCGAAACCTGTTTAACCCAACGGTCAAAACATAAACCACCTTTGTTGTTCTCTGCGTTGGACTGGGTTTTTCTATTAAGCCGCCGCAAATATATAGGATTTCTAGAAGGTTTTCGTGGAGAAAGAGCAGAGAATGGAGATACATTTTCATAGTAGTTCCATGGTGAGCTGATTTCTGATGATGCGTATGACCATAGCTGAAATTGGACAACTGCATGCAGATTCAGCATCATCCTCGATTTCTTCTGCTAGCTGCTCTCTGAGTCGATCCGATCCATGGTATTCTTTTGAGGCGAGTTTCTGCACAATAACAAGAGTCCAAATGCATTTTTTATGTTGAGCTAGGGCTAATTATGAAAATTTCTTGCAGGTCATGCAGAGCCAATTTAATTCGTCATTCTTTACTGGATCAACTGCTGTTGCGCAGCTTGCCGCTGTGCATTTGGGGGTTCATGTTAATGTTGTCGCTATATACCTCTTGAATGATGATTTTTTTTTTGTTGCATGTATGTTCAGATTGGATTCTATACTGTGTAACTTGTCAAATACCAACCATCTTTCACTGCAAATTCAATATTTGTATCGGGCATACACTCTAATAAATAATTTGCAAAAATCTTATAAATAGATTATCGTACCTATATGGGTTAGTAATTCATAAATTCTAGTAAATAATTTGCAGAAGTCTAGTAAGTGGATTATGTAATATTTGTTGGTAGGCTTGGTGTGGTACGTACAAGACAGAGGCAAGTACTATTAGTAGAAACTCGTTCATGCTCCTCGGTTATGTTTAAAAAATTCAAGCTCCTCCTCACAGGTCAGGGCATGGGCATGGCCAAATAGCGACCGTCCTCCCACTATCTTGTGCTTTATACTCTATCCTACCCTCTGAGTATCATCAACGTACTCCAAACACACCTTGGGGGCCTTCAATTCAACATGCATTATATACACCTCTCCAAAATCCTGACCCTCGTCACTGCCTTGCTACTCTATCAATATATAACTTTTTTTTTTATGAAACTATCAATATATAACTTTGGTGTTCCACTTGTTCCCTTCTCTAGTTGTGTTGTGTTCGCCCATTCATTTTTAAGTGCTGGAACATAGTTTGAAGTTTCAAAGTCTCTACCATTTCCTAGTAGTAGATCTCACAACCACAGGAGCAACGTAGAGTCAATGGAAAGCTGGTTGATTCTCATCTGCCGCTTCTGTCCATCACCAGGAACCCGCTGCTTTTAGAATGTTGATGTAGTTTCAGAACGTGAAGATCCATCAACCACAAAAAATTAGAGAAAGCTCCAAGTTGATAGTTGGGCATGGAAGGTATCAGGATATGCCACGGCCACGCCCAACTCTGCTTCTCCGTGCTTCTTCTACAATAATGACCTGTTTAGCTCGCACAACTCAGCCACGTCATGTTTCTTCTATGACGAGATGGGCGACGCCCACTGCTCACACACCCGCTGGTAGCATCCTGTTCATCAACAGCTACAAGCATGTAGATGGAAACAAAACCGTTGTTGAAACCTGTTTAATCCAATAGTCAAACATAAACTGCCTTTGTTCTTCTCCGTGTTGGACTGGATTTGTCTACTAAACCTCTGGAAATAGATTTTCGTGTACACAGAGCAGAGAACAGAGATGTTGTTTTTGGGTTCAGGATGTTTTGTTCGGCGTTTATTCTGTGTCATCAGTTTACAGCGCTCTCGGATGTTTTCCATTTGGTTGGGCCCTTCCGTAATCGATTGCAGACTTGCAGTGCTATCGAATCTTGGCTCCTGGAGCGCTGTTATCCTACAACGAGTCTCTCTCCCTCAAGCAATTCCTCGTCGCCTCCCGTCTCCCAATCTACTGAGTAGATGTACCTCCACTGGCGCCGCCACAGCTGCCTGCGTCAAGGTCGTGGCGCCCCCCTCCTCCTTGGCGCATGCGCGCTTAGGGTTTAGCCACGGCCCACGACGTCATCATCCTCCTCTAAGAGTGTTCGGAGGATGACAGATCTACAAAAGAATTCTGGAACAGAAGTTGTGAAGCTCTCATCTCTGCCATCTTGTGCCCATCACTATTCACCAGAGCAAGCTGCTTCTTGCTTCACAAATCATAAGATCTATCGACGACCAAAGTTTGGAGGGGGGGCAATAGCTTATAGTATTGCCAAGATCGATATTGGGCATGGCAGGCATCGGGACGACACACAAAGGTGCAGCAGGCCTGATGCCATGGACGACACACACACTGAGTTTTGTAGGACAAGATCGTCAAAGACATAAGTGCATAATTTGTTTCAACAAAGATACTTCAAGACGCGCATAGGTATAGTCATGTATGTGCAGCATGTTTTTGAATTAGGCTTCATTTTCACTATATTTGACCTTGGACACATCATCGTCCTTCAGTTGACTTTATGAAAGTTGCTAACATGCACCCTACCTTTCTATACAGACTGTAATACCATTGTTTCTAAGTTTGAGTGACCAGATCTCCTCTTTTTTTAGAAATAGGGTATACTTACTAACTAAACACTAAGTAGACACTACCGGATCGGCCACCTTTGCCGATGGCCTGAAGCCATCGGCAAAGGCTGTTATACCGTCGGCAAAGGCGACACGTCAGCCGTTGTGGCGGCACGATGACGGCGGCCTTTGTCGACGGCTGACGTGTCTGGCCGTCGGCAAAGGTAGGTGACGTGGCTAATTTTTTTAAAAAATATTTAAAAAAGGCTTTGCTGACGACCGACCGTCGGCAAAGATTTGGTCACTTTGCCGACGGCCAGGCTCAGTTGTCGGCAAAGCTGGGTAGAGCTGGGAAAATGGACCAGCTTTGCCAACGGCTAGCCGTCGGCAAAGCTGGGAATTTTTTTTGTTTTTTTTTGTTTTCTTGCATTTATACCTCATTTCATCACATATATATCATATAACCCACATTTCATCACATATAAACCACATTTCAGCATTAATTCAGTTTCAACATGAATTCATACATGAAGGTCCTCAAATCCATCGATACAACTCCACAATACACATAACATGGCCATAAGAATCCATACATGTCTAACATACGCTAAACATGTCCAACGTGCAACAACCTCATCGATGAAGGTCCAAAAGCGAGAAGTAAAGGCATCTAGCTATATGCGTAGTCCCTAGGGGTCCCAGAGCCCCCAGCTTGCTTGAACGGAGGCCAACCCAACTGCGGGGACGTACCGTAGTGCCAATGCTGCTGCGTAGGTCTGAAAACGCTTGCCGGCCCGGAGTGCCCCTGCTGCATCTGCGCCTGCGGCCACGAGGAGTACCCCTGCCCTGACGCCGGAGGAGGCCACAGGTACTGCTGCGTGGGGTAGTAGGTCGGGTAAGCTGGAAAGCCGTGCGGTGCAGAAGGACCCAGTGGAGGGCTGGCACCTGTAGTCGGGTTTGAACCTGTCGACGGGGCCTGCACAAAGGCCAAGTGATGTAATTAGTACCTGCAGGATGGCCTCACAAGCTAAAGCAACAGACAATATACTCACCGGAACAGGTACAGGCACTAGAACTGGAACTGGAAGTGGTGGTGGAGCGAAGATCGAGGGAGGAGGCTCTTGTGTTCTCGGGATCTGGGATTGGAAGTAGCCGGTCAGGTCTGATAGCACATGCTGGTAGTGCTGCGAAAGTGCCGCCAACTACTGCTGATGGGCCTCCTCCTGCTGCTGACGCAGCACCTCCTGGGTGACCTGGTTGGCCTGCAGCCTTTTGACCGTGGCCTACAATATTACACCCGCAAGGTTGATGGTATGTGAAGGCAAGGTACATCATGTGTGAAACGAGTGAACGACGAATGAAACTGCACTTACCTGAAGTGCCGTCATCATCTGTGCGTTGCTCGGCTGCCGAGGCGCTATGGGGATTTGCGATCCGCCCCTTTTCGCGTCGTCTCTTCGGATCTGGCTCAGTGTCTGAACAGAGGACGGGTCGATGGCGCTGTCGGCAATAGCGTACCAGCCGTGCTGCTTCTCTCCTCCCGTCCTCATCACGAGGTCAGTGTCCAGGTCGGCTCTGGTGGGGTCGAACGTCGGCCCATGGCGCTTGAGACCTGCGGCAGTGTACTTGGCGAGCTTGTTGTAGACGTTCGGGTTGGTGTAGGCCTCAGGCCCGTCCTCCGGGCTGTAGACGGTGGATGCCGCTGATGCTTTGCCCTTGTGAGCAAGGGCATACCCCGTGAACTCGTCGATTTCCTGCCCATCATACGTCTCGCTCTGCGAGGAAAACACAAACATGGTTACAAGTAGTGACAATTGAGAGCTATAATAAATGGATCAATAGAAGCATACCCATGTGTCAATGTACCCGTGGAGGCACTGGTTCCCTTGGTGGTGTGATACCGGAGGATTTTCCAGGCAAAGTTTCCGACGCTCTTTGCGCTCCTCGTACGCCGTGTCCGTACGCCACCCACGCACAATTTCGCGCCAGCAGTCCTCGTCGCACCAGCTTGGACACCACTGCATGATATTCAAGTATTTGATATTCCAGAAGACGAATTGAATGTGTCACGTAAGGAATCATAACGGATGTTTCCTACTTAATTACCTACATGTACTGCTCCTCGGTGAGGTCGCAACTTGCTCCAAATATTTTTAAATTTTTATCATAATCTCCACATGCGATAACATGACATTTCGTCAAGTTTCGTAATTTTCGGACTTCGTTTGGATTTTATATAATTAGAAAACACTTTCCGCGTACGTAACTCGTCATGTTACGACACCAACATGGTCGTAATTTCATGCGAGGCCCTGGATACGGCCTCAACATACTCCAAACATCATGAATACCATTTTTCGAATCAACAAATTCTATTATTTTATGTACCTGCAGTTTAAATTTGGAGTTGCTGGAAAAATTCAAAGAAACAAAAATAACTAACGAAATATAGCAAAAAACTTAAAATTGTCCCAACTTTTGAAGTTGGGATGTATTTGGTGTAGGAAGGCACCAGAAAAAAATAGGAAGAAAAAACAAAAAAATTGTTTCTTTGCCGATGGCCTGGTGATGGCTCTCGGCAAAGCCTCTTTGCCGACGGCCGGCCCACGTGGCCGTCGGCAAAGAAGGTGGCCCCTGACCGGCTGTGAGACCGCCACGTGGCGGGGCTTTGCCGACGGCTGGGCCTTTGCCGACAGCCTGACGGTACGGCTCTCGGCAAAGGGGACGGCGTCGGCTGCCGTTTTGGCTTGGGCCACCTTTGCCGACGGCTGGGCTTTGCCGACAGTCAGGCTGTCGGCAAAGGTTGCCTTTGCGGCTTGGCTTTGCCGACGGCGTGACCTAACCGTCGGCAAAGAGGTGGCTTTGCCGACGGCTTATTCCTTGGCCGTCGGCAAAGGTTTAAGCCGTCGGCAAAGTTGGAGTGAGAGATATGGGTATTAAGGGGTGTCCCATTAAAAATGCTGCAGGTCTTGCTGCACGTTGACTGGTACGAGAATGCATTGTAGCTAAAGAGAAAATACAAGGCCTAGCTAAGGAGGCCGGCACGGCTACCCTTTCTTTCTTTGCTAATCTT
The DNA here is from genome assembly GCA_023333625.1 of Bothriochloa decipiens. Lineage (NCBI taxonomy): Eukaryota > Viridiplantae > Streptophyta > Magnoliopsida > Poales > Poaceae > Bothriochloa > Bothriochloa decipiens. The sequence goes on from CM041638.1 coordinate 8,920,453, forward strand.
TTTTTTGAAAGAGATTTCTTTGCTAATCTATCTGCAAACTTCTTTCTTTGTTCTATGAAACTTGGTCCCTGTAAAATGAATACCGACATTAAGATTTTGGTACCGTCCACTAACTTCGCTAGTTGTATTTTATTGTTTAGGTGTTCTTCTCATCTTCCTTCCGGTCTCTTCGTTACAAGGGATTCTAGCCACAACATAAAGCTGTTATATATAGTAGAAGCATTGACTGCTAGAACCATATAGTTTAAAGGATGCCGAGGGGCTTCCATCATTTTGCAATAATCCTAGGTATGATTTTTTTTTCCTGATAATGGTTTAGAAATGGGAGGTGACAGGAAATTTTAAGGCAGAATTTCATTGTCCCAAAGGATCAAGAGGAATAGCTATGGTTGAAAGCACTACCAACACAGCATCCTGCTCCAGCAAATGCTAGCCTCCCACCGCCGTCACCAATCCACTGCACAGATTGCCACCACCACCCAGCCTCCATGCATCGAGCAGCTGCCGACATTTAGAAATTGAGGCTTGTTTCACTGGTCCGTCACCAATCCTGCAAGTGAGCATTCATGCACATGTATACAACAGGAGCTGGTTGCGCATGTCAGTCAAGGGCCAGAGAAGGCCCCTCGATTCACGTAGGGGCTAATCAACACCCAGCCATTCAACACGCAGACGGCTACAGAATTGATTAACCGTGACGTTGCCTAAATGGTCTCCGTGGTGGGTCTTTTTTTCCTGCTATGGTAAATCCTACGATTTATCACGACGGGCATTTTTAATTTATCGTGGCGGTCAACTTTTCCCGCTGCGGTAAATCGATTTACCACAGCGGGCAACCTAAATAGCCCGTCACAGAAAATCACGCAGCCCAAAAGGCCCACGGAGAGGCCCGATAGGCGCATTCATATAAATCCGGCAGTTAGGGTTTCCCTTCAGTCTCCCCACCGGGGCCCCTCTTCCTCACTTTCCCCACCGCGCCTCCACTCCTCTGCATTGCACGCAACTCACCCACACTATCTCTCTCAGCAAGATCCCCATCCCCAACCTCTCCTCTCCTCCAGACACCGCATGCAACTCGCCAGACACCGGTCGCCCTCCTCTCCTCCTCCTCCATGCACGAGCTTGGCCTCCTCTCCTCTCTCTCTCTCAGCGAGATCCCCATACCCATACATCCACACCCCCTCTCCATGTCTCTCTCGTGGCGCTTGTCCTGGCGGTGGGTCGGCCACGGTGGCGTGCGGAGCTGCGGCATCGCGCGGAGCTGTGGCACTAGACGGTGGTGGCAAGAGGAGCCGCAGGGGCGCACAGAGCCATGGTGGCACGCGGGGCCGCTTTGGTGGACAGCAGTGGCGCGTGGATCTATGGCTACGGATGACGCACCCGCGGATCCGGCCGAGGTACACCGACTGCGCCCTCCTTCGCCACTGCGTCGACCTCCTCCTTGACACATCTGGCGGCGGCGCGCTCCTCCGCCGATCTGGCGACGGTGGGCTCCTCCTCCACGGATCCGTCGGCGACGCCCTCCTTCACGGATCTGGTGTCCTTCTTCACGGCGACAGGGAGCGAGACCGGCGCGGCCTTCACATCGCTCCCTGACGACGGCGCCCCCGATGGCGCTCGGGGCGAGGCGCCCTCCATCCCCGGCCAAATCTGGCGGCGATCCATGGGTGGCAGGTATGACCTGTTGGCTTCTCTACTTCCTTCCCCTTCATGTGTGCCTGTTGACTTTTGAATCCAGCGCGGATGGATGCAGGGACATAGCAGATCGACGCGGCGGCGGCGCGGATCGATGTCGTGGTGGCCCCACACGCGGCGGCGGCGACGATCCTCGTTAGGCCAGCCCCACGGCGTGGATCCACGGGGAAGCCCCCACACGCAGCGACGGCGCGAGGACTGTCCAAGATGCGGCAACGGCGGCGCTAGGGTTTCATCGTCGCAAACGGGCTCACCGGCGGGCTTGAGAATGGGCTCATCGGTGGGCTCGATGGATTTTTTTTGTTTTTCTCGGATTAACCACAGCGGGCATTCTAAAGTATTAACCGCAGCAGACATCCTTAGGTGCCCGCTGCGGTAAATCAATTAACCGCAGCGGGCACTGGCGTCTGCTGCGGTGGAGTCATAATTTTTTGTTACCTTTCATCCGTGGCGTTTGCGTTTGTCCGCTGCGATAAATTCAAAGTGCACGCTGCGGTTAATATTTGTGTAGTAGTGCGGCAGGAGGAACTGGAAGCCAACGTATAGGTACGGAAGGGTAGGAATCTGTATTTGTACACGCACTAAGTTGATGAAGTTATAAGAGTAGCTTTTATTTTTTAATAATAAATAAAAATTGCTCAAAATTTTTATTGGTGCCGGTCCCTATGTTTTGGCACATGGCACTGGTTCTGCGCGTATTGGTACTTCTGGGTACTTTTTCTTTGATACTTCCTATTTTCCCGTCTAGTCTGAATCAATGGATGGTTATTTTTTCCGCCACCCGAAAACTTGCATTAGAAATTATTATTCTTTTGACAAAAGAAATTGGTCATGAGGGAGTAGACTCGAGAGATATTACTGTTCTTTTTTAGCTTTTTGTGAAAGGGTCTCTAGCCTAGTGGTTAGAGCACCTGAGTAGCACCCAGTAGACCTGAGTTCGACTCCTTGTGGGAGCGAATTTAAACAGGTCTACATTATTAAAAAAAATCAAAAATATAGGCATAGGGTTTCTATGCTGACTTCGGTCAAAAAAAAAGTTGGCACTGCGTCGCAGCTCCAGCTCTCCAGCTGTTACATGTGAAGGGCGGGCCTAATATGAGCCCCTCCTCTTTTATCCATTCACGGGGCTTAGCTCTAATATGAGCTCCTCCTCGCTTGGTGGGTGAAGCTCCATGCGGTCGATGATTGTGCCCTGTCCTACATTGTTTTTTAGCTCCCTAAGCCACAACCTTAAAACAACAGCTGACTTAGAGTTATTAAAATGGGTGTGCAATGATTGATGTTAAGTTGCTAAAGGTTATAGCGGTGGACCCCGGCAGTTGCTAATGAAGTCGATGTAAACAACTCCAATAATGTGGTTGTGCGTTTTGATGTCTTTGAAGCATATTGTGACGGTTTAAAACCGTCACAAATTATGTTAATTCATGATGGTTTTGAAAGTCAATCCATGACGCTAAATCTATGATGATATCTAAAACTGTCGCAGATGTTGCTTGGTGATGGTTTTTTTTGTTGATCGTGACGGAAAATTTTAATAACGGATTACCATGTTTCTTGTAGTGCAAGTGTTAAAAAGTTTTGAGTCCCATTAGCTTGGAAATACTACTATAGAAACTTTAACCGTCGCGGGTAAAATGAATTAATCGTGGCGTCACATCTGACTCGGTCTAAAGATCATGATAGTCATTATTTACCTAGGCGGGTCAAATGCCCGCCACGGTAAATCAAATAAACAAACTAAAAAAAGAACCCATGGCCTAGCCCACTAACGGATCCACCGAGCCTAGGTTGCCGCAACCGTTGCTCGTAGGATCCGGCCTCCCCACCTCCCAACGCCGGAGTTGAGAAAGAGGTGGATGAGGGCAGCACCGCTGCCACCTTAGTCGTGCCACCTAGTTCGCCCACATCGCCGGATCTGGGCTCCTCCTGACCAGCACCCACCGGATCCGAGATCAGGGAGGGGCTTGAGAGAAGAGGATGGAGGGGCATCACAACGTTGGGGAGGGGGTGCCACCGCCGGCGACCATGCTCTAGGGACAAAGTGTCACCGTTGGAGGATGGTGGCAATAGTGCAGCTGAGTGGTGTGGTATGAGTGTGAGACAACGACCGACCTCAAAACTTTGATGCCCCAAATCTTATATGACCACCCAATTACATCATCTAAATCCTTAAATGGTGCGGAATTGAATGTGGTCCCAAGAGAAGAAAGAGTATTGAAGAGGGATGATATGCACGGCATATACATCATATAGTTCAAGTGAGCATCACATATCACTACACCACATCCTTAATTTAACGTACATGTTTCTCCTATGTCGTATTTGGCTACAATTATAACCACTTCAATGTGCGTGTGTTAGAGTAGATCAGGTGACAATTAAACTCTAATACATATGGATTAAAGTGGATATGACACCACTAATCAGCTAACGACCACCACTAAAATCCTTAATCAATATACACTAGGACAACAAGCCAAATTTTCCTACTCCTAGACATTGTATTTTTTTCACTTTTTATTTTCCGTCAGCAACACTATGCGCCCTCCAGCTTCATTTAAGAAACTATGCTACGCACCCCCCACCTCCCCCCCGGCACTCGCATGCGCAAGCACACATACCTTATTACGTCTATCCTTTGACGCGTTATGCGATTTCTATTTTGTGTGTTCCATGTTTTCTTTTGGCACGGTTTTCAATTTCTCTTTTGTAAGGCTAACTATTCGGGTTCAAGGGAAATGAGAAATGATTAAGCAGGAGAACTCATTAAAACCTTCTATATGTTTGCGTGTGTGTGTATTTGTTCACAACCATATATTTTGCATCTGACATCCACGGAGTAAATCGAACATTGATGACAGGTAATTCATGGTAGGCCTAGTGTGGTACAAAGTCCATTATATGAGGCAGTAATGTTAGCAAAAACTCAATCATGCTCCACGCGGAGCACAGTAGTGCATACGATCCATCTGTCAGGCATAGGCATGGCCAATACTAATGGCATCTGTCCTCCCTCGTTCATCTTGCCTTTCATACTCTGTCCTACCACTGAGCTAGTATCATCAACGCACTTGATCCACACACACCTCGCTCGCCTAACTTCAAGTCGATCAATCTGCACTATATATCTGCACCTCCCTCGCTCTCGTTGCTGCCCTGCTACCTGATCTATTAATATATATAACTTTGGTGTTCTACTGCCCTTCTCTAGTCTCTATTGTGTTGTGTACCCCATTCAGTTTCAGTGCTGGGACGTTTCCACTTCTCACCCATTTCCTTGTAGTTGTGTACGTAATAGTAATGGAAGCTGGTTGCTTCTCATCATCTGCTGCTTCTAAGCCCATCAGGCCATCACCGGTCATTAACCTACTGCTGCTTGTAGATATGTAGTTTCACAACACGATCATCCATCAGACACAAAATCTGGAGAAGTTCTAGCTAATTATATATAATATTGCCCCTTCCTTGATAGTTGGGCATGGCAGGTATCAGGTTGCAAAGGTTCGGCAGATATTATACCAACCAGGGCCTTGTTTAGATCGTGGGAAAAAATAAACCCGATGAATAGTACCACTTTCGTCTTATTTGATAAATATTGTCCGATCGTGGACCAACTAGGCTTAAAAGATTCATCGTGTGATTTTTAACTAAACTGTGTAATTAGTTATTTTTTACCTACATTTAATGCTCCATGCAAGCAGCTAAATATTAATGTAATAAAGAGAGAGTGAAAAAATTATAATTTTTGGAGGGATCTAAACATGGCCCAGACCTGGCCAGTCCCAGCTACTACCTCTCTGATGAAGTCAGAGGCCCTGTTGAACTAATGGTTGATGGAGCCAGAAGATTGGACCGCGACCTCGCCACTGATGGCCCAGCACTGGTGCTCGTGAGGCTATGGTTATTTCCATATATATGATTACACACAAAGAACTAAAAAAAAACTAATTATACGTAGTGATGGTACGGTCTGTCATGTTCACTTTCTAGTCATCTGTCAAGAATTCTTCAGTTTATTTAGCGGCACACAGAGAATTCTTCTTTTTTCTTCCATAATCGACAGGCGATTCTCTTAAGCGCTGTTTGAGTTAGTTTCCAATTTTCAGCATATTCCATACTGTCGGGAGAACAAGACGTTCACAAGAAGCATGCATACATTAAGCGCTGTTCAATTTTGTTATCGGAAACGGCAACTTCTCTTGAATTTTTATGTTTTGCGATCATGCCTAGGCACCTTTTTCGTTAGGCACGTTTTTTTGCGAGGTGATGAGCAGGAAGTCCTGTGGCGTCATCCTGGCATAGGTGAATCTTACGGGCCCCCCCGCGCGGCGGTAGCGCCTGCGGTTACTGTAGAGCAGGCAGCCTTCCGCCGCAGCCACTGATTTAAAGCAGCCCTTTTTCAGTCAAAAAAAAAATTTAAAGCAGCCCGAGTCCCCAGCACCGTGATGGGTGACCGAATTATGTGGGCGAGCTCTTGTAGGAGGCTGTGTGAAGACGATGACCCCGGGAGTCAGGCAGCGATGATTTCCGGGGATCGGCAGCGGCAAATTCCAGGGAGGATTGCCACAATGATTTCTTTTAGGAGTGGCGGGCGACTGGCAGCGAATATCCGGGCGACTGGCAGCGAACCAGCGTCCTTCTCGGCGGATTGAGCTATATGGCTGTGTTATCGGGGGCTTCCATTTCATGAGTCAGGGATCCAGGATCAGTTAACTGAATGTTAGGCAGAAGACAAAAATACCAAAATATCCTTAAGTATATTTAATTATTTACGGGATGTCAATTTTTTTACGGGAGGAACCGCTGGTTCTTCCCAAGCACCGTAACAAACCTCAAATTTTATAGGTGCCGGTCCCGTATATGTTTGGTACTGGTTCCGCACGTTTTGGCACTTCTCAATAGTTTTTCTTTGGTACAAAGGAACAACATCTATCATTGTACAAATACTCTCCTTTAAATAATAATTCCTCTCCTTTGAATAATAATTCAATTTGGTTGCTTCTCATCATATTCTGCTTCTACCCATCAACAGCAACATGTCCTTGTACGATGTAGATGTAGAACGCGGCCGATCATCAAACCACAAAAATCAAGAGAAAATTCTACCTTGATAGTTGGGCGCGGGAGCTATCAGGATATGCACAGGTGCTACAAACCTTGTAGCAACCAGACTTGGCCCTTCCATCAGCAGCTAGTTCCTCTCTGATGAAGGCTAGAGGTGTGCTCGAGGTTGATGGAGTCTGTATTCTTGCTCTGAGCCTGCTACGGCACGTCTCCGGCAGTGACGCCCAACTTTCTCGACCTTGCCTGCGACCCGGCAGACACTGGCCAGCACCATGGCTGCAGTCAGCAACATACAGCTGCCAACGAAATCAGGAATCAATCACTGCCGCTTTTCTGCCTGCTAGTCACAATCTTAATGTGTTGGGCCATCTGGTCTGCAAGGAACAATCTAATTTTCAAAGGAACACCTCCAAATCATATGATGGCTAAGGCTCTGTTTGGATGTCGATATTGGTGGCCTTGGCATTAAATTGGCTTCAATGCCAAATCAGAGTAGTATTGGTATTGGGTTACAATGCCAAAGCCATTGTTTGGATGCAGATGAAATTGGTAGACACAATCTAAGGAGCTAGTGAATACCGATTCATGTTTGGATGTTTATATCATAGTATTTGGAAATTGACCATCTTCTTCTCCACCGGACCACACTGGTGGCGGTGCTTTCTCGCGCTGCCCAGACTCGCTGGTCCAGGGCGGAGCTCCCGACGCAGCCCGTGCCTCGTCCGAATGGGCGGAGCTCCCCACGCCTGATCTCGCGAGGGAGATGCGCGGCTCGCCGGGGGAGGGAGGAGGGGGGCGGCACGGCTCGCCGAGGGAGGGAGGAGGGAGGACGGGGGATGGGGCGGCTTGCCGGGGAAGGGAGAGAGGGGCGCCGCTGGAGTCGAAGGGAAGGGGCACCGGCGCCGGAGTCGAAGAGGAAGGGGCGCTGGCGGCTGGCGCGGTGGAGTCGAAAGCGGAGAGGCGTGGTTCAATGCCGATGAATACGAAGGGGTAAGGGTCTGAATTGAGGGAGGGCGTGCGGCTGAAGGCCCAATACCGCTTGGTATTAGAGCAGATTTCCAATTCTAATACCAAAAACGTCCAAACAACAGGTATTGAAGATATCCAATTCCAATTCTGAATTCTAGGCTTCAATGTCTACATCCAAACGGGCCCTAAAGCTCTTTGCTTCAAGGAAATGAAGATCCTTTCCCTAAGGGTTAAGGTTAGGCTCTCTGATACCTTTGATTTATAGATTCAGGATCTGTTGTAATCTGTCTCCTTTTCCTTATTTTTTTTTGTTTCTTGAGCTCAGGCTCTTGTTCTTCTGTTGTGTTCTTTTGTACTCTGTTTTAAATAAATTGCCTGTAGGGGCGACCTGCCCCTCCAGTTCCATTTAAAAAAAAAGAACAGACAACACTTGGATACTGAAATAGAAAACGGAAGTACGAAACATCATCGAAAGATGAAACCCGTTTAACCCAAGAGGACTAAACCGCCTATGTGGCTTTGTTGTTCTCCACATTAATTGAACTGCTGTTTTCTAAACTAAGCAGGTGCTGGAAACAATATTTTAGAAGGTTTACGTGGAGACAGATGGGAGCAAAGATGTTGTTTTGCTTTGATTTGCATTGTGTTTTGTTAAGATTTCGAAAATGTTATCTTAAAAGTTATGTTTACTCCCAAGTCACAGCCACCACCTATTCTCACAATTCTCAATTTAACATCATTGTTTTGTTCTTTACTTTATGAGCAACAACTCGAGGTTAACCATACCTTGTGACGTGAAAAAAATAATTATTTGCTTTTGTTCACAAGTTTATTGGGTAGCAATATTTTCTTAAAAAAATCAGTGTAAGTAATATTTTCCATAGTACACCGAACATAGAGAATTTTGTTGAACATCCGTATAGTTGTCTATAGTGGTCGTTGCTCTGTTCTAAGGCACAGGGAGAATTAGGGAAAAAATCCTTGGTATGGTTCTCAATGGACCGCAACAGTATCATTGTTAACTTTTACTTAACCATCGTTTCATGGACTTTGGAAGGCAGTGATCTGCCAAGCATTATTTCATCATCATGCGGTACACACAGATGATTACTACTAAGGCTAAATTAACATTACATTGCTAATTACCCCACATATAATCAATGTATCCCAAAGATTTGAGTTAATTTCCAGTTTTCAATGTACTGATAATATACTCCTTCCAGTTGGGAGAACAAGACATCCCCGAGAAGCAAACATACATTAACGACCGCAGTTCAATTTTGTTGTTGGAAACAACGACTTTTCTTAACCGGTATGTGAGAATTATTTAGTGTAAAAATGGTACAATGCGAACCATGCCCATCTTACGCTCGCTACATATATGACCTGCCCTCAGATAATTTGTTCTGTTCTGCACGCTATGAAAATGGACTCTGCCACCAACCTTCACTCTTATTGCATTATATATGCGTCGTTGAATAGTTAGTGTGCACGTATCAAGTGTCCAAATACTGAAATACAAGAAGTAGTTGTTTTGCTTCCATTTAAGCAACCTGTGGCTGGTACAAGGTAGATTTGCCAAACAGATTACTGCATGATGTGTCCAAATGACGGTTCTTCAAGGTCCGCATAGTGTCATGGACGTGACTGAAAAGTGCAAGCCATTTTAAATTAGGCTCAGTTCTCACTACAGTTATGTTCATCATCATCCTTCAGTTGACTTTATTAAAGTTTCCAACACGAAATTCTACTGTTGACACCGTTTTTCGACACGTGTCAATAAGGATCGGGAGACTAAACTAAATCGGCAAGAAGGTGGTTGTTCTCCAGCATTGCTTCTGAGTTGCCGATGGGTGATTGCCGATAAAGGACATGTTGATCTCGTACATTGCCGATGAAGCCAGAGGGCTGTTGCCAATGGAGAGAGAGGCATGGTTGCCGATGGAAAACAGAGCTGAAGAACGTGGAAAGCAGAGTTGAATCATTATCGATGAGTTTTGCCGATGGAATCTACAGAGATGAGGAGCGTGCCGATAGAGGTTTCATCGTAAGCAATGGATAAGGAAACTGGCAATATTTATGCCAATATTTTAATAGTTTACTTTTGAGTCCGACCGTGGTACGAGTCATTATTTTTTATTCCTTAGAGATAAGACTTGTTTAGGTAATACTTTGTCGTGTCTGTTTAGGACTCATAGTATCAGGGTATAAATATATATCGAGAGGCAATGTAGAAAAGGTCAACCAATCAAATACAACAAATCTATTACTTTTATCTACTTTTCAAGCAATCTATTTTTCGACGACTTCGTCACCAGTACCTTTTCTTTTTCAACGAGTTCTTTCAAGAATCGACGGGCTGCATCAACTTGATCTCCGGCGACCTTGCAGGTTCTGCGTCTACCGAGCACGATTCAGGCTTTGACGTCCGGGCGTATCGCTGTCGTCTCGTCTGATCTGTTCAACAGTTATCGAATACCTTCTGAGCTTTGACGTCCGGGCGTATCGCTGTCGTCTCGTTCAGATTTTATTCAAATTTATCATCCTTGTCGATTAACAGGTCAAATCGACTGGCACGCCTTGATATCGAACTTGGGTATTAGCCCGGTGTGTTTACAGATCCAACGCCTTTTTGCATCAACATCTACATTGGTTTTTTTGTGTCATTGATCATTACTCTCCCTGAAAAATAGCATTGCTCGTATCTGCAGACTGTACTACATACCATTGTTTCTAGGTTTGAGTGACCTTTTAGGAACAGAATATGTATTAACTAAAACACTAAGTATGGGTACTAAGGGGTGTCGAATTGAAATGGTTGCATGTCTTGCTTCACTTTAACAGGTAACAGAATGCATTGTAGCATTAAAAGAGAAAAGACGGATCTTTTGAAAAAAAAAAAATACATCGCCATGGGAAGTCGTCTAGCCTTGATTTCTTTGCTAATCTATCTGCAGCCATTCAGGCTGTCTCAGCAGACCAACTTGAATGAAAGTAGCTAACAAGTGACATCGACAATAATTAATTGTACCCTGTTTGGTTAAGCCGCCGTGGCCAGCTCTATGCACTGTAGTAAGGAGTCATGCGAAACAGGACCACTACTTATTGCCTTATCGGCATTTCACCGTCTCCATCCGGCCATCCCAAATGTATAAGTAGTGACCACCATCTTCCTTTCCGTCTCCTCACTAGAACAGATTATAGGTACTTCCCACGACATAAATGTATGTGTATATATATAGTAGAAGCATAGAAGGCTAGAAGCATGGTTTAGAATGGGAGGTCGCAGGAATTTTGACGGCGGAAGTTCAGCGTGCGGTTGGAGACTCCAGAGAAATTACCGTTCAAGTTTTGGTTTTCTAGCATGGCTTATGGGTAGCCGCAGCACGTACCAGCTCTCTGATACATGTGTAAGGGCAGGCCTAATATGAGCTCCTCCTCTTTAATTTGTAAGTTCACGCGGCTTAGCTCCAATACGAGTTCCTCCTCTGACTGATGGTGGGACGCCGCTGATGCTTATGCCCTGTCCTCCTTTGTATCTTACCATATGTGTATCTCACAGCTAATTGCCCCAATAATGTTGTGCATTCTGATATCTTCTGAGGCCTAGTGTAAGTAGGTTTGAGTCATATTATAGCTTGGAAACATTATGATCGAAGTATAGAAGACAATAACAAGAATAGTCATTGTATATGCTGCAACATATAGCCGCAATTTTCTAAAATTACCTTCTGGATAACTTGTTTGTGCATCATGGCAGGTGATCACCTCTTAGTTGTCATAGGTTGCACACTTACACATTCGTTCCTAATACATGTGCGTAGCTCAAATTAGATATCTCAAGGAAGTGTATTATCGAGGGCAGAAGCTGCCTGAAAGTACAAAACTCTGGCGCCGCGTCTTCGGCAGCCACATACGTACGCCTTTCTCTGCCTCTCCACGTTGCCGATCGCAGTGTCCGCACTGCTATCTCACTCATCTCGTCAGTCACGGCCACCCTGCTCCGATCTGCATCGCCAGCGACATGGCAACTGACTCTCTTTTCTTGAAAACCCAGTATTGATTCTAACGATCAGTTCATTTTTTTTAATAAGGGATTACAGAATCCGGTCTCTACATCCAAGGATGTACATAGCCAATTATTACAACCGTTCTTGACGAAATAAGCAAGCCAAAATCTGTAAAATAGAAAATTGGACTAAAGCAAACGATATAAGTGCTTCCACCCTCTATTTGATATCTCTAAAGCAATAATTTCCAATCTCTTGCTCATCTGAGTGAGGGCGTCCTTGGCCTGCTCATCACGCTGTAATTGGGCCCAGGAGCGTAGCCAATATGCTCCCCTGAAAATAACCTGCATAATAGAATTAGTTTTCAATTTTTTAAAAATTACATCATTCCGGCATCGCCAGATAGCCCAACACAGCGCAGCTGCACCCACCCAGATCAAACCTTTCATATTTTTTGGTTGATTATTCAGCCATGTACCAAACATATGGCTGATGGATCTAGGTTGGTTCAGATTAGTAGCAAAAAAGATGATTCGCCAAATCGTTTTAGCAAAGGGACAGTCAAGGAAGAGGTGTTGGATACTCTCATTCCTATTACAGCTGATACATTTCTGACTACCTTTCCAATTTTTCCTAGCCAGATTATCTTTAGTTAGAACAACCTGTCTCTGCAGAAACCAAAGAAAAATTTTTATTTTTAGTGGAATCCTCATCTTCCAGATCTTTCTATGTTGAAAAGGTGGTTGTGTATCCATGAGATGGTGATACAAAGACTGGACTGTATATAGGCCGGATGTATTTAGGCTCCATTTGAAATAATCCGAGCCTTCCACCAGTTGTACATGTGAGATCCGTGCCACTAAGCTAAGCCATTCTCTAAGTTTGTTATCCACCAGAGCCCTTCTGAAAGAGATATTAAGAGGACTTGTGGCCAAAACTTTGGATACAGTTGCGTGAGGATCCCTCACTATATTATATAAGCTCTGATATTGAACTTTGAGAGGCTTGTCTCCTACCCAAGTATCATCCCAGAACCTCACAGTGGCCCCATCTTTGATTTTGAAGGAACCTTTTTCCAACACCTCATCTTTTATATGCATGAGGCCTCTCCAAAAATGAGAGTCATAAGGTTTGGCTGCCACTCGTGTTAAAGATTTTGATCTTAAGTATTTGTTCTGAAGCAATGATTGCCATATTCCATCTGTGTTTAGTAAATTAACTAACCACTTGACAAGAAGGCATTTATTTTGACTTTGCAGATCAAGAATACCCAGACCCCCTTGTTCTTTAGGACGACAAAGGATGTCCCATTTGGCAAGTCTGTATCTACGTTTCTCTGATGATCCATGCCAAAAAAATCTTGATCTAAAATGATTCAAGTTTTTAAGCACTCCTTTCGGTATTTCGAAAAAGGACATCATGAACATGGGTAGGCTGCTTAAGACTGAGTTGATTAAGACTAGTTTTTCCCCATAAGATAGGTATTTTGCCTTCCAGCAAGAGAGTTTTTGCACGGAGCGTTCTTCAACCTTGTTCCATTCAGAATTCAAGAGCTGTCTATGGTGCATTGGGAGCCCTAAGTATCTGAAAGGGTATTCCCCTGTGTTACAGCCAAAGAGAGAAGTATAGAATTCCTCCATCCCTTTAGCTGCCCCATAGCAAAAGATCTCACTCTTATGGAAATTTATCTTAAGCCCAGATAATAGCTCGAAAGAGCAAAGCAAAAGTTTTAGATTCTTTGCTTGCTCCGGATCATGGTCAATGAAGATAATGGTGTCATCGGCATATTGTAGAATTGACAAACCATCATTAATGAGGTGGGGGAGGACACCTCTTATTTGACCATCGGCTTTTGCTCTATTAATAAGAAGAGCTAGCATATCAGCAACGATGTTAAATAAGATTGGTGACATTGGATCACCCTGTCTGAGTCCCCGTTTGGTTTGGAAGTAGGGGCCAATCTCATCATTTATTTTAATCCCCACGCTTCCACCAGTGACCATACTTTGGATCCACCTACACCATTTAGGTGAGAAGCCTTTCATATGTAGGGTTTGTTGTAGGAAAGACCATTTAACCTTGTCATATGCCTTTTCAAAATCAATTTTGAAAATGACACCATCCCTTTTCTTAGTATGTAACTCATGGATAGTTTCGTGTAGAATAACTACTCCTTCCATGATGTTCCTACCAGGTATGAAGGCGGTTTGTGTTGGGCTTACCACCTTCTTGGCTACAATATTAAGCCTATTCGTTCCCACTTTAGTGAAGATTTTGAAACTAACATTGAGGACACAGATCGGTCTATATTGCTGAATTTTGGTCGCATTATGAATCTTAGGGATTAGCGTAATGATTCTAAAGTTCAAACTGTGTAGATCTAGAGCCTCCCTATGCAACTCGGCAAAGAGAGGTAGAAGATCATCTTTAATGATCCCCCAGAAGACCTGATAAAATTCCGCAGGAAATCCATCAGGACCTGGAGCTTTATTATGCTCCATTTGGAAGACTGCATTCTTCACTTCGGATTCAGTGAAAGGGGCAATGAGGATATCATTTTCCTCTTGAGATACCTTGGAATATCCATGATTTGATCTTCCATTAAGGAGGTACCTGAGGCCTCTGGTTGCCCAAAAAGGTTTTTATAGTAATTTGTAATATGGCTTTTAAGGCAATCATCTCCAACGACCACACCCTGATCATCCTCAAGTTTAAAGATATGTTGTTTTCGATGTCTGCCATTTGAGACCAGATGAAAGAACCTAGTGTTAGCATCACCCTCCAAAAGAGTTTTAACTTTGGCTCTCTCGTACCATTTCAATTCCTCTTCCCTCAAAAGAGAAACTAGACGTTCTTTTAGATAGTGCTTAAGATTAATTTCTTGATCAGACAAATAGCCATTCTCAGCCTTCTTATCAAGATTATCTAAAAGAGACAATAAGATCTTCTTCTCTTTTTTGTAAGAGCCTGCTGTGTGTTTAGCCCATCCCCTTAAATGCTGTCTGAGTCTACGAATTTTGAACTGCCAATGTTCAAGAGGGGTGGAGCCGGAGGTTTCCGATTGCCAGATATTAGCAACCATGTCATAAAATCCATCCCGCACTAGCCAGCTCCTCTCGAATTTGAAAGGTCGGTTTCCGGCTAGGTGGGTAGAGGCTCCTGTGTTAATAACCAGGGCAGTATGGTCCGAGATATTCCTATCTCTGGGTTGAACCGAAGTGAGGGGGAATTGAATTTCCCATTCCGTACTCATCAGCACTCTATCAAGTTTCTCAAAAGTGGGCTTATCTCCCGGGCCTGCCCAAGTATACTGGCGACCTGTCATAACAATCTCTCTAAGATCAAGAGATTCGATGACCGCATTAAAAAGATTGGGCCATTTGGGATCAAAAACCCCTGAGCTTTTATCCTCCGGACTTCTCATTATATTAAAATCCCCCCTATGATATATGGGTGAGTTTCTTTAGAGCAAGTGTTCGCCAATTCAGCGAGGAAAGCACTTTTGTTTTGTACTTGTGCAGGTCCATAAACTGAATAAAGTATAAATTTGAAGCCATATGTTTTATATCTCAAGGTGAATTTCACATAGAAATCCCCCTCATCAATAGCTCCAATGTCAAAAACACTGAGGTCGACACCCAAAAGGATGCCACCTGATCTCCCATGTGGCGCCATAGTATGCCACAGGAAATCATGTCCTGCACATAGATTTTTGAGGACATGATCTGGGAAAGAATCTCTACCAGTTTCAGAGATAGCTATGAAATTAATTTGCTCCTCTTTAACTAGCTCAGCCAAGAACCTATGTTTAGCCAAGTCTCCTAGACCTCTGCTATTCCAGAAGACCCCTTTCATCTTAGATTAATTTTTGAGGGGGTTTTTGGCTTTTTGGGGAGCTTGCCTTTTTCCGGATTTTTGGCGTTATTATATTTTTTCTTTCGACGGATAGGAGAAAGATCTATAATGTGATCATTCTTCGTATCTAGCACGTTCTCATTTAGATCTCCACAGGCGTGGTTGAGAACGGCTTCAAGTCTTTCCTCTCGCTCATCATCCATATCCACGGTTCTGGCATTAGAATTTAACTTCTTTTGTTTTGAACAAAGCACCAGCCTATCAACCTCTAAATGTTTGATAATAGCTACATCTGAGGACCCTAGGTTGATGCCTATCCTACCAAGGTTTGACAAAACTTGAGAATCTGAAAAGCTTGAAAAAGAAATACCTTTGGATTCGAGGTTCTTTTTTGCCGCCATTAACTCCGCCTTGTGTAGGGTGTGCATGTCGGCCACCGCGGCTGCTCTTTTGCTTCGGCGTGGGCACGGGCTAGTCACTGCCGCCTCAGCAAAATCAGTAGCAGTAGGAGGCAGGGTCTCCTCCCCCACAAGTACACCAACGGACCGATCATCCTCCACCGAAGGGTCTGGTAGGGCCGGATCGGCCGCAAGTGTGGGCGAACGTGCCGTCACCATGGTGGTGGCTGGCTGACCAGCCGCCCCCACAGTCTCCGTCGTAGTCGTAGCAGGCGACGGTCCCGTGGGCGTGGAGCTGACGGGCAGCGACGGAGTGATATCCGCCGCTGCGGACAGTGGTAGGAGTATGGGCGGGGGAGCAAAAGTCGACGCTGGGCTCCCCTCGCGCACCTCCCGGACCAGAGACGGGAGCGTCCCAGTGTCCTCCTCCTGGGCGGCTGTGGGCGCCCCGTCGGCCGAGGGTGTAGGTGAGGAAGAACCCCCGGCCGAAGGAGTGGCCACAGTGGTAGGCGTGGTAGAGTCCCCCACACTTGGCTGGCTCCCTGTGACGTCGTCCGCACTAAGCTGCATAAAGGTGTTAGCTGAGACATCACCTGTCGGGGTCTCCGGTGGTGGCGGGAAAAACATAGAAGAAGGGTGGATTTTATCCGGAGAATCCACAAGAGCATTATATGAAGTCAACTCTTCTTCTGTCAAAGGAGTAAAATTCTTCCTTGAGGTCCCGTCATCTGACTCCAGCACGACTTTGATACTCCCGTCAGATCTAACGCCTCAATTAACAGTGAGGCTTGCTTCGGATTTAAATTCCGCGGTTGCTGGGGGGGCGGCTGAGAATCTTCTGCAGAGGGATTACCCTCCTCCGGATCCGCCTCTCCCATCTCAAGGTCTGGGTCATCTAGATCTTTCTCTTTGCCGTTACCACCATCATCACCCAATAAGTCATCCTCTTCTGGATTGAAGCTGTCATGCTGTGCTATCTCATCAGGATTGAAATAGAGGCGATATACATTGCTGCCCACACAAAAATCAGCAAACTTAGGAATTATTTTGACCTCATAAACCGCTACAAGAATTCTGACCTGGCTAGTTGCTCTCAGATGTACCATGTCAACCTTTTGAGTGGCCCCTATGATAGACCCAACTGCCCACAAAGGAAGAAAAGAACGGAGGGCACGTGGCACCTTGGTTACCGTCACCCAGACTTGTTCTAGCACTTTGATTGGCTGAACATCATCAATAAATTCATCAAAAATTAAAGTGCCCTCCTTATTCCTTATGGTGATTGTGTGGATTGCAATCATCCTTTCCAGTTCTTCCTTACTCGGGAACGGTACTATAAAAGATTTGGTCCCAAGTTCCTGAACCTCCCAGTCCCAGCTAACAGGAATAATTCTTGCCAGCTCTGAACGAATCAACTGTGCAGTAACTTCGCCCGTTTTCACAGTAATAAGGGCTGCAAAAGATGCTTGGGTAGGATTGACAATTTGGTTACTCCTCGCAGCCTGTATCTGGAAAAAACCCATCCCATCCTCTGCAGCACCACAGAAAGCTACAGCTGGTTTCTGGCCTCTGAGTAACGGGCATTGGTTTGTATAGTGGTCTTCCGTACAGATGGAGCACACCAGCTTTTCTTTTTCCTTTCGCTTCCTCTTCTGCTTGCCCTGATCATCATCAACAACGACCCCCGGGGGATCGGAGTCAGTGACGGGATCGCCAGCAGGACGACCACGTCCTCTTCCCGCGTCTCCTTGTGCTCCAGGCTGAGCTGCCCCGCCTGCGCGTCCCCGGACGCGATCTGCCGCAGGAGCGCCGCGGCCAGCGGCAGAGCCAACAGCAGCAACAGGGGGCGGCCCTCCGCGGCCGTCAGCAGCAGCAACTGGGGGCGGCCCCCCACGACCCGAGGAAGGCCCCCCGCGAGCAGCCGGTGCAGCAGCCCCCTGGCGATCCGTGGGAGTCCCACGACCCGCGCCGGCAGGGTGAGCTCCGCCCCGACCAGCCCCCGCAGCGTGTTCCCGCCCATCGAAAGCGCCGCGAGCTCCACGACCGCGGTGGTGGATCGCCGGCGCCCCGCGGCCAGGGCCATGACGCCCCCGGGACCTTCCGTGCGTGCCACCCGCCATCAGAGCTTCGCGGTAAGACAGCGGCGGCGCGGGGAAGAGATTAGGGTTGATTAGGCGTCGTTTTGGTTTCCTGGCTCTTTGGTCATCGATGGCGCGGGGTGGAGGCGACTCGGTCGCACGGTCAGGCCCAGGCGGTCGCGCAACAGGCGCAGGCGGCGCATCGCGGTCCGGCCCCACCGGTCCCGCACTCAATCCGGAGTTCGAAATTTGAAACCCCGTAAAGCGTGGATCACGACGGCGGGGCGCCCCTGTGCTTGCCAGGACCGGCAGGATGAAATCACCGATGGTCGCCGCCGGCGTGATGCGCCGCGGAGGAAGCGGGCCTTTCCAGGCACACCTCAAGGGCGCCCGAATCCGCCTGGGGGGCGGCGTCCCCGTCGACGATGACACCGCCGCCGTCTTCACTTGTTCCGTCGCCGCTGCCTTCTTCACAGATTCCACCACCGGCGTAATCGCCGGCCGCCCTGGCCTCGATGGCGGAGTTGGGCACGGCCGCGCCACCGCGAGCACCTCCGCATCCCCGAGATCCTCGCACTCCGAATCGGAGTCCGATTCCCAAAACCGGCCGCGTGGATGCTGAAGGGGCAGCGAGGAAACGATGAGATCCTCACGCATCCTTCGAAAATCAGGCCGGTGTTGATCCTTGGCGGTGATCGAGCGCAGCTTGCTCCGGATTGATGGCGCAATCGACACGGGCATCACATGGATGGTGGCATTTGCTCCGCCGTCTGGAAGTAGATTGTCTGCAATCGACACGGTTATTCTTAGCTCACTTGTGCTGCAGAGATTATAGATTCGTGAGAATCTGCGGCTAGAGGTATTATATCCCAGCAAGATACTGCCGTTTCCTCTAGTAATGTGAACAAAGTTAAATTTGGTTCATTAGCTCTAGTATTCAGTTGTCTGTTCATGCATTGGTTGCAAAAGAAATCACAAACTATATGAGTTCCAACTCTATTCGTATAATGGTATGTGAGGCTCCATGCAACTAATCACCACAAGCAGGTAACTGCTTGATTAGAGCATTATTGAGCTTTCAGTTCGAGAGTGTAAATAAATCTACATAAAGCACGGGTATAGTTATTTATGACTGATTGGCCTGTAGTGTGCTACAAATTTCATTGTACTCGCAAATGGATTGCATGCACTAGCGTTAGCTTAGCAAAAACTCACACATCCTCCTCCCAGATCAGAGGCAGAAGTGCATGTGAATCCATGTGTCAGGCACAGCCTAATAGTAATAGCGTCCGTCTTCCCTTGTTCATCGTGCTTCAAACTTTGTCCTGCCCTCATTACTGCCTTGCTGCTACTCTATACTACTCTATATTAATATTCTTTGATGCCTTGCTCCCTTCTCTTCGTCGTGTTGTGTTCCCCCAATTCAGTGTAATCCCATCATCTTTAAGTGTAGGCCTGCTGGGGGCTCAGTTTGAAGAAGTTTCCATTGCTCTCCCATTTCCGTGTAGCTGTAGAGCTCCCAACAGGACAGTGGAATCAATGCCAGCTGGTTGCTTCTCATCAACCATCACCGGCTGCTTGTAGGTGTAGCAGTTTTAGAACAAACCACAGAAAGTTCAAGTTCTAGCTTGATAGTTGGGCATGGAAGGTATCAGGATATGCAAAGGTATGGCAGGCATTACACCAACCAGACTTGGCCTATCCGTCACCAGCTACAGCCATGCTAATGGTTGGTGGAATCCTCAGCAAGCAAGAAGATTGGACAGCGACCCCACTGAACATACCTAGACGAGGTATCATTGGCGGCTGGCTTGCTCTGCAAAGTCATCAGACACTGCCGTTTCCTCTGCCTCACCACGTTGTTGGTTGCCATACCTGTACTACTATCACACTGCACATGGACGTCAGCCATGGCCGCCCTTCTACGCCTTGCCATCGACTCAGCAGCGGCCACCAAGCTCTACTTCGCCCTCCATGCTTCTTCCACAAGGTCCTTAGCGACGCTGCTGACAGCACGCCAGCGTGCACGAAGCATCCTGTTCTCTGATGAAAGAAGCGTGTGGAAGAAAACAAAACCGATGTCGAAACCTGTTTAACCAAATGGATCTAAACTTCCTTTGTTCAAATATTCCTCCCCGCATTGGACCGGGTTTTTCTACTAAGTCACTGGAAACACGATTTGTGGGAAGTTTCCGTGGAACAGAGTTACAGAGATGTTGTTTTCCTTTGATTATGCAGCGTACTTTGTGGCAGACAAAGATTAGAAATTCTGTGAGAAATTAAAAAGAGGCAGCATCTGCAGAACTATCCAACAGCATATAACGCTTGGTGCGGGTGCGGCAATGGAAGTAGCAAGTTTATGCTTGCCTTCTCGCGTGCTCGGCCACAACGGGAGCACACCCAAACCGCCTCCCGTCCCGACATACATCACCGGCCTGGCTGCCAACCACCTCTCCGCCGCTCCTGCAATTTCCAGGTGGTCTTCCGGTGCTACTTTTTTGAAACTTTTCTTTCCGGTGCAAGCAAGCAAGCCCAGTAGAGTTAACAAGCAAGCCCCTTGCGTACATGTATTCCACGGAAACCAGTGCAGCTGACCTTCTTGCAGATAATGTGTTTGATGACACCAGTGCAGCTTTGTTTTCGTTTGTCTATAAAATCTGATCTGCAGGTGCATGTAGTTATTCTTCATATGTATAGACGCATGCATCCTGTTCATATGTGCGGCCATGTGCTGTTGGCATGCTGGCGTTGAGACGTAAGGGTGCTTATTAGATGATCAGGAATGACAAACACTACTCTCTAGACTAGGTTCAGAAGTTTTATTTTACTGGGCCTGCTATGCTATCAATTTTGTTGTTGGAATGATAACTTTTCTTGATCAGAGGTGGTATTATTTAGTGTTATATGGAATACTCGACATCATGATGATAAATGATAATTGACTCTTCCCACCAACCTTCGCTCTAATACCATTATATATGCAGCGTTGAATAATTGTTGTGCATAAATCAAGTGTTCCTCCTTACCCTTCCACAAATCAGTTTCGTTTTTCAAAGAATGTTTGAAGGATGGCTAGAGCTATAAAAGAACCATGAAATAAAAGTTAGCTCTCATTATGCCTATCCACCAGCAAAAACTGCTTCTTGCTTCACAATAATCCATCAACGACCAAAGTTTTTGGAGGGGAAAATAGCTTATAAGAATTATAGCCAAGATCAATATTGGGCATGGCAGGTATTGGGACGGCACACCAAGGTACAGCAGGCATGATGCTATGGAATCCAGATACAAAAAGTGGTTGTATTTCTTTCTTTCTAGCAACCTGTAATTTCTGGACAAGAAAAGGTAGACTCGTCATGGACATAAGTGTCAAAAACTGTCAGTGCCAATCGGAGATCACTGTCGGTGCTTAAGAAACGACAGTGATATGAACCCCACATCACTGCTGGCATGACAATGCCAGTTCAAAATCCGGCAGTGATGCCTTCAAAAAAAGAAAAAAATCCGGCAGTGATTTGCTCGCCTGAGGTATAGTGGTCGGTCTACTCCTTTTCTGTTGTTATTTTTTAGAGAGATAGTCGCTTTAGGAGAGTTGGATGGTGACACAGTGTTCATGTTCTTTATTTCTCTCATCTAATAGAAATTATATGGCAAAGCTCTTGCCGTTCAAAATAAAACATTGA
The DNA here is from genome assembly GCA_023333625.1 of Bothriochloa decipiens. Classification (NCBI taxonomy): domain Eukaryota; kingdom Viridiplantae; phylum Streptophyta; class Magnoliopsida; order Poales; family Poaceae; genus Bothriochloa; species Bothriochloa decipiens. Next base: position 8,942,205 of record CM041638.1, read on the forward strand.
GATTTTGAGAGCATGGAATTAATGTAAGGTCATAACAAGTTAAGTCCAATGCCCTTGCTGATCATCGTCAGTTGAGATCCATATACTGATGCTGTAGCACCGTGGCGAGTACTTGATTCATTGGTAGTCTTGCTGCGTAATCTGTGATTGCCAGTCTTGCTGCAATGAGCATTGCCTGAGGTCCATTGGTAGAGGATCAGACTGTCCCTGCAGAAACATCTGCAATAATAATTAGTCCCTGTTTGGTTGACCGTGACTAGCTTCGTGCGCTGTAGTAAGGAATTGTACCAAACAGAACTTCACTACTTATTGGCTTTTCACCATCTCCATCCAACTATCTCATATATATAAGTAGTGACCATCTTCCTTCCTGTCTCTTCACTAGAAGGGATTCTAGCCACAAGAGAAATCTGTGTATATATAGTAGAAGCATAGAAAGCTAGAACCATACTTTGGACTATGCCACGGAGGTTCCATTATTTTCCATTAATTCTAGGTATGATTTTTTCCCCATATAATGATTTAGAAATGGGAGGTGGCAGGAAATTTGAAGGTAGAATTTCACTGTGCCAAAGGAGCGAGAGGAATAGCTATGGTTGAAAGCACTACCAACACAACATCCTGCTCCAGCAAATGCGCTAGCCTCCGACCTCTGTCACCAATCCACTGCACAAATATTGCACAAGGAAGGCGACACATATCAGGGCGACCCAGGGGCGATCCACCCCGCGCCGCCAACCCCCCGCCCGCCGCCGGCCTCCTCCGGCCGCCGGCGCCGCGGCCCCGGCTAGCGGTGGCGGTGGCTCGCCGAGGTGCCCAAAAAGGCTCTCCCATGGCAGCAGCAGCCCCGTCCTCTCCCCCTTCCTCCTACCTCTGCCCACCGTGCAATAATGGTCGCCGCAACAGGTTCTCACCGGCGAGCCGGTGAGGCGCCAGATCCCGGCCGCCAGGGGCCAGATCCGGTGCCTCCCACCCCGGATCTGGTCAGCGGCGGGCGTTCCCTCACCAGGGCAAGCAGGTGTCGGCCGACGGCGCCCTTCGCAGCCTGGTCCCGGTCTGTTTGGACCGACTGTGCGCGGCCGTCGCGGCCTCCATGGCGCGCGGGAGTGGCCTTCAGTGGGCTGTGGCCTCCAGCGTGCGGGTGCTCGTCACCGGTGACGAAGGCAGCACCCCACTGCGTCTGGTCGGGCGTGGCCTACAGGAGCCCGTGGCCTCCAGTGTGCAGGCGCTTGAGCCGGCAACGAGGCAGCTCCTCCACTGCGTCCAGTTCGGGCGCGTCCATGGACGCCTTGGCTCCAACGGAGGAGGCTCCGGTCATGGGCTTCACTGGGGCTAGGCACGCGTGGTGAATGGTCTAGCTCGGGGCAAGCGACGGCGTCATGCTCTGGGCACCTAAGCTCCGGATGTGGGGTCCTAGTTGCAGAGGGTCCGCGGGCCCCAGCGGCATTTGCCGCTGGTGCGTCTCTGCAGCAGCAACTCGTTTGGCTCGGCTAAGTTTCTTGGCGAGGACCTGCTGCGGAGCGGGATGGTGTGTGCAGTTTGGCCACGGGCATGCCGGCGGCAGGGCAGCGTGCCTTCATTCTTCGAGTTTTCTCTGCAGGGACCCAACAGCGACGCGGGCGCACAGCTTGGTCGCAGGCTAGCCGACGATGGGGCTGCGTGCCGACGCGTCGTGGTACCTTGGGCTCGCTCCTGATTTCCGAGTCGGCGAGTTATTGGCCATGGGACTGGGGAGACTAGGAGAAAGCCATGCACGACCCTGTCGGTGCGATCGACGGTGAGGCCACCGGCGCTGTTTACCTCCTTGGAGGCGTCAATGTTGTCCTCCACCCTATGACCATAGCTCTGCCCCTCCCCTCCGGGTGAAAACTCAGCTCTAGTTATCTGGAACAGGTGGCAGCGGCGTTTCTTAACATCGTAACCCTCTTGAGGGCGCCATTGTGGAGGACGGATTTCCTTGCTCGTTCCTGTCGTGGCCTATGTCTCCCTCTGTTTTCCTCTCCCACATGTTGTGTTGTTGTTGATCCCTCTTGGAAGAGGCTGGGCTGGCTGTCGGTCGTGCCCGAGCGTCCAACGAGTGTCCTTCTCTGGCGTCTCTGCTCCATCGGCGCTCTTCTTGGTGATGTCAGAAAATCAAATGCCGGGTGGAGTTTCCACCGCTGCCGTCATTTCCCTCCAAGGATTCCTCCCCTCGGATGGCGTTGGATGGTGGTACATGGGCCCCGATGTGCTGGAGGATGCCATCATCAGTTCAAAGGAAGGTTGTCGTATCCGGTGATCCTCGGCTTGCGTGTTTGACACCGCTCTTAGTCCCCATTCCAGTTGTCGGCTCTCAAAGGGAGGGTGGCAGCGGAGTGGCATAGCTACGAGGGGCGAGTACACTGCTCGGCGAGGATGCAAGTTGACGTTTGGATCGCGCCTTCGGCTTGTGTCTAGGCTTATCCTTGAGTTTGTTTAATTGTATTTGCTGGTGTTATCTTTCAGTAATCTCTCTCACACCCCCTTTGTATCTCTCAGAAATATTTGTACGAGGATTGGCGCTTACGCCCTTCCACGCTTGGCTTGCCGAGCACCTGTGGAATGAAAAACTAGGTGGGGATCGATTGATTCCCCCTGAATTACCCTAAAAAAAAATCCACTGCACAAATTGCCATCACCAACGACAGCCTCCAGCAAGCAGCCGCCAACGTTTAGAAATCGAGGCTTGATTCAGTGGTTGGAAAGTACTACTAATATTTTTTAGGCTGGTTGCCTGTATGTACCTCCGTCACCAATCCTCTAGCAAGTGTAGAATTCATATACACGTGTATGCAACCGGACCTGGTTGTGCGTATGTACGTGCGTACGCCAATCTGTAAGAGCACTTCCATTGCTACAAACTATATGCTCAAATAAAAATGCTACAAACTATCAAATTTCCTATAACCAACCAGACTTGGCCTTTGAATCAGCAGCTTGATTCTCTAACGAAGGCTAGAGGCGTGCTAGTGAGATATAGAACAGCGACCACACTAACCGTGCCCATGTGAGGTGTCATTCGTGGCACAGTTGCTCTGAGCCTGCTATAACGTGTCTCCGGCAGCGACGCCCGCCTTTCTCTGCCTCACCAGGTCAGGCAACCACGGCTAGCTAGTAGCTATGAATTCTGATAATAAGTTTAATTTGGTTCATTAGCTGTCTGTTCATTCGTTGCTCACAAAAAAGATTATAAAAAATATGAGTCCCGACTTTATTGGTACATGAAGTTCCATGCAGCTAACGGCCACACAACTAACGGCTACTTTAGAGTATTATGAAATTTTTTGTTCCACAGCATAAATAGATCTACATAGAGCACTAGCTATGATTGGTAGGCCTATAGTGTGGTACAAATTCCATTATACTACTATTAGACCTGCCTGTCAAATGCATCACACCATGCACCAGTGTTAGCAGAAACTCATTCATGGTCCTAACAAATCAGAGGCAGTAGTGATACAATCCATCTGTAAGGCATGGCCTAGTAGTAATAGTATCTTTTGTACCTCATTCATCTTGCACTTCGTGCTCTGTCCTATCCTCTGAGCTAGTGTTATGAACGGACTCCACACACCACAGATCCATCTGCTTTATCTACACCTCTGCAAAATCCCTGCCCTTGCTACTGTTCTGCTACTCTATTAGTATACCTTTGGTGTTCTGCTCCCTTGTCTTAGTCATGTTGTTTATCCCCATTCAGGTTTCAGTCCTGTCATTTTTAAGTGCTGGGATCGACTCAGATTGAAATTTCAGTTGTAGAGCTCAAAGGAGGAGCATGGAATCAATGCAAGCTAGTGGCTTATCATCTTTTGCTTCTACCATCACCAGCAACGTGCTGCTTTTAGGTGTAGTTTCAGAACACGGTCATCCATCAAATTCAAACCACACAAATCTAGAGAATGTTCTAGCTTGATAGTTAGGCATGGCAGGTATCAGGATATGCAAAGGTGCAGCAGAATTTGCAGCAACAAGACTTGTCAGATCCGTCACCAGCCAGTTGCTCTCTGAATTGCCAGCCATAAAGAACATTGCACATCGACCGCTCAGACCATGTCCAACCGAGGTATCCTTTGTGGTGCGCTTGCTCTGCAAATCCAGCCCGCAGAAGCCACCTGCGCCTTTGTTTGCCTTGCCTAGTTGCTATGTTCCCGATCATTGTTCCCGCAGTGCTATCTCGCTGAATCGTGTCCACATCACAGCCACTGACTCTCTTTTCTGGAAAACCCAGTAGAGATAGTGTCATGACACTAGGCTACACCAGTGGAAGGAAGCAGGAAGGCGAATGCTTATGTGTCGTTTACCTTCTGTTGGCAGTCGGTCTGTAGACCTTCGTCAGGCCATTGTGCCATCCGCCTCAGGCAGATGTGCCTTGTAATCTTTGATTGAGTAACGGGAGTTATTGTTCCGAATAGTTATAGACAGCTGGCTGGGTTGGTTTGGTGCGCCATATATAAGATCTGTAACCGTGAAGTGTAAATATTGAATAAAACTAAATTCCCCTATCTCTGTAGCGTTCTCCTCTGAACTTTGCCCTGTTCTTGCTATTTCTTCCTGCACCCGTCCACATAATGCGAACCTAGGTTTTATTCCATTGGTTTGTTGCTTTAGTGAGGTTCATTGCATTGGTCGCATAAGAAGCTAAAAAAAGAACGAGCTCCGCCTCTGTTGGTATGCGAAGCTCCATGCATCTAACTGTTCCATTAACTAGAGCACTACGAAGTTTCGGTTCCACGCCTTCGTATGGGTATAATCGTTATTAGTAAACCTAGTGTGGTATAAAGTCCACTATATGAGACAGTAGTGTTAGCAGAAAACTCATTCATGCTCCTCTTGATCGCAGAAGCAGTCGTTAGATGGATGGAGTCTCTTGATCCCATCCATCTGTCAGCAGGCTCAGGCATGGCCTAATAACTAATAGTGGCCCGGCCTCCTTCATTCAGCATGCGCTCTTCATGCTCTGTCCTACCCTCTGAGTATCATCAAAAGACTCCACATGCCAATTCAATCTGCATTACCTACACCTCTGCAGGACTGTGTCCTGGTTGCTGCATGCCCGGCAACTCTATTAGTTATGGTTCTGGTCCTTTTCTCTAGTTGTGTTGTGTTGCCCCCATTTAGTTTTTCAGCCATGTCGTTGTTTTAAGTACTGGGACTCAGTTTGAAGTTTGCACTTCTCTCCCATTTCCTTGTAGTTGTAGAGCTCGCAGTAGGACCGTGGAATCAAATGCAATCTGGTTGCTTCTCATCATCTTCTGCTTGAGAAAAAAAAATGAGTCCCAACCCGCCCCCTGACGCGTGCGACGGCGCCGCCGCCTCCACGCCGTCCGGCCATCCTGCTTCCCCCCACCTTCCCCCAAACACAGATCCTTGCCCCCCATCTCCTGATCTACCGACCCATGGGGGTCTCGCCGCGCCCCAGTCCTCTCCCATGGAGATCTCGGCCCCGGATGCAGCAGGTCCGCTGCTGGCCGCGCCCCTCGCTCCGCCGCCCCTGGCTTCTGGTCCTGCGCCGGCGAGCGCGCCGACACCCTCCCCTCCCCGTTCCGCCCAAAAACGGAGTCGCTGACGTCGCCCTCGCCGGCCCTCTCCTCCAGCTTCGTGGCCCCCTTGGCTCCAGCCGACGAGCCTGCCGAAGTGAAGTTGGCTTCCTGTCGCGGCGCGGCCTCCGGCTCCTCCATCCCCGAGTATGGGCCGGGGTCCGCCGCTACGTCCCTCCATTCGCCTTCTTCGTTGGCGGGGCGGCTGCTCGAGGTCGGGTCGGGCGCCGCTGCTACGAGCGCGGCTGCCGGGCCCAGCTTTGGGGCCGGGTCTGCAACTCCCCTCGCGTTGCAACCGGCCTCGCCGCTGATGTCCGGCTCGTGCGGGGTTGAGGTCGCGGCTGCCTCGACCTCGGCGCCCATCTCGCCAGGCCCCCCTGCAACCGCCGTCGCTGATGGTGACGAGTTCCTCGTCACCGTCGAGGATGCCTCCGACAATGAGGCCGTGGAAACAGCGGGCAGGAGTAAATCCTGGCGTTGGGAGGAAGACTACGACGACTACAGCTCCGACGAGCCCTGCTCTCCCACCAAGCTCCCGTCGTACCTAGGCGCCGCTCGCTGGGTGGTCGAGGCGACGGCCTCACCCGTGCTTGCAGTACCGCAGGAGAGGGGCAGCTCGGCCCCATGTCCGGTCGTCATCTCCAAGAAGAGACGGTGCCACCGCTGTCGCCGTGCTAGGAGCACTGCCGCCGTTGATCCTCCAACGGGACACCCACTCCCGGCCGACAGGGTTCCTGTGCACCTACGACTCGGCATTCAGCTGGCGGTCGACCGTATGCCCGTGCATCAGCGCCTCAGTGACGCCACGCCGCAGGCTCAGGATGAACGACAGGCGCTCTTCGACTCCAACGCACGCCTATGCCCCAGCTGCGCCTCCTCGACACCATCTCCCCCGTGCAGCCGCGCCTGTCGATGCGGATGGCTTCACGCTCGTGCAAAGTCGTCGACGTGACCACGTCACCGCAAGATGCACCTTCCCATCCCGCTATCTCTTCTGCCTCAGCACGAAGCATCGGGCGAGGAACTACAAGCAAGGTCATCGTCCGCCTTGGCACCTCCCCTCGGACCAGGTGCGAAGGCCCCCAAGGCACAGTCGTCCTAGATCGCTACTGCACCAACCTCCCGGCAACGGCAGTGACCACCAGGACGTTGTGCCAGCGCCGGAACCGCAGGCGTCCATCCTCGTCGGTCAGATCCCCTGCCCGGCCCACAGTCCCTCGTTGACAGTGGGGGACGGGAGGCCATGCGACAATGGCGGTGGTTGCCACGTGACTGCCCGCGCTCCAAACGCGCCACACGGTGGCTCGGATGGAGCTACACAGGGGACTGCGGGGGGCGCCAATGGCGTCAGTCGTCGAAGCAGGCGGCGCAGAAGGAAGTGGCCAAGGGAGGTCAGTGTTGTGACCCCTGGCTACGCCGACAACGTCGCCACAGCCACCGCCACCGACCCGCTGACACTTGAGCCATCTGAGGGTGTGGGGCCTCCCATCTGGGTCGACTCGATGCTTGACGAGCTCGATGCCTTCGTCGGCGCGTGCCCAGCTACTCCGACAACCGCCGACAGCGCCGCTGCACTCGACCCGCTGCCATCCCTGCTGGGCGAGAGTGAGGGCCCCCGATTCGGGTTGACCCGTTGCTCGATGAGCTCGCAGGCTCCCTCGTCGCGCCGGCGCTGTCGGAGCATCTGTCCCCGCTACGTGTGACCCGGCTCTGCTTCGTGGAGGGCGAGGCATCTAGGATGGTTGGCGAGGACGGCGAGGACGTGACTGCTGTGAGCGGCCCACCGTCGGCCTTCCCCGCCGCTGAGGTGATGGAGGCGGATGGCGAGGACGCGCCCCTGAGGATGCTGTTTGAGCCTCCACCTACTGCCCCAGTGGGCGATGGCGGCTCGCTCAACGACGACGACACCTTGCCGCCCGCCCACACTGTCATGCTTGCACCGGGCGCGGTTGGGGTACCCTCGACGGAGGTGGCGCCGCCTTCTTTAGCTTCTGTGACAAGCTTCGTCGACAGCCTCCGTCTACCGCTACAAGAACCGCTCCTTCCCACTACCCCGCGCGCCCACGTCCCCAGAGTTCGGGACGACGACTGGCTGCCGCGACGGAGCACACGGTTGGCGGCTAAGTCTGCCTTCCGCGACCCCAACCCCGAATGGCAGGCCAAGCGCATCCTCCTCAACAAGTGGGAAGGCTGCCCGATGGACGCCAACGCCATGACGCCCGACGACACGGTCGACGCCGACTTCCACCAGGCCTTTGCAGTGATGGCGCCATCTGCCAGGAGGGAGGCGATGCGGGTGATGTTCCCCCTGCGGGCTGACACTGGGCTGGACGCTGCCCCTGAGCAGTAACGTAGCCGTTGTAGCTATTCTGGTCGCCCAAAATTCTTTAGTTAGTACAATCTTAAAGCTGCACCGTTAAAGCCGGTGATTTCTGTAGTGTGTTGCTTGTTCGGGACTTGGCATCTCGCCATTGGGCCGGCAAGCTGTAAGAACATCTAATTTCTCTTAATAAAGAACGCGTTCAACGTGATTTCGAAAAAAAAAAATCATCTTCTGCTTCTACCCAATCTCCTGCAACCTGCCGCTTCTTGAATGTAGATGTAGTTTCAGAACGTGATGATGATCCATCATCCACAAAAAATTAGAGAAAGTTTTAGTGTAATAGTTGGGCATGGCAGGTATCAGGATATACCATGGAATACCCAGGCAGCAGGAAGATGGGACAGCAACACTGCCTACCATGCCCAGGTGAGGTATCAGTCATGCCTGCTAGCTACGCTTGCTATGGCATGTCTCCGGCTGCCACGGCAGCCTTTCTCCACGTATCCACGGTGCTGACCACCACGGCGAGTCTAATATCACTCACACCATGTCGAAGTCAGCCATAGTCGCCATGCTCCAGCTCGTGAGCGACTTGGCTGCCACGGCCGCGCCCAAGTCTGCCTTGCCATGCTTCTTCTTCAATGATTTGTTCACCTCGAACAACTCTGCCACTTCATGCTTCTTCTACGACGAGCTGCTGAGGGACCCTAGCAGCATGTAGGAAAAACAAAACCGTAGTCGAAACCTATGGTCAAAACATAAACTGCCTTTGTTTTTTCTCCATGTTGGACTGGGTTTTTCTACTAAGCAGCTACAAATAGGATTTGTAGAAAGTTTTCGTGGAGACAGAGCAGAGAACAGAGATGTTTTTTTTGCTTTCAGGATGTGTTTGGTTTGGCGATTTTTGTCTGTCATTGGTTTATTATACAGTGCTCTCGGATATTTTCCATTTGGTCGGGTCCTTCCCAATCTCTGTTACCCTTACCCGATTGCACAGTGAGTATCTCTCCCTCACGTGATTCCTCATCGCATCCTGAGTACCAAGTCTCCCGATTCCAATTTCCTGAGTGGTTGGGTCTCCGCTGCTGCTTCCGCTTGCCACAAAGGTCGTGGCTTCCACCTTGCCATCGCCGGCGAGGATAACACTCTCATACGTCTCCAATATCTCTTGAAGGCCGCAAGAGGGAATCTGAAAGATAAAACACTGAACGAGTTTGTGCTTCTGCCTCTTCAAAAGTGTAGCTGCCAAACATGTTGGTATAATAAGCATCAAATTGTGAAAGATAGAACCCTCAAATTGAGTTCGTGTTTGCCGCTTCAAAAGTGTTTGTGTTGACATCTTAAGCTCCATATGTTTGGACTTCTATAAGTCACCACATCTGTCATACAAATTCAGTTGAAAACAATGTCACTTATCAGTTCATCAGGAGCTACTAAGAAAACGTATATGCAGTTTGTTTAAGGAAATATATTTTCAAAAACTAACATTTTCTTCGCCTTTCAGAATTATATATTGTGAACTGTATCTCACCGATGCTCCAGAAATGCCTATAAATTAAAATGAGGGAACAGCGAGCAAGCCTGGTTATGAACGAGCAATGTGTACGTGTTGGTTCTGGATAGCCAGAGATTGTCACTGAGGACAAGGACATTCAAGCTTGAGAATCCACAATGTCGAACAAATTTCTGGACGCCAGCTTCCACAGACGCATCTACACAAGTGACACAAGCATGGAATTGTCGGCTCTAGTACGTGTGTAACAGGTTAGTATGATAGGCCTGCTGCAAGTGATGCATGGAAATCGGGCACCATATTTTCTATGTGTAATCAGTCACACCCAGTTCTAAGGACAAAACTAGATATACACTATATGTGAGTCTTAAGGGACAAATACCACATATAGCTACAAATAGTATCAAGTACAATGCTTTAAATATAACATACACAGTATATAAAAGATCACCTATGAACAAACAGCGAAAAAGCGACTTCGAACTCCGGGTGTAGACTTCACTCCACTTGATCCAACTGACTGGTTGATCACAAGCCTAAAACTTCTCCTGAGGTGTAGGGGGAATAGCAAGAGTGAGTCCATATTGAACTAACAAGTATGGCAACAAGGTAGTATAGCTATAAACTCATGATCCATGTAACATAAATAATGCAAAATATAAACAATAAATAATGAGCATCTTAACATAACCAGAATCATCATCTAATGTAAATATCTCCAAGGCCGCTCGTGTCCTTGAGCAAGGCTAGTATACCAGTTTATTAAACTCTGCGCAGAGGTGTACACTTTCACTGTGAGCCGTGAATTGCCCTTTCGCCCGTGGCCCATTGACCTCTTAGCTCACTACCAAGGAAAGCCGACAGGGTTCACTATGAAGCGTTTCAAAGGTTCGTCTAACATGTTAGGGCCACTAGATTTCCCCATCAATAAGCATGAACCCTCCCCCAAGAGGTGACTAACAAAAGACAAGAACCACACCTTCTTGGCAGGCCACGGGATCATACAGATCAAAGCCCCTTTTGCGCCCTTTCGGGTAACCACTGACAAGCTAGAAAAGGTCCTCATACTGAGCTAAAACCAGAGCCATATAGCCCTCACAGCTGTACTGTAAATCCCGGATGATCACGTACAGATAAGATCTTAATTTTGTTAAAAAGTCATCTTTTAACGTTTAATGCTTAAACATTAATTAAATCACAAGTTCATGGTTACAGAAATAAAACCCAAGCTATACTTGCCTTATGACTTGCTTTACCCCCAAAGCAATGTGCTTAGAGAAACATCATCTTTATCTTCCATTCTATAGCTTCTGATCTCCAATGCTCACAACGGTTCTTGTTCTACTCGTAGCAAGCACCATGCATAGACAAACATACAATGCACAAGAAGAGACGACTAAGAACAATACACCAATCAAAGAGGTAACTAAAGATGGTCTAAACGGCAAAACTCGGTGCTACGGTCACAAGAAACGCCTACCGAAAGGCTTTACATTATAAAAGAAATAACTATAAGCTTTATTTACTTTATTTAAAGAAAAACATGAACAAGTTATTAACTCAGATTACATAAAACCATAATTTATTTTAAAAACCAAGTTAAACTAATTATATTTTATTTATCCACACATCTTACATTATTAAGACATTTAAACTTTACTTTGTAAATGACATAAACATACGAGAGCATCTATGGTCTATTACATATAGCATGTTTAATATAACCAAATCATAATTAGAAACACATAAGTTAAGATTAATCAAATTAACATGCCATATATAATTATGAAGATATGAAACGGATATTGTTTTTAACTATAAAACTAACTAATTACAAGCATATTAAACAATTTAATATTTAGCTAACTATAGAAAAGCATGAGACATGATAAAAATTAACTCTACTGCGTAGAACACGATGATATAAAACTAACACAACTTGAATCGCCCGAATCGGAGTTAAAACGGTGAAACAGTGGAGATAATACGATCGACGGCAAATCTGTAAATAACTGCTGGGTGGCACACTCGTAATTACTATCATCTTCCACCTCTGGCTGTTGAAGATCGTGGCCATGGCAGCCATGGTGCTGCTGCACCAGCGCCGGAGGCAAGGGGCCTCGGCCCTGGCCTGCTGGACGGCTGGTGGTGTCCGGTTGCGGCCTGCTACGGCCTGCGGCGGCCTGTCACGGTCGACTGCGGCCCGCTACGGCTGGCAGCGGAGGCCAGATGCGGCCGGTGGCGGCCGGAAGCGGTGCGTGGGAGATGGAGGACCACGGCCCTCGGCCGGGACTTGGCCGGCCGGCAGCGGCCGACTGTGGCCGGCGGCGGCTGGCTGTGTGCGGTTAGGGTTGGCTACGTGCGGCTAGGGTTGGCTAAGGGGCCGCGGCTGGCCCTCTTTATAGCCGGCGGGGAACCAGTTGGGCTAAAACCGCTGGGCTTGGCCCGTTGGGCTGGCTGCGGCTACCTATAGCCGCTGGTGGCTTGGCTGGCTGGCTATGGCCGGCCAGAGTTGGCTGTGGCCGGCTGAGAGTGGCCACAGGTGGCTGTTGCTGGCCAACCCTGGCCAGATGAAGCTAGGTGAGACCAGGAGAGACCCAAGCTATGTAGGAGCTGGCCAAAGCAAGCTAGGATGCTTTGAGGATAGCAAAAGGTTGCTAGACCGGACTGCTGCTGGCCTTACTATGCGGCCGATGGCCAAGTTTGTTCACTAGTGGCCGGCTGCGGCTACTGCTAGCCTGGCCGGGGTGGCCATGGCCGGCTAGGGCTGGCCAGGATTGGCCAGAGCTGGCCAGTTACGGCTAGGATAGGCCAGAGCAAACTAGGTTGGGCCAGGATAGGGTAGGGTAAGCCAGGGATGTCTAGAGACTGTACTAGGCCTGCTAGAGCTAGGTAGAGGATGGTGTCTAACTAGAGCGATGGTCAACACTATAGAGGGAAAGGAAAGGCTCTCTCTCTCTCTATCTATGCAAGAGAAAGGGTTTTTCTGAAAACGTTTTCCGAAACCTTCTTGGGGCAAACGTGGGTTTTCAAAGCTTTATTTTCAAATACGAAAAGAACCTAGCCGTGTCTTGCTCGGGTTTTAGAAATTCTTTTTCAAACACCAGCAAAACAAAACAAGGTACCAAGCACAAACCCATCTTTATTATCTTCGTAGAAGTTTTAAAGCCACACTTTTCATCATTTCATAATGATAACAAAAGAATAAAGTTTTGGCTAATTTTAAAGAAATTAGTAAATCCCTTAGTTTATTTAGTATTTTTGGTTCACATCCCAAATTTAAAATTTTGGGGTGTGACATAATCTAAACGCATAAGTGTGGACATTGTTCATCACGGCCCAAGACGAGCAAGATGTAATTTAGTTATTTGATCATAGCAATAGATTGGAAAACACTGTATTACTTCTTCAATAAAGGATACTTCTTATTAACTTAGGAAAGTATTTCTTGGTACTACTTTAAAAATGGTGAGTGTGGTACAAAGTTCATTATATATATGAAACAGTAGTGTGAGCTCAGACTAATGAATGCTATCTCCTTGTACCTAGATCAGAGGCATGGCATACAAAGCTCAGACTAATGAATGCTATCTGTCAGCCATGGCATATGGCCTAATAGTAATAGCGTTCGTCCTCTCTCACATTCATCTTGTGTCTCATGCTCCACCAATGTACTCCACACACCTCGCCTTCAATTCAACTTGCATTATTTACACCTCTGCAAAATAATCTGTCATCTTTGAAGTATAGATATAACTTTGCTACTACGCGTTGCTGCTCTGTCGATATAAATATAACTCTGGTGTTCTCCCCCCTTCTCTAGTTGTATTGTGTTGCCTCATTGATTTAGTGCAATCCCGTCATTTTTAAGTGTTGGGACTCAGTTTGAAGTTTCAGCTTATCTCCCATTTCATTGTAGAGCTGTAGTTGTAGTAGCTCCTATTTCCGAAACACGATGATGCATGAACCATAAGAACCTACGGAAAGTTCTAGCTTATTATTCCACTTGCTTGATAGTTTGGGCATGATAGGTATCAGGATATGCAAAGGTGTGGCAGACATTACACCAACTAAACCTGGTCTATCCGTCACCAGCTAGTGCCTCTCTAGTGTAGGCTACAGTTCTACTGATTGTTTGCAGAATCTGAAGCCATGAACAAGAATGGATAGATTGGATAGAATCCCTGGCAACCGTGCCCCGACGAGGTGTCGTTCTTGGCAGGCTCGCTGTGCAACACGGATGCTGCGTACCCAACAGCCAACGTCCGCCGTCGCAGTGACCACACTACTATTTCACAGGGTACGACGTCGATTTCAACCACGGGCGCCAGCAACCCGGCAGCAGATTCGCTTTTATTTCTTGGAAGCTTGCAAACTTCTTGGTCAAAGCATCTCATCCATGAAAATAAGTGCAGCTGATCCTTTTCTCTCTCTCTAAAAGGCAGGACTAATGGACTTCATTTTTTTCGAATCGAGGGTGAACCCCCATTTCCATTCCTCTGAATAACAGAAATACATGATATTGTTTGACACAGGATCAGCAAAAGATGGAAACAGTTCCAAAGACTTGCTACTACCCACTTAACCACTATGACTTACTTCTAAGACAGTTTAGACTCGGCTCCGAGCCTGCGAGGAGAACAACTAGTATCCAGAAAAGATAAACAAGAGACAAGAACTAAGCAGCAGTTTTAGAAAACAGCAACAGAAGGAAATGTATCCATCGTAGAAGAGACTTCCATAGTAGAGTAGCTCTTCCTGTTCCTCATGGTCCATCAGCTTTGTCTTCGATCTTCAGCGTGTCCTCTTTCTTGGGCTTCTTATTGAGCAACTTCAGAGCAATCTCCATCATTTTGTTGACGCCGTCGACCAGCATTGCCTTTTCATCTTCTTTGTAAGCACCTGCCCAGTAACTCATTAAGGAAAAGGCGTGACAAATAATAGAAATGGGAGAGTGTATCATTTTCTTCTCAAAACAACATTTGTTCCTCGATTTCCATATGGCCTAGCAAATTGCTGCAATGCCAAGAGCATGAAACTTCTTACTATATGGAAGCCATCTGTCACACCACTGCTAGCTTGATTCAAAAGAAGTTGGTATGTTGGTAGCACCAATGCAAGTTGCAATGGTAGCCCAAACAGTTTTGGCAGTGTTACAAATGAAAAACAGATGCTGCATGGTTTCATCTTCCTGGCAGAAATAACACACAGGATCACCATTCCAATTTCTTTTTATCAGATTGTCTTTTGTGAGAACAGCATTATTCAGTAAAAGCCAGAGAAAGATTTTGATCTTTTCAGGGATTTTGGACTTCCAAATTGTTGACACCGTTTTTTGACACGTGTCAATATGGACCGAAAACTGTG
>CM041638.1:8966962-8995186 GCA_023333625.1 Bothriochloa decipiens
CGGGTATTAGCCCGGTGTGTTTGCAGATATAATTCTGCATCAACACAAATGTATTTATGATAGGATCCACTGTCATTCTTTGTAAGAATGTTATACATAGATTTGACAGAAAATTTCAGACTTTTACTATGTTTCCAAACAGCCATATCATCAACCTCAGTTAGTTGAGTTTGCCTTACAGTGTAAAAGATGCCATGCCACTGATCAGCCCATACATCTATCAGCCATCTAGAGAAAGTAACAGAACTGGGGTCTGAGATCACCTTTTCCACAGTAATATTTTTTTGATAAGTCATAGCAAACAATTCAGGGAAGAGGTTAGCTAAAGAATCATCATATATCCAATGATCCAGCCAGAACAGGGTTTTTTTACCATTACCAACAAGAATCTTTCTACCCTGTAAGTATAAATCCCTAATTTTTAGGAGATCATACCAAACAGGGGAGTCATTTTGCTTATGTTTAACAAAGATGTGCTCTCCTGAGATATTTATAATGAATTATATCTTGCCAGAGTCCTTTTTCATTTTCAAGTTTCCATAACCACTTACAGAGAAGACTAAGATTCATCATCCTAATGTCTTTAATACCTAATCCTCCCTTCTTTTTGCTTTTACAAATTTTTGTCCACCTCACTAAGTGATATTTTCTCTTAGTGCCACCTCCATGCCAGAAAAAGACCCTTCTAATTTTGTCAAGTTGTTTGACAATGGTTTTAGGTAGCAAGTAAATAGACATTTGATAAATGGGGGCATTGCTGAGACTGGAATCTATCAAAACTTTTCTGCCAGCTATAGACATGGTGCCACCTTTCCAAATATCAAGCTTTTTGTTACTTTTTTCAAGAAGAGGTAGCCAATCAAAGTCTGCTTGGGGATACAGGAACACCCAAGTACTTAATAGGAAACTTGCCTATTTGACAATTGAAAATACTTGCATACTCACTTGCCCATTCATCAGTATCATTGATGGTTATGACCTCACTTTTATCAAAATTGATTTTTAAACCAGACATAAGCTCATACATATACAACAACATTTTGGGGTTTATAGCATTTTCTAGATTGTGTTTTAGACAGATGATAGTATCATCAGCATACTGTAACATAGCAATGCCGTTATCAACAATATGATCTGCTAACCCAAGGATGAGATTGTTTGATTGAGCTTTTATGATCATTCTTGACAAACCATCTGCCACAAAGTTAAACAAGATTGGTGATAGGGGATCTCCCTGCCTAACCCCTTTGAAGCTTTTGATATAGGGGCCAATCATATCATTTAACTTGACACTTACAGTACCTCCACATACCACTTGTCTAATCCATCTACACCATTTTGGACAAAAGCCTCTAGCATTTAAACATTCAAACAAGAAACTCCATTTTACTTTGTCGTATGCCTTTTTGAAGTCCAACTTTAGGATAATACCAGTCTGTTTTCTGTTTTTAGTCTCATGTAGGACCTCATGTAAGATCATAACACCATTCATAATATTCCTTCCTTTCATGAAGGCTGATTGGTTTGTGTGAATCAATTTATCAGCAATCTTTTCAATTCTTATCGTTGAGAATCTTTGTGAGTAGTTTATATAAGCAATTTAAGAGACAAATGGGCCTAAACTACTGTATGATAGCAGCATCTGCCTTTTTTGAGAGGAGAGTGATGATGCCATAATTGATTCTGCATATAATAACATATTCATTATGAAAATCATCAAGTAACAGCAACAAATCATGTTTTACCACATCCCAGCAATGCTGATAGAATTCAATAGGGATTTTGTCAGGTCCTGCTGCTTTGTTTCTCTCCATTTGGAATAGAGCTTCCTTAATTTCAATTTTAGAAAAAGGTTTACATAATTCAGCATTCTCACTGTCATTAACTTTTGGCAAATCTTGCCAGATCTCCTCATCAATATGTATATCATGCTTTTCTTCATGGCCAAATAATGATGAGTAGTATTCTGATGCATGCCTTAATAAATTTTCATCCCCAACAATAATGTTTCCATCTTTTTCTAAGGATAAAATAGTGTTCTTTCTTTTCCTTCCATTAGCAACCTTATGAAAGTAACTAGTATTGTTATCTCCTTTTAGGAGCCACTGCTCATGACTTCTTGAAAGCCAGTATGCCTCTTCCTGTTCAATAAGCAACAAATTTTCTTTTATCAAATTCATTTTTTCTAACACTTGTTCATCAGATAGATCATTGGATTCTTCAGTTGTCTCAAGTTCTAACAGCTTTTTAGAATTTTCATTTCTTTTCTTTCTGAGTTCTCCTTGAAGGTTGAAACCCCAACCCTTGAAATACTGCTTTATCAATTTCAACTTCTATTGGATTTTGTCCAAATTGGATATACCATTACAAGGCTTCTCCCAGATTTGTTTAACAGTGGGTATAAACTCTGGATTACAAAGCCAGCTGGATTCAAATCTGACTTCAATTTTTTTAGATGGTTTAATACAACCAGAGGATAAGATCAGAGGATTATGGTCAGAAATCTCTCTAGGGAGCTTCTTGACCATAGTGTTTGGGAAAAGGTCTTCCCACTCCTTGGACATAAGAATTCTATCCAGCTTTTCCAAGATTGGGTCTTCTTGGTTATTTGACCAGGTAAACAGGCCACCAGTCATCACTATCTCTCTCAGTTCATGTACATTGATTACTGTGTTGAACATATGAGAATATCTATTAAGAGCCCTAGGCTTGTTTCTTTCTTCCATGTATCTAATAATGTTAAAATCACCTCCAATGAGTATTGGATCTTTATTTCTAGAACAGAAGGCAGAGAGCTCAGATAAGAAATCAATTTTATTTTCTTCCTGAGCAGCTCCATATAAAAAAGGGCGTATCCAGTGCCGTAGGCTCCCGCACTGTGCGGGGTCTGGGGAAGGTATTTCAGCGCCAAGCCATACCCGCACATAATGTGCGGAGGCCGGGGCTTGAACCCTGGACCTTCCGGTAACAGACGGTAAGACACTACCGCTGCACCAGGGCCGTCCTGAGCAGCTCCATATACAATGAGCAAATTCCACTTAGTTTCTCTAATTTTATCCTATAAGTTCAACTAAATCATAAAGTTTCCTTGATGAAAAGCACCAACATCATAATATTCTAATCTGACTCCTACAAGAATCCCACCAGATTTCCTTCTGGATGGGTTATTTAACCATAAGTAATCTTTTTGACTGTCAAACTTTCTCAAAATCTTATCATCGCAAGATTCAATCATGGTCTCTTGGATGCCAATGAAATGGAAGGAATATTGGAAGATCAGATTTTTCAGAAAAGTAGCAACCCCTTTTTTCTTAAGACCTCTGCAGTTCCATACCAAACCTTGTATTGTCATTTTATCTTACTAGCATTTTTTTCAGAGATGGCTTTACAAGGCCTTCCTCTCTTTTTCTTTTCCATTATACAATTCTTTTCTTGAGACTTGGTTATATTGCCTGGAGAGAAGATAATATTCTTTTTTCTCTCTCTTTTCTTTTTTCTAGACTCAACTAGGGTGAAATCCTCATAATCAAAAGTCTCACAGTGTTGTACTAACAGAGAAGAGCATCAGCTTCACCAGGAATATTTTCTTGATATATGGTGAGCCCCTCAACACTTTCTTGTGTGTTTATGATTGCATCCTTAGTTAAAAACACTTCAGGAGAGTTATTGATAGCAGCATCATTCTTATCAGCACTTAGCTTGCTTGTATCTTCTTCAGGAGAGAGCCCAGACTTATCAGTTTCAGATAACAACTGTTTCTTCATTAAAATGTTAGGAGTATTGCTCTCATTGTTTTGGACAAACCAAGTTTGATGGGTTAGGTTATCCTTGTCATTACTGGACCAATGTCCATCCCAATAGCTTGGCATACCTTAACAGTGAAAGAGTCACTATCTGAATTAGAGTCAATACAGTTTTCAGGTATAAACACCTTGGTAGCTTCATCTTCTTCTGTGCCTGTGTGCATTTTGATCCCTTCTGGTGATCTGATGTGTTCCCTGTCCAAAGCTTTCTAAGCATCTCTCATTAATTTAGTCTGACTTCTGGGCTTGAAATTGAGGTTTGGGGGAGCAGACCAGCATGGTTCTAAGCTTTGTTGTTTGCCTTTTGATGAACCAGCACCCTGATGACAACTGCCAGATTCACCCTGAGTGCCAGCTGGGTTCAGATTGGGGGTATTAGACCTTGATTTCTTAGCTGGTGGTTGGTTGTCATCTGAAACAACTATGCCACTTTTTAGAATTTTGTTGCTTTCTCCTTCACTAAGTTTCCTTTCAAATCCAAAATCAATAAGCCTTTTCCCAAGGAATGCTTCAGCAGTCTTTGGTACTCTTCTCACATCCCTACAACCAATCTTCATTCTAACATGGTCATAGCGCAGCCTAGTACCTTCATTAATCTCAAAGACCTTTCCTACAAGACCACCCACTTGTGTCAAAGTTAAGGTAGATCTCTGATCAGCTGGGATATTCTTTACCCTGAACCAAGCAAATTGCATTTCTCCTTTTGTATCAATAATGGGTGCCCAAGCATCAATCTTGAGTTGAGCATCATTTCTCATTGTCAGATTTTTCAGATGACACCACTGTTTAGCTAGCTTAGCGTTAGGAAACCTGATAATGAATCTATCATTAGCAACTTGCCTAGCCCTCCATTGCCATGATTCCAAACCTATCAGGTTGTGAAACTCATTTTCAATTTGCTTGGGGGTAAAAGAGCCTTCTACCACAGTGATTACCACAGTACTAGCTTTATCTTTTGCATCAGAAGGATCTATGCGCTCTTCAATGTAAAAGAAGCCTTAATCTTCTACTTGTGCTGCACAGAGTTCAGGACCCACATTCCAGGCAAGCAATCAAGTGCATTCCACTACAGGATGGTTGGAACCACATATCAAGCACCTAGCTCTACGGCAATCTCTAGTAGCATGGTTGGTATAGCCACAAAAACAACAAGGAATCACAGCATCTGAGTCAATATTCATGGCAGATTTGGGATGAGGTCTGATATTACCTTCCTCTTTGCTTGGCACAGTCTTGTCGTTCTTTAGATTCTTGCCTATCTCAGTTTTAGCAACTTCTTTTGCCTCAAAGTTGCTGAGATCTTGTCCTTTGTTGCGCGGCCCCCACTGAGGTTCAGATTCACCCGATTTGTTCTTGGGTTCCCACTTTGGATCATTTGAGTTCTCGGCTTTATCACCCTCGCTTCCTCCTTCGTTTCTCTTCCAGGTGTTACTCCTGTTGGCTATCTGATTTCCACCTCTTGCACCACGATCACCACCAAAGCCACCCTGACCTTGACCGGCCCCATCACGGCCATAGCCACCGCCGTTGCGGCCCTGGTATCCACGATTTTGACCATATCCTAGTCGGCGGCCACCACCGCCGCCGTCGCCAGGTCTTGATTGCATCTCGCCTTCCACCACAGGTGCAACCTCCGATTAGAGAACTGCTACAAAGGATCTTGGCCTTGCTCCTTCCCAAAAATGCTTTACAAATTTGGCTAGGGCTTTGGATTTGGAGGGTGGAGCAGGATGAAATCTGTGCTTTGAATCGATTGGGGGAGATAAGGAGAGGTGGTGAACCGATACAAGTGCTTCGTTCACCTCTTATTTACCCCCAATCAGCTGATGAACACGTGTCTTCTCATCTGGGTGTGGTCCTAAGACTCCCTGCACAATATACACCTTGGGAGGTGGCCTGAACCACCGAGGTGGTTCCCAAAAATGCCCCTGAATTCCTCTGTTGAACTCTGTTTTTCCCTCCAACTGCAACTTATCCCTGATTTCAACTGCACTGTTCCAATTTAAGCTGATAGGAACGGATTTGAGTTTCATTTCATTCTGAGTAACAGATTCAAACGGAAATTCCTTTTTTTCTTATGTCACACTTGAAGTACCAATCGCATGTATCAAAAGGTGGACTGTATCTGTGAAATCTCGTATTGATGAACTCAATTTCATCCTGACTTGGGAAAGTATGTCGATTCTGTGGGAGGGAAGGGGTGGATGAAATCCTAGGGTTACAAGCCTCAGATTTGTCTGCCCATGAACGCAGCTTAGTATCCGAATTAGAATGAATAGGGGAATGATTAAGGGATGAATTGCAAGGCAGGGTGGGCGTGAATTCGAACCTCTTGATGTCCAATTCCACCTCACCTGCCGATTGTTCATGGTTCTGTGGATCCGCCATTGGCGAGTCGCAGATGTCCCCATGGACCGTTGCTTCCCCAACGTCATCCACCGCAGTGACAGGGGAGGGAATTGAAGGAGTATGAGGGGAGGATCCTCCCTGCACTACGACCCCGGATTGGAGAGGGTCATCGCCATGGGAAGGGTTGGGAGAGGTGGAATTGCGCGCGTCGCCATGAGAGGGGGTGGGAGGGACAGGGGAGAGACGCGCCATCTGTCCGTTGCACCAATTCCTAATGGACTTCATTGAGATAAAGAGTTCATAACGAAATACCAAAGCACACACGCTTGCCAGGCAAATGTGTTGTGGCCACGTTAGTTATTAGTTGCAATCACATAAAGTCTTTTTGCAATGACACATGCTGTCTGGAGCCCTTGCATCTGTTAATTCACTAGATTCATCATAAGACAGACCTTGGAGCATCCGTGATCCATGCCTCTCTTCTTCCCAATTCATCAAGCACCCAATTCATTCAAGCGGAGTCTTACAAGGGCTCCAACCTCACCTGCATGAAGCAGAACACAAAAAGAATACTTCTTTCCACATCGTAGCCTAACATTGCTCTCGTGTCACTGCTGCTATTGTGCCACCACTGCATCATCCACCGACAAGGGACACATCGATCTGGACTCAAGGTTGAGGGAAGAAATTGTGGTGGCTGATGAGATATTGTTGTGGCATGGAGGGAAGAAATTGGCACGAGCAACTGAATATTTGGCTCCTCCATAAATTTAAGAGACGAATGATTTTCGACTGCCTCCATTAATCAGTTTTTTTTACCATGGAAGATATCTCAATTACTCTTAAACCAGTGCCAAATATTTGGCTACCAACAACCAGATACAAAACCGAGTACTTTCCAGCAATAGGCTGATTCAAATTTGCCCCAGGGCAGCTAAATTGTGGGCTACCAAATTACAGGAACGAGGATTACAAATTACATTTTATTATATATATATACATATGCTTAAAGAACATGAAAATAGCTTGTAGAATAGATGCTAACGGACACATAATGAAAGAATGCTACTCATTTCATTACATTTTTGGTTTCTAAGGGCCAACATTTTGGATTTAATAATGGTTTTGGATATGGCCCTGAGTGTTCTTTTATATGCACCGTACATGAACTTGAAATCCATCGATACGATTAATGTTCATAAATAGGGCCGTATGCTCCAGAAATGCCTATAAATTAAAAGGAGGGAACAGCAGACAAGGCTACAAGGTGATGAATGAGCATTGTGTACGTGTTGGCTTTGGATAGCCAGAGATTGTCACTGAGGAAAAGGACATTCAAGCTTGAGAGGCATCTGGAATCCACAATGTCAAACACAAGTCCAGATGCCAGCTTCCACAGACACAAGTGACACGATCTTGCAACTGTCGGCTCTAGTATCTATGTAACAAACTAGTATGATCGGACTGCTGCAAGAGATCCGTGGAAATCGGGCACCATTTCTAGGTGTATTCTGAACGCATGAGTGGGACGTTGTTGATCGCAGCCCAGGACGAGCAGGATGTAATTTCGTTATTTTATCATATCAATAGATTAGAAAACACTGCATTACTTCTTATTAACTTATTAGACAGGTATTTTTAGGTACTACCTATACAAATGGCCAGATGGTTCTAGAAAAATGACCGCGAGGCCTAGTGTGGTACAAAGTTCATTATTTATAGCACGATGCTAGCGCCTGCACGTCCGATGAAATTGAGTCCCACCAGACACTCCCCGTCCTCATGGCCCCGCCCCCGCCTCATGCACGGGCCCGCATCAGTCGCTCAACCATCCTACTTTACTCCACAGAAGCCCACCCCATTTTTGCGCCGTGTGCCCGGTCCCACCGCTCCCTCGTCCATATGGATGGCTTTCGGCTCTCAAAGAGAAGATGCAATAGAAAGTGGGAGGAGAAATAGAACCCTAGATCTATTTTTAAAAAAATACATCCGATGGTCGTTGAAACACTTGAAACATTCTTATGAAACACCTAAAACACATTTGAAACGCACTTAAAGAATTGCAAAATATCACAAACATCATAATAAAAAAATAAAAACAAATTGGAACACCCAGATAAATGCAAATGCAACATGTTTCCAGAAACACATGGATGAAACAAACCGCAAAAATCATCAGAAAACACTCGAAACATGCTGAGGCAATATGACTCAAACAATTACAATGAAACATGCTGAGGGAATATGACTCTCAAACAACTACAACACATGCAATATCCAAGGGTGGAGAGGGCGCCGCGCTGCGTCGGTTTCGGAGCTCACGTCGAGCGAGAGGATGTTGCCACGCATCTCGTGGGGCAACTATAGGTGTGGTAGCGAAAATAGAAGCAGAGCACAGACGCCGCGCTGCGGGGAAATGGTGCTGCGCGGTGCCTTGCGAAGTAATTGCAATAGCCGCGGCAGAAGCGGCAGCAAGGCGCGCGGACGCATGGAGCAGCGGGAAGGCAGGCAAGGAGCAGCGGCAGGGAGGAGCGAGCGCGAGTGCCTGAGTGGGCGAGGCTGGCTGAAGAAGAAGCGGACTGACGATGATTTAGTGAGGGAAGGCATAAGAAACGTGTGGACAGGAACGAGTCGAAGAATCTGTCCGATAGTACCCAGATAGGACAAACGTCCGAGTCCCAGCGTTTCTGTTATGTATATCCATATATGAAACAGTAGTGTTAGTTTAAACTGATTAATGCTAGCTCCTCGCAAATCAGAGGCAGTAGTGTATGCGATCCATCTTTCATGCGTGGCATTTTTTATGGCCAAATAGTAATAGCTTTCGTCCTCTCTCTCACATTCATCTTGTGTCTCATGCTTAATGAATGTACTCCACACACCTCGTCTTCAATTCAACACGCATTACACCTCTGCAAAATAATCTGTCATCTTTAAAGTATAGATATAACTTTGTTACTACGCTGCTACTCTGTTGATATAAATATAACTCTGGTGTTCTACACTCCTCTCTAGTTGTGTTGTGTTCCCTCATTGATTCAGTGCATTCCCGTCGTTTTTAAGTGTTGGGACTCGCTTTGAAGTTTCAGCTTCTCTCCCATTTCCTTGTAGAGCTGTTGTTGTAGAGTAGCTCCCATTCGGAAACACGATGATGCATGAGAATCTAGAGAAAGTTCGCTAGCTTATCATTCCCCTTGCTTGATAGTTTAGGCATGGTAGGTATCAGGATATGCAAAGGTTTGGAAGACATTACGCCGCTACTCTGTGGGCTATTGTTCTCTCGGTGGATGATGGAATCTACGTCCTTGAAGATGATTGGACAGAGTCACTGACGACCGTGCCCCGGTGAGGCATTGATCTCAGCAGGCTTGCTCTGCAACTCCGTCGCTCCGTCCCTGTATCTGCCTGTATCTGCCTTGCCACGTCGCTTGTCGGTGTGCCCACCCTGTTATCTCACTTGGTCGCATTGAGGTCAGCCACTGCTGCCCTGCCCTGCAACGGATCCTTTTTTTTTTCTCTAAAAAACGCAGGACTAATGCGCTTCATTGAGATGGAGTGTTGACAACGAAATAAAGAACAGACGCTTGACTAGCTAGGCAAATGTGTCATGGGCACGTTGGCCATTTGTTACAATCACATAAGACACTTTGGAGCATCCTTGATATGTGCCTCTGTACTTCCCAATTCATTCAAGCAGTCTCTTTCAAGGGCACCAACCTCACCTGCATGAAGCAGAACACAAAAAGGATTACTTCTTTCTGAGGTCGTAGCCTATCTAGATTCTGGACACATGGTCGTGGTTGAGGGAAGAACTTGCGGTGGACCATGGGAGATTGTTGTGGAATGGACGGAAGACAATGGCGTGACCGGCTGAATATTTGGCGCCGTCGCCAATCATTGCTGGTGGACTGCACAAGATTTTAACAAGCCATCATCGTCTCAGAACAAGGCGTACATTGGGAGAATGGACGTCGATATGAATCGGGAACATGAGCCATGGTGGCGCAGCCGTCATCCTCGTGAGACGATGAGTTGCCTCTTTCACTTTACTCATTGCCATTCATTGGGTTTCTCTGTAAAATTGATGCTACATAGACGGCCACTCGCTTGCACGTTCCCTCAGTGTATTCCTGTGCATGCATCTACATCTATAAGGTATACATTTCGCTACTGTAGAGCAAGCTAATAGAACTACATTATGAAAAAAAATGTTCTAGAGTTGTAGGGAAGTCATCATATTGTTTCTCGATCTATATTCTTGTCTATCATTCATACGAGCTATACATTATGAGTAAATTGAAGTGTCTCATGCACTTCATGCTGAAATTAATACTACCCTTCATGCTGATAAATGCTAAACAAACCATGCTCATCATACATTCACAGCTGTGTCCTGCCCTGTGTCAATATTTTTTTGTTATACATGTTATGAAAATTGATTCCCCCCCCTCCCCCCAACCTTCGCTCTTACAGCATTATATAGTTGGTGTGCATGAATGAAGTCTAGCTTCTACCTCACTCTCCCCTGCCTCAACTCTAACTCTCTTCTCTTCTTCCCAATTCAGTTTCATGATTCTAGGAGTCTTTGGAGGATGTCAGAGTTACAAAAGAAGTGTGGAATAGAAGCCGGGAAAGCTTTCATCTATGCCCATCACCATTCACCAGCAAACTGCTTCTTGCTTCACAATGATCCATCCACCAAAAAGGTTTCGAGGGGGAAATAGCTTATATAATATATACTATTGCCAAGAACAATGTTGGGACGGCACAAAAAGGTGCCGCAGGCATGATGCCAGGGAAACCAAATACAAAGCGTTGTTGTTTTGCTTTCATTCCAGTGACATACGGCTGTGGTACAAGATAATATGTAAAGTAGTGTCACCATCTGTGTTGGTGCCGATTGGAAGAGGAAACGAGACGTTGGCATGCCAAGAAGATGGAGACTCTGAAGGCCATGGCCGCAGCGAAAGGAATGTCAGCAGCAACTTCAAGAAAAACAGAGGGCCAACGGGAACTCTTCACGCCTGAAAAATACTAGATGAGTTTGCATGGTGTGTTTATTGCGTGCTATACCCGACGAAGAGGCATCATGTAATGGCTAACAATGAACCAGAAGCAAACTGAGGACACAATGTTCTAGTTGAATCCTTCCTCGGCAATCCCCTCTTCCTCATATATAATTTATGTGTTAGCAAACCCTATCCTGGTCTGTTGATATCCTACTTCTAATTGTCATTCTTGATTCCTAACAATTGGTACTTGGAGCCTTTTCACCCACCACCATCTACTGTTCAATCAATTTTCCCAAAGAGATCGATCTGGCTCTCCTGCACTCAGTGCAGTCCTGTCCATCTTAAAGTGCTGGGACTTGGTTTGTAGTTTCCACTGCTCTCCCATTTCCTTGTAGTTGTAGAGCTCCCAGGAAGAACGTGGAATCAATGCAACCTGGTTGCCTGTCATCATCTCTGCTGCTCGTAGACGTAGTTTCAGAACATGACGATCCATAATCTAGAGAAATTTCTAGCTTCATATATAGTTGGGCATGGTAGCTAGGTATCAGGACATGCAAATGTGTGGCATGCAGTACACCAACCAGACTTGGCCTATCCATCACCAGCTAGTTAGTTCCACTAATGAAGGACACTATTCTATCAATGGTTGATGAAATCGCCAGCCACGAAGAACATCCATCAGCGACGGTGCAGACCATGCTCTGCTTGTGCACCAAGCATCTCCGGCGGCAGACAGAGTCGCCTTCATATGCCTCTCCACGTTGCTGAGCGTGCCTGCGTTACTATCATGCTCCGCATCGATGTCTACCATGATGGCCCTGGTCTGCTTTCCTGGTTCGTAATGCATCCTTGTCTTTTCCACGGCCGCCTTACTGATGCATGTTGCCTGCAACCTGCAGATCCGGTTCACCAAACGCTAGCAGCGTGTGGAAGAAAAATGAAACCATCGTCGAAACCTTATCCACCTTATTGGACTGGGTTTCTCTACTAAGCCACTGGAAAACAGAATTTGTTGAAGGTTTATTTCCATGGATTGAGACACAGGGAACGGAGATGCTGTTTAGTTTTGCTTCCATTTGAAAAATGTTTTGCTGGCCGATAAAGATCAGGAATTCCTGGAGACAAATTAAGGAACAGTATTGCTCAAGAGATATGAAAAATGTGTTTCTACAACTATATTATTATATATGGAAAATGTGATCTGTAACTGTAAGCCCAACTGGCCAATTCTGCATAGAAGGTAGAACCATAGTTTGGAGGTTGATGTTATTTGACGAAATTTTTTTATTGTCCATTATTCATCAGTATGAACTTTGATGAAATGTGCACGGGGATGAATGTCATAAGAATGGATGGCTGCATTACAATGCTATTCCTGTTCTTCATCAATTAACCTTAATTAGTTCTTTATTTATTCTCTAAAATAATAAAAAAACAGAAGAGCATTAATAAGCTTATCTATACGGCCATGGTTTCAAAAATATGAGCAACCAATTTAACACCCTAAGCTTTGCTCTCACTATTTATGAGCCCTTCAGAATCTCCATTCGGTTACCCTTATATATATGAATGCCATGCTTCATTCCATCCCCTCTATTCACTAGGTAGCTATAAGTGTGAACCCAAATTGGCCAATGGTATCCAGTGCTGGAGGACGGTGTTGAGGAGATTTCTTTATTGTTCATTAATCATTAATATGAATTTTCATTATGATAGTTGTTTATGTTACAATATAATTGTAACAGCCCATATTGAGCATACGGCCCATTAGGCCTTGTACATTGTAACCCTAGCCTATTAGGATATACAATGAAGGTCACCCCCTGATTAGGGTGTGTGGTGTTTCTACATGGTATCAATCTAATCACGATCCTTACCTTCCGCTGCTCGTGCGTCCTCCGACGGACGTACGCCACCACACCCGCCCGGCCTGCGCCACTCGCGCCTCCGCAACCCTAGGCCGCGCGCCCCAGCGTCGCCGCCGTCCCAGGCCGCGCCCCTCGCGCCGCCGCCACGCCGCATCTCTCGCGACGCCGCCAGGCCGCGCTCCTCGCGACGCCTCCGCCTCAGGCCGCGCGCGCGCATCATGACGGAATCAACACAGTCATCTGCTACCTCCGGCATCCTCGGCTCTTCAACATCCGGCGCCATGGGAGACGGCATCGCCCCTGCCTTCTACGCTGCCTATTCAACCGTCAACATGAAGCAGCACGTTCCAATCTCCCTTAGCCTCGAGCGTCCAACTACTCCAAGTGGAAGGCGTTCTTCACCGCCCTCTGCGGCAAGTACGGGCTGCTCGGCCACATCGACGGCACGGAGGCTACGCGCCCGGCTGACCCCACGTGGTCTCAGCCCGACGCCTGCATCCGTGGCTGGATGTACGGCTCCATGGATGACACCGTCCTCGACCTCGCCATGGAGCCTGACCAGGATGCGCACGCCTTGTACGCCTCCATCGAGGCCCTGTTCTAGGTGAACAAGGAGCCTCGCGCCATCGTGCTGGGGCAGGAGTTCCACAGCATGTCCCAGGGCAATCTCTCCGTCGACGCCTATGCCCAGCAGATGAAGCACACCACCGATGCCCTGCAGGAGGTTGGTCACACCATCTCACCGTCGCAGCTTGTGTTCAATCTCCTGCGTGGAATCAATCCTCGCTTCGCCACCACCGCCGACATCATCGCCAACACATCGTCGCTTCCTGACTTCAAGTCTGCCACCAACATGCTCCGTGTCAAGGAACTTCGCCTCGGCACCAAGGGCAAGGACACCTCAGCTTCAGCGCTTGCTGGCCTCCACCAACTCCTCTTGCAACTCACCTTCCTGCCAGTCCACCTCCTCTTCGACCTCCAACCGTGGAGGTGGTGGCAAGGGCAAGGAGGGCAAGGGCAAAGGTGGGCACGGCAACGGCAACAACAGCGGCGGTGGGCGCAACCAGCAGCAGCGTGGCGCCCCACAGGGTGTCTCTGGCGGTCATCAGGCCCCTCAGCCGGCCAGCCCTTGGGTTTGCTACAACCCTTGGGTCGTCCAGTGGCCTCCTCAGCAGCAGCAGCAGCAGCAGTGGGGTGCGCCATCAGCGCCTCCTCCACCGCCTCCGCCTCCACATTAGGCTCACACTGCCTTTGCGCCACCCCAGTTCTCTACGCCCTCGGCGTACGGGTCCTGGGATCAGGCCAGCCTGATCGCCACCCTCAACCAGATGGCTGAGTGTCATTCTACAGCGACTCCTGTTGACACTCATGCCAAGCTCTCTGCTGGGGATGGTGCTCCGGTGGCGATGTCACTCAGTACCGCAGCCTCGCAGGTGCTCTACAGTATCTCACGCTGACTCGTCCGGACCTCGCCTATGCAGTTTAGCAGGTTTGCCTCTTCATGCATGACCCGCGAGAGCCTCATCTTGCGATGCTCAAGCGTGTCTTGCGGTATGTCAAGGGCACCCTTTCCACCGGGCTTCACATCGGCACAAGTAGCATCACCAACTTGACTGCCTACTCTGATGCCGATTGGGCTGGTTGTCCAAACTCTCGGCGCTCCACTTCAGGCTACTATGTCTTCCTCAGTGACAACTTAGTCTCTTGGTCCTCCAAACGACAAACTATGGTTTCTTGTTCGAGTGCGGAGGCCGAGTATCATGCTGTTGCGTACGCTATGGCTGAGACTTGTTGGCTTTGTTAGCTACTTCAGGAGCTCCACGCACCCATCTCTTCAGTGACGATCGTCTATTGTGACAATGTTAGCGCTGTCTACATGACCGCCAATCCAGTTCATCATCGTCGCATGAAGCATATTGAGATAGATATTCATTTTGTCCGTGAGAAGGTTGCTTTGGGATAGGTTCGGGTGCTCCATGTTCCATCGTCTCATCAGTTCGCGGACATTATGACCAAAGGGTTACCTGTACAGTTATTCACTGACTTTAGGTCCAGTCTTTGTGTTCGTGACACTCTTGTTTAGACTGAGAGAGGGTGTTAGAATGTAATTGTAACAGCCCATATTGGGCGTACCGCCCATTAGGCCTTGTACATTGTAACCCTGGCCTATTAGGCTACATAATGAAGGTCACCCCCTTATTAGGATGTGCTGTGTTTCTACAGTTTAGAATGGGAGGCGCCAGGAAATTAGAAGGTGCACCAAGGTCTCTCCCAAGCTTTATGGCGCCTGGAACGACAAGGAAGCTGACTGTGGTCTCTTCCTCAACCACGCACCATTGCCTTGTAGACAGCGTCGACGTACTTATCCATAATCCTTTTCAAGAAATGTCTAAAGTAGCACCAGTTCAGTCATGTTTTGCTCCTATAACTACCTTAGTAACATTGCTTGTTTCAAAGTTTACCACAGAAGATTGTGTACCCTCCATAGTGATCCTTCCTAATTCCTACTTCATTTTGCATATCACAAGATGCATGCATTTTTATATTCTTTTTATCAGTATTAACACCAAAGAGGAATAAAACAAAATACTCAAAAAAGGATAAAATGTTTCTAAATCACACTCTCCAACCAAATAGTATCATATGCTTAAATAGTACAAAACCAATTAAATTTAACCAATCAATTTCAATTAAAGTATGCTTCTGTCATGAAGATCTTGAGAATGAAGTCGTGGCTGGCCAATACTTCTTTGTGACATCGGAAATGAAGCTTTCCCAAAATCACTCTGAAACATAAGGCAATGGTAGGCTGTAAGACATAATAAAAACAAAAAAAAAATCAATCATATATGGATATGTGCTCCTAGAGCCCTTCAAAATACACTTACAAGCTGTCATTTCAGAGAAGCCACAACTAAATATCTACACTAGTTGCTGACTTGCTGTAACTCCATGCTAAACTTTCACAGTATCAATTGAATTATTCTTAATTCATGCAAACACCATGCTAAACTTTTAGATTAATAAAAGCATGTTGCTTTCCTAAGCTTCTACATGAACTGTAGAAGAACTACAGTTTATGTTGGTGCATTTAGTAGACTAGCCACTTTAGCAGATTTCTGTGCTGATTTAAATGAAACAAATAGGTCAAAATCTTGCTGTTGTACTGCTCAAGTTCTACTAGCTAGTACCAGCATGCTAAAAATGACCAATTAATTAGCAGGAAAATCTAGTTTCTAAAACAACAGCTAATTCAGAAAACCGGTCACCGTTGCCTTCATGAATCTATTTCCAGTCCGCCTCAATTACTTTTACTACAGCACCTAACAATCTGTTAAGCTGAATGCATGATCCAGCACCTCACAATCCTAGTTTGATTACTGTAGCTAGCAAAATGACATGTGGATTCGTATGTGCAAAGAAATCAAGTTAACTGAAGAGAGTAATCAAAGTAGATGGTTATCGATCCATACATGAACGTTATGGATGCATATCCTACAAAGAAACAACATCTACCATTCTGCAAATATATGATGCGCAGAGACTGCGGAGTAGTGCAGAGAAAGAAAAATGGATCGTACAAATCAGCATACATATAGGCTGGAGGAAACATGCCTCCGGCTGACCACACCGACCTTTCTCTGCCTATTAATATAACTTTGGAGTGCTACTCCTTTCTTTATACATTTGTTCTGTTCCCTGTTCAGTTATTTTCAAGTGCTGGGACAGTTTGTAGTGTCCACTTCTCTCCTTGGAATAATGCAGGCTGGTTGCTTCACATCATCTGCTGCTTCTACCCATCACCAGCAACCTGCTGCTTGTAGAATGTAGATCTAGTTTCAGAACGTTGTGATCCATCAACCACAAAAATCAGGAGATAGTTCTAGCTTGATAGTTCGGCATGGGAGGTATCAGGATATGCAGAGATGTGGCAGACATTGTACCAACCAGACTTGGCCTTCCCTTCAGCAGCTAGTTCCTCTGTGAAGAAGGCTGGAGGACTGATGGTGGTTGATGGGATCCACAGCCATGAACAAGCAACTTCGCCGACCCTGCCCAGGCCAGGTGTCGTTCTTGGCATTTTTGCTCTGAGAGCCTGAGCCTGCTGCAGCACATCACCAACAGCCACGCTCGGCCTTTCTCTACCTCACCCGTGACACGGCAGACACAGCCGGCAGGCACTGCTGGAACGAAAACAACAGCATCTGGATTCTGGAACGAAAACGGGTCTTGTTCCTCCCTGCATTAATTGGACTGATTTTTTTCTACACACTAAGCAACTGCAGGAAACAGGATTTGTAGAAGGTTTCTGTGGTGACAGCCGGGAACAGAGATGTTGCTTTGCTTTCATTTGCAGCGTGTCGAGCCTGATGAAGATTTGGAAATTCTGAACTTAAACATTATGTTTACTCCCAAGTCACAGCCTCCACCTATTCTCACAATTCTCAATCTAACATTGTCTTTACTCTCGACTTTATGAGCAACAAAATTCAGGTTAACCATACCTTATTACTAGAAAAAAAACTAACTCTCTTTTTTTTTGGTCACAAGTTCAATGGGTCTCAATAACTTTTAAAAAATGTATTTTCAGTAATATTTCCCATAGTACATCGAACACAGAGAGTACTATTGAACATCAGTCCATAGTTGTCTATAGTGCTTGCTCTGTTCCAAGGCACAGGGAGAAACGAAAAAAAAAACATCCTTGGCATGGTTCTCATTGGACGGCAACAATATCCATGTTAGCCTTTACTTAACCATCGTTTCACGGATTTTTGACGGCAGTGGCACATGAACAAATAAAAATACTAAGTCGTTGTCATGAGAACTTTGCTAATGATCTGCCGAGCATTCTTGTACCATTCAGTGGTATGCATGAAATTCTCTCTTAATCTGATCATACATATCATGATTAATCATTAGATAAAATTAATTAACATGACAGTGATAATTATTCCCACATAATCAAAGTCTCTGAAACTATTTAATTAGTTCCAAGTTTTCATGTACTCCCTCCGGTTGTGAGATTAAGAGATGTCCTTGAGAAGAACACATACATTTTTTTGATGTAAAGAACACTTACATTAACCGCAGTTCAAATATTTTGTTGGAAACAACAACTTTTCTTGACCTGAGGGAGAGTTTTATTTAGTTTTATATACAAGAAATACTCTACATCATGGTGATAAATGATAATGTGAACCATGCTCATCTTACACTGACAGCTGTGCATGTCCTTCCCTCTCATAATCGACTCCTGCCACCAACCTTCACTCTAACAGCTAGCATTATATATGCATCGTTGAATAGTTGGTGTGCATGCTTGAAGTGTTTCTCTCTTTAATCTCCCCTCCATCAACTCTGATGGCTCGCTTCTCTTCTTCCCCAATTCCATCAACTCTGGCTCGTTTCTCTTCTTCGAGCTACAAAAGAGTCTTTGGAGGATGCCTGAGCTACAAAAGAATTGTGGAAAAGAAGTTGGGAAGCTCACATCTGCCATCTCATGCATGCCCATCACTATTCACCAGAACAAGCTGCTTCTTGCTTCACAAATCACAACAATCTATCAACGACCAAAGTTTGGAGGGGAAAATAGCTTATAGTATTTGCCAAGATCAATATTAGGCATGGCAGGCATTGGGACGACACACAAAGGTGCAGCAGGCCTGATGCCATGCAATCAGAACCAAGCAATGGTGCTACTGTCCGAACACAGGCAACAGTTAAATTCCTGTCAGGACACCAACTAAATACGATTCTGGAGCATTTTGTTCCATGTATACTATTTCTATAATTGTAGCCCATTTGAAATCATTGATTTAATTTTTGGTAATTTAAACAGAGATTTGGATGTCGCAAGAAATAATATTAGCTAAACATTCTTGGTTCATGAGATTAATTACATTGAGAAAAGTAGCAATGGCACTATATGTTATTTTTGGGGTGGGGGGGTGGGGGGGGGGGGGGTGGCGGCGCGGTTGTGGGGTTGGGGGTTTGTGGGTTGGGGGGGGTGGCCATGCCATCTAATTCTCTAATAAATGCCAGGCTAGCCACTTCCCTTCACCCGTGCTTGTTTGGATCAGACCCTTACAAAAGTTGTCTAGCCAAGGCAATTTTCCTAGGGCTCCAACCAAACTTGTCCCAGGCATTCAAAAATGGAAATGCTATGGCTAAACCGTTCGACCCATCGGACACACCCCGACTCCCTCTCTCTCTCTTTCTCTCTCAATCCCGGACAGCAGGCCCATGCCTCTGCCTCCCCCAGCCCCCACCGTACCCGCTGAAACCGATAGTGACACTGCTGAAATCGATGGTGATGGGGATGCGCCAGAAGCATGATTAATATTTCCTTCACTTAAAATGTATCAAAGTAATATTTCCCTAGTACACCAAACACATATATTATTTTTGATGGAAACACAAATATTATTGTTGAACATCCGTCCATAGTGTTGTCTATAGTGGTCGTTGCTCTGTTCTAAGGCACAGGTAGAAAAAGAAAAAAAATATCCTTGGCATGGTTCAAATTGGATGGCAACAATATCCTTGTTACCCTTTACTCAACCGTGGTTTCATAGACTTCGGATGGCAGTAGCACACAAAGAAACAAAAAATACTAAGTTGTTGTCGCGAGAACTTTGATTAGTGATATGCCGATCAAGCATTCTTTCATCATTATGTGTTACATAAGGAATGGTCTCGTAATCTGATTATATATATCTTGATTCATGATTAATATATTTAGACTAAATTAACATGACACTGCTAATTATTCCCACATAATCAATGTGTCCGAAATATTTGAGTTAGGTTCCAGTTTTCAATCTACTTATGTACATCTTCCGGTTGGGAGAACAAGACGTCCCCGAGAAGCTCATCTTACACTCACAGCTATATACATATATATGCCCTGCCCACTGATAATATGTTCTCTGCATGTTATGAAAATTGACTCTTGCCACCAATCTTCACTCTTACAGCATTACATATGTGTCGCTGAATAGTTGGTGTGGATGCATGAAGTGTTCCTCCTTATATTACTCTCCCCTCAGCAGCTATGGCTCTCTTATCTTCTTCCCCAATCAGTTCATTACTCTAGGAGTCTTTGGAGTATGTCAGAGCTACAAAAGATCCATGGAATGGAAGTTGGGAAGCTCTCATCGACCATCTTATGCTCATCACCATTCACCAGCAAACTGCTTCACAATGACCTATCAACTGACAGCGTTTTGAGGCGAAAATAGCTTCACTATTGTGAAGATGGACATTGGGCATGGAAGGTATTGGGACGACAAACAAGGCGCAGTGGAAACCAAATACTGCAATACTAGAAGTTGTTGTTTTGCTTCCGTCTCAGCTTCTTGAACCTGGTATATTTTAGTTGTAGCTTCTCTCCCTAAAAAATTAAATAGCATTGCTCATCTATACATAATGTACTACATTGTTTCTAAGTTTGAGAGACCTCTGCTTTATAGGAATAGGATATGCATTAACTATAAACTACGTACGGGTAGTGGGTACTGAGGGGTGTGCAATTGAAAACGCTGCAGGTCTTGCTTTTACAGGAAATACAATGCATTGTAGCATTAAAAGAGAAAAGACATGGCCTAGGGAAGTTGTCTAGCCTTGCTTTGTTTGCTAATCTGTCTGCAGCTATCTTTCTTTGTTATCTGAATCTTGGTCACTCCAAAATGAATGCCGGCATGGCGACATTGAGATTTTGAGAGCACTGAATTGATGTAGATTGGTCATGAAGTCCAACGCCCTTCCTGATCACTGGAGATGCACGCTGACGCTGCAGCAACGTGGCAAGTATTTGATTGTCACTGACGAAGTTAGCCTGCTGCAAGCCTAACTTGCCTGCCAATCTTGCTGCTATTAGCATTGCCTGAGTTCCATTTCTAGAGGATCAGGCTGTCCCGGCAGACCAATTTGCATCAAGTGACATGTGCATTCTGCAGTAATAATAATCAGTCCATGTTTGGCTGAAGACCAGTTTCGTGCATTGTAGTATGGAATTGTACCAAACAGGACCTTACTACTTATTGACCTTTCACTAACCCCATCCGACACACGTTCCAACCATCCCACATATATAAGTAGTGACCATCTTCCTTCCCGTCTCTCTCTTGCTGGAAAGCAAAGTACTTATCCTATGGGAGAAGACTAATTCTGCTTAATTCTATTTTAAACAATCTACCTATATTTATGATGTCCTTTTTTGATATTCCTAAGGGAGTCTAAAAAACTTGATTATTTTAGGTCAAGGTTCTTCTGGCAAGGATCTTCAGATAAACATAAATATAGACTTGCCAGATAGAATATCTTATGTCGTCCTAAGGACCAAGGAGGCCTAGGTATCCTAGATTTAAAATTACAAAACAAATGCCTACTGGCCAAATAGTTGGTTAATTTATTCAACACAGATGGCATGTGGCAGTCGTTGTTAAGGAATAAATACCTAAGATCAAAATCACTTAATCAAGTGACAGCCAAACCTAATGACTCTCACTTTTAGAAAGGTCTCATGCATATCAAAGATGAGGTGTTGGCTAATGGCTTCTTCCATATCAAAGATGGGACTAGTACGAGGTCGTGGGATAGTACATGGGTAGGAAATAAGCCCCTAAAAGTTAAATATCCTTCATTGTACAATATAGTGCGTGATCCTC
The DNA here is from genome assembly GCA_023333625.1 of Bothriochloa decipiens. Lineage (NCBI taxonomy): Eukaryota > Viridiplantae > Streptophyta > Magnoliopsida > Poales > Poaceae > Bothriochloa > Bothriochloa decipiens. The sequence goes on from CM041638.1 coordinate 8,988,667, forward strand.
ACGCAACTGTATCGAAAGTGATGGCCACAAGCCCTCTTAACATCTCTTTTAGGAGGGCTTTGGTGGATAATAAACTTATAGAGTGGCTTAATCTAGTAGCAAGGATATCAAATGTTGAATTGGTAGAAGGTCCAGATCACTTTAAATGGAACTTAACCAAATTTGAATTATTTTTAATGTATCTCTACCTCATTGACTCACAACCACCTTTTCATCATAAGAAGATATGGAAGATAAAATTTTCTTTAAAAATTAAAATCTTTCTTTGGTTCCTACAAAGGGGTGTCACCTTAACTAAAGACAACCTCGCTAGGAAAAACTGGAGAGGGAGCCAAAAATGTATTTACTGCAATAGGAATGAGACCATCCAACACTTATTCCTTGATTGCCCTTGTGCAAAAATGATGTGCAGGATTATCTTCTTTGCTACTGGTTTGAACCAGTCGAGATCTATCAGCAATATATTTGGTACTTGGCTTATGAATCAGCATAAAAAGATCAAAAACTTGACCTGGGTTGGGGTGGCTGCTTTTTGCTGGGCTATCTGGCGATGCCGGAATGATGTTATCTTTAATAAAATAAAAACTAACTCTATCATGCAGGTTATTTTTAGGGGACCATATTGGTTACGCTTCTGGGCTCAGTTGCAGCGTGAAGAGCAAGCCAAGGACGCCTTCTTGATGATGAGCAAGAAGTTAGAGATGATTGCTTTAGAGATTTTAAATAGAGGGTGGAAGCATTTATACCGTTTGCTTTAGTTCCTGGTCTATGTTTAAGACTTAGCTTTCTTTCTTTTTATGATCCACTACTTTGTAATAATTGGCTGTATACATCCAAGGATGTAGAAGCCGGATATATTTATCCTTTATCTAAAAAAAATCTTCCTTCCCATCTCTTTAATAGAAACCATTCTAGCCACAACAGAATCTGTGTATGAATAGTAGAAGCATGCATAGAAGGCTAGAACCATAGTTTGGAGGATGGCAAGGGGATTCCATTATTTCCCATTAATCCTAGGTATAAATTTCTCATGCATGATAATGGTCTAGGAATGGGAGGTGACAGTAAATTTAATAGCAGAACATCAGCTTTACAAAGGAGCGTTAGTCTTACCTATAGTTGTAAGAACTACCAGCACAGCATCCTGCTCCAGCAAATGCTAGCGTCCCACCTCCGTCACCAATCCCCTGCACAAATTGCCACCACAAACTAAAGCCTCCCATCGAGCAGCTGGCGACGTTCTCATATTGAGGCTTGTTTCAGTGGCTGGAATTTGGAAAGTACTACTAGTATCTTGGGGGCTGGCTGACGTGTGCCGGTCTGTAAAAGGGCCAGAGAAGGATGTGGAAGCCAACGTGCAGACGGCCGGCCGGAGGATGTGTGGAAGCCAACGTGCACGTACTCTCGACGCCCAGTTCTATGGAAGCCGCGCGCCCAGTTCGCATGGAATGGAACCGAACCAGAAGCTCGTGATGGAGGACGCGCAAAGCTATGCTAGCTGGTGCTTGAACGTGCGACAGGGCGGCGCGGCCACGGGCGGTGGGCTGCGTGTGCCGAGGATCGGGCAGCGAGGCCGCAAGCGGTGGGCCGAATGCGGCCTGACTGCTATTGCCAACTTTATACATCCACGGAAGGGTAGGAATCTGTATTTATATATTTTTTTTTGCTTCTTAATGAGTTGTGATATCATTATAGTAGCTTTTATTTTTTTAATAACAACTTAAAATTATTTAAAATTTAAAAGGTGCTCGTCCCGTATGTTTGGGAACTGGTTCTGCTAGTTTTGGTACTTCTCGGTACTTTTGCTTTTGTAATTCTAAGTTTCCAATTTGTAAGGGAAGTCTGTAAGGGAAGTCCTAATATGAGTTCCCTCCTATAGTCCGATTTTGTGCATTCATTCTAAACTCAAAAGAATCCCACGCTTTAGTAGATTTCAATGCTGACTTAAATGAAACAAATAGGTAAAAAAAATCTTGTTGTTGTAAATTGTAATGGTCAAGTTGTACTAGCTAGTACCAGCATGCTAAAAGTGACCAATACATTAGAAGGGAAAAATCAAGTTTCCAAAACAACATTTAGTTCTTCAAACAGGACACTTTTGCTTCACGAAAACAGGGCAGCGGCACACACCTCGCTTTCATTACAATCTGCATTATATATCTACCCCTCTGCAAAATGCACGCCTCGTTACTGCCCTGCTATGCTGCTACTCTATTAATATAGAACTTTGTGTGCTACTCGTTTCGCTATAGTTCTGTTGTGCTCCCCCATTCAGTTATTTGTGCTCTCCTTGGAATAATGCAAGCTGGTTGCTTCTCATCATCTTCTGCTTCTACCCATCAACAGCAACCTGCTGCTTGTAGAATGTAGATGTGGTGTCAGAACGCGCGCCCATCAAGCCACAAAATCAAGAGAAAGTTCTAGCTTGATAGTTGGGAATGAGAGGTATCAGGATAAGCAGAGGTGGGGCAAATATTGCACTAACCAGACTTAGGGCCTTCCGTTCCGCAGCTTTTTCCTCTCTGATGAAGGTTAGAGATGTGCTCGTGGTTGATGGAATCTGTGCCGACTGTGCCGAGGTGAGGTGACGCTCATGGCATTCTTGCTCTGAGCCCACTACGGCGCATCTCCGGCCATAACGCTCGACTTTCTCTGTCTCGCCTATGACCCAGCAGACACCGGCCAGCAGCCACGGCTGCGATCAACAATATCATCTGGATTGTAGAAAGAAAATTGAATGTACGAAACGTCATCGAAAGACGAAGGCCGTTTAAACCACTGGTCTAAACCGTCTTTTTTGCTTTGTTCTACTTCGCGTTAATTGCTTGGAATGGTTTTTTATACTAAGCTGCTGCTGGAAACAGGATGTGTAGAAGGTCTCCGTGGAGACAGCTTTTTTTTCGCGACCGGGACTTCACCCGTTTTTCATTAAGATGGAAACAGCCAGGATTAGAGATGTTGTTTTGCTTCATTTGCACCATGTTTCAGGTCCGATGAAGATGTGGAAAATGCGATCTTAAACTTATGTTTATGCCCAAATCGCCACTACCACCATTCTCAGTTGGTGACTGATGAGTCCATGGGTCAGGCACTATACGATTTTTATAACGAGGTCCTGGGATCAAACTTTGAACGATCCAGGCGCCTGGACCTTGCTGCCCTCAGTGTGCCGCAGATGGAACTGGAGGCCCTGGAAGCTATCTTCACGGAGGAAGAGGTTTGGACTGTTATCAGAAACCTGCCCAACGACAAAGCGCCGGGACCGGATGGATTCACCGGAATTTTCTACAAAACTGCGTGGCCAACAATCAAAGTAGATATCATGCATGCCTTCAGCGTGTTCTGGGCACAGGATGGGCGGAGTTTCCATCATCTCAACGACGCCTACATGGTACTGCTCAAGAAAAAGGAAGTGTCCGAGGAGATTAGCGACTTTAGGCCGATCAGCCTAATGCACAGCTTCGGCAAATTGGTCACGAAGTGTCTAGCAAACAGACTGGCAGGGGTGCTTGATCGCCTGGTCATGCGCAACCAGAGCGCGTTCATCAAGGGGAGGAGCATACATGATAATTTTCGTGACGTACAGTTGGCTTGCAAGGCAATTCACAGAGCTCATGGGGTTTGGGAGGAGATGGAGGAACTGGATTGCTACCATCCTGTCCACGGCAAGCACAAAATTTTGTTGAATGGGAAGCCGGGGAGGAGAATTTGCCATGCGCGTGGGGTCAGGCAAGGCGACCCACTGTCTCCTATGCTCTTTGTGCTAGTCATGGAGGTCCTGAACCATCTCTTCAGCTGGATCGAGGATCGAGGACTCACCTCGCCGATTGCTGCAGTCCAGGGGCCGAGGGCCAGCCTGTATGCTGATGATGTTGTGGTGTTCATCGCGCCGGAGGAGAGGGACCTCCACACGGTCAAGTCGGCGCTGCACCTTTTTGGGATGGCCTCGGGATTGTTTTCAAATCTAGACAAGAGCATTGCCACGCCGATAAATTGCTCAGACGAAGACATGGATATGGTACGTGACATATTGGCGTGTCGAGTTGAGGAATTCCCATGCCGTTACCTGGGCATCCCTCTCTCGGTGCGTAACCTAAAACGGGACGATGAGCAAGTGCTGGTAGACAAAGTTGCCAAGCGGATTCCAGGGTGGAAAGGAGGCCTCCTGAATGCAGCAGGACGGACAGCGTTGGTCAAGGCAACACTATCCGCGATACCGGTGCACACCGCAATCGCTCTGTATCTTTCTCCATGGGCGATTGGTGCAATCAACAAACTACGTAGGGCATTCATCTGGGCTGGAGCGGAGACGGGGGCGGCAAGCAAATGCAAGGTGGCGTGGGTCATGGTTTCCCGTCCAAAGGAGTTGGGCGACTTGGGCATCACCGATCTGAGGCGGGCTGGCGTTGCACTGAGGGTGCACTGGGTCATTCGTGATCATCGGGATGGAAGGTGGCCGGCGTCCAGTGAGGGTGCGGCCCTTGCCCTATTCCAGGCGGCAACGGTGTTCAATCTTGGCAATGGAGAAACCACCTATTTCTGGACCGATCGCTGGCTAAATGGTTCGTGCATGGAGGAGCTGGCCCCGACTATCTTTGCTGCGTGCGACCAAGGAAGAAGAGGGTTACCGTGGCTGAGGCAATCATCAACAATGCATGGGTGCGACACTTCTCGGCTGTACCTACGATGAGGCTGCTTGTTGAGTTCAGCAACCTCTTCGACCTGGTGGAGACCGTCCACTTATCTACGGGGCCGGACACCTTTCACTGGAGGTTCTCAGGAGATGGTTTCTACTCCGCGGCGTCGGCACACGGGGCTATGTTTCTGGGCTCCTCGCCGGTGTACGGGGCCAAACAGGTCTGGAAGACGGCCCGCCCAAGGTGCGCTTCTTCTTCTGGCTAACGGTGCATGGTCGCTGCTGGACGACGGAACGCAGATTTCGACATGGTTTGCAACCAAGCGCGGTGTGTATCATGTGTCAGCAGGACCCTGAGTCCATGGACCACATTCTGCTGGGCTGTTGTTTCAGCCGTGAGGTATGGTTCTTGTGCCTATCAAGAATTCATTTGCAGCACATGGTGCCGACCGGGGAATAACCGGCAAAGGACTGGTGGCTGCGTTCTAGGAAGCAGCTGGACAAGCAACTTCGTTGAGGGTTCGACTCTCTCTTCTTCTTAATTGGCTGGAGCTTGTGGAAGGAGCGCAACGCCCGTACTTTCAATGGCATCATGACTCTGCCGACCCATCTTGCCGACATGATCATTGACGAAGCCGCTCTCTGGTCCGCGGCAAGGTGTAGGCACTTGGGGCTCTTGTTGGCTAGGGTTTAGGCTGCTAATCTTCTTTCGGCAGATCTTATCATCATGTAATCGGCTTCGTGGCATCCGGTAGCTGTAGGGCAGGTAACCAGGGTGTTACCGTTCTATTTGTGGTTGTAAAACTCTTCTCTGCTTAATGAAATAAATATGGCTTCGTGGCATCCAGTAGCTGTAGGGCAGGTAACCAGGGTGTTACCATTCTATTTGTGGTTGTAAAACTCTTCTCTGCTTAATGAAATAAATACGCGCTTCGCCGTGATCTAAAAAAACAATTCTCAATACAACATTATGTTTTACTCCTTACTTTGTGAGCAATAAAATTCAGGTTAACCATACTTGTTACACCATCTGCCTCGCCAAACGGAGTCATGATGCTAATCGGATGCCGCAACATCAAGGTCCAAGGAGCTTTTCCCCTGTACCTCCAAGGAACAATCATAGGCTCGGAGGTCCACATACTCATCGACTCGGGATCCACCCACAACGTCGTCGACATTAACATTGCCCACAACATTGGACTGCTCGAACGCTGCATCAACACTTCCATCATTGTCGGAAACGGGGAGGAGACACCATGCCGCACCGTGACATTTGCAGTACCACTACGGATCGGCACCGACAGCTACAACTTTGATGCACTCCTCATCAACCTCGGCCACGACGTCGACGTCATACTAGGAACTGCATGGCTGGCAAGCCTTGGGCGTGTCGTGTGGGACCTCATCGACAGAACCCTCCACTACGTCCGTGATGGGCGCCAACACTTACTCCACGCCCGGCAGAATTGCAAGCTCCACCAACAACTCGTCTACCGCTCCCCCTACCACACCAGCCACTAACACTACGCCCCTGCATCATGGCGCACAGAGGACAAGGACGTCTGCCCAACATCTTCGACAACTTCACCAACCGTGACAACACCTTCCTGGACCAACTGCGCAAGGCAATTCGGCAGGATCGTGACATGCATGCGATCACAATTGCCATTGCAGATGACAAGGCGGCAACCGCATGGAAGTTCACTGACGGCATCCGCTTCTACAATGGCCACCTGTTCATCACAGCAACTTCATCCCTTCTTCCTGACATCCTAAGCAACATTACACAAGATGGACCAACAATCATCAGGAGGTTAGCAGTGGGAGCCTATCAACCACCCACAACGAACCAGGAAGTTGTCATGCCTTCATTTATCCTGTAGG
>CM041638.1:8995196-9154865 GCA_023333625.1 Bothriochloa decipiens
CCTTAAAAATGCATGTCGACAATTTAAAATGAAGTACTAAAAATTAAATTTTTGAAAACGACCTTGGATGATAAAACATCCAAAATAAATTTTATAGATCTTAAAAAGTTATGAAATATTGTAGTTGAAATTTGTTTCATTTGAGTTCATCTTGTCATGATAAACTACAACAGAACTTCAAAATTTTAAAATTTGAATTTTGTAAATGACCTCGGTTAGAAAAATATCCAAAATAAAAAGTGTAGATCTCGAAAAGTTATGAAATTTTGTAGTTGAACACTTTTTTATTGGAGTTCATTTTGTCATGCTAAATCTACGTTTAAATTTCTTAAATTTAAAATTCAAATTTTGTAAACGACCTCGGATGGAAAAACTTCCTAAACAAAAAGTGTAGATCTCAAAAAGTTATGAATTATTGTAGTTGATAACTTTTTTATTTGAATTCGTTTAGGGCCTTAAACAATTAAATTACTCTCGGTTTAGTATAATATGTGGGGAACCAAAATGGACACATGTGATAGTGTAGTGCAGTGGTTAAGGCAAGAACTGCGCGAAGGAGAGGTCACGAGTTTGAATCCAACTAGGGGCACGAAGCGTGCGATTTTCGCGCAAAAAATGGCTTGACTAGCGACGGGTGGGCGTGAGCTGCGATTTTCGCGCAAAAAATGGCTTTACTAGCGACGGGTGGGGCGTGAGCTGGTGGCGGCCTTCCCGAGTTTAACAAAAATGTTTTGCTTTTTTTTTGAATTTTTTGTTCGAAATCGAAAATCGATTTGTAGGGGTGGTTCAATCACCAACTACAAATCGATTTGTAAGGGCGGTTGGCAAACCGCCCCTACAGTGGGGGCATTTGTAAAAAAACCCCGCAGGGGCGGTTTGGGGAACCGCCCCTAAAAACCCCCCTGGCGTAGTGTGGAATCCTTAGCAAACAAGAAGATTGGACAGTGACACCACTAACCATCCCTAGGCGAGGTGTTTTTCGCGGCTCCCCCGTGTCTCCGGCAGCCAGGGCTGCTGTTCTCTGCCTCGCCACGTTGTTGGCCGCCATACCTGCACTACTCTCACACGACGCATTGACTTCAGCCATGGCTGCCCCTTCTATGCCCTTGACATCGACCTGGCAGTGAGCCACGGCCGCCATACCTCCTTAATCTTCCTCAATTCAGTTTCATTTTTCAAAGAATATTAAGAGGATGGCCAGAGCTATAAAAGAACCATGAAATAAAAGTTAGCTCTCATTTGCAACCTTATGCCCATCACCAGCAAACTGCTTCTTGTTTCACAATGATTCAACAAGGACCAAAGTTTGGAGGGGAAACAGCTTATATATATTATTTCCAAGAACAATACTGGGGGGCATGGCAGGTTTCGGGACGACACACAAAAGTGCAACAGGCATGATGCTATGGAGTTCAAACCCAAAACGTGGTTGTTTTTCTTCCATTCCAGCAGTCTGTAATTATAGCACAAGATAAGGTAGACTCGTCATAGAGATAAGTGCATAATGTGTCTGAACAAGCAAGTTCCAATGATAGAGATAGTCATGGATGCTATTGACAAGTGCAACGTGCCCATGTTTGAATTAAGGCCTCATTTTTCACTAAAGTTAACCTTGGACACTTCATCGACTTTCAACTGACTTCATGAAAATTGCCAACATATGTATCCCTATTTTGGTCTTTTTTTTTCTGGAATCATTGCTCTCCCTAAAAAAAAAGCATTGTTCATCTATACAGAATGTACTACCATTGTTTCTAAGTTTGAGTGACCAGATCTTCTTTCTTCTTAGGAATTTAGGATTAAGGTATATGTACTAAATATAAACTGAGTACATAGATGGGCATTAAGGGGTCTCCAATTGAAAAGGCTGTAGGTATTGCTTCACTTTCACAGGTAATACAATGCATTGTAGCACTGAAAGAGAAAAGACATGGCCTTAGCTGGGCAGTCATCTAGCCTTGCTTTCTTTGCTAATATATCTGCAGCCATCTTTGTTTGTTGTCTGAATCTTGGTCCCCTGAAAATGAATGCCGACATTGAGGTTTTGAGGGCATGGAATTGATGTATCAATCGGTCGTGTAGTCCACTAATGCCCTTCATTATCGCTGGAGATGCACGCTCTGATGCTATAGCAACGTGGCGAGTATTTATTTTCACTGAGCAAGTTAACCTGCCGCAAGCATAGTTTCGCCAATCTTGCTGCAATGAGCATTGTCTAAGATCCATTGCTAGAGGAGCAGGTTGTCCCCTGCAGACCAAATTGAATGAAAGTTGCTGACAAGTGACATCCGCAATAATAATTAGACCCTATTTGGTTGAGCCATTACTGGATACATACATTTTAGCAAGGAGTTGTGCCAAACATCACCTTACTACTTATTGGCCTTTCACCATCTCCATCCGACCATCCCACATATATAATAACAGTTGTGCTTCCTTCCAATCTCTTTGCTGCAAGGGATTCTAGGTACTTACCACAATAGAAATTGATGTATATAGAGTAGAAGCATAGAAGGCTAGAATCATAGTTTGGAGGAGATGATGAGGGGATCCCTTTAATTTCCATTAGTCCTTAGTATGATTTTTTGTCCTGATAATGATTTAGAAATGGGAGGTGGCAGGAATTTGAAGGCAGGAATTCAATGTGTAGGAGGAGACCCAAGATAAAATGAAGTTCTTGTACAGCATTTCAAGCATACATGAACATGTCACGCAGCACCAGCGGTTGTTGGATGTCGAAGGGCAGGTCCAGTGCTGATTCTAGCCCTCTTGGTTGATGAAGCTTCATGATTGTTACCCTCCTGGTTGATTCTAACACAAAGGACGGGGAAGACCATTTCCAGCCAATCTTTCTGTAATGAGAATTGCCTGAGCTCCATTGCTAGAGGATCAGATTGTGTCACACCCCAAAATTTCTATTTTTAGGATGTGAACCGAAAATATTAAATGAAATAAAGGATTTATTAATTTTCTAAAATTGGCCAATATTCAATTCTTTTGTTGTCACTATAAAATGATAAAAGCGTGGCTTTATAAAACTTTTATGAATTAAATTTAGGAGGGTTTGAGTGGTGCCTTGCTTTTGTTGTGTTGGTGTGTGAAAAATGAATTTCTAAACCTCGAGCAAGTCACGGCTTTTCGAGTTTGGAAAATAAAGCTTTCAAAGTCGCTAATTCAAAATGTGTTCAATGTTTGGTCTTCGAAAAGAGAAAGCTTCTCTTTACCCTCTACTGCTTCCACCAACGTGTTAGCTTGCCACCATCCCCTAGCAAGCTCTAGTGACCCTAGGCTAGTCTCTAGCTCTTTCTAGCAAACTTTAGTCAGCCTCGTCTTCACTCTGGCCAGCCGTAGCTTTCCCTGGCCAACCCTAGCTTGCTCTGGCCTCTCCTATCCTCAACCGGCCAGCTTTGGCCAGCCCTGGCCAGCCCCAGCCGGCCATGGCCATCCTCGGCCAGGCCAGCAGTAGCAGCAGCCGGCCGCTATCGGCCAACCTAGGCCAGCAAAGGCCAAAGGTAGCAGCAGCACAGCCAGCAGGCCGCCAGTAAGCAGTAGCTCGCGGCCCAAACCTACTAGCGGCCGAACCCAGCAAACCGTCCTGCTGCGGCCCAGCATCCACAGCCCGCTCCCACGACCGTCGTCACCGCGCGCGCTCGCCCTCTCCTTCTTGGGCCGCCAGGCCAAGGCCCAGCAAGGCCGCCGCACCGCCGTCCGCATCCTCCTCTCTTGCTCTGGCTGACAAGTAGGGACCACCCCGTCTTCGTCCACCTCCGGCTCGTCCCCGGCCGGGACACCGAGTCGAAGCCCGACTCCGACCCGCGCCACCCGTGTCGTCCGCTCGGTCGCACCACCTTGACCCCAGGCTATTTAAGCATTTAACCCGCACCCGCAACCCCTCTCCAAACCCTAGCGCCATCTGCCTTGCTTTGCTCGAGTCGCCGCGACACCAAAACCCTAGCCGCTGCTAAAGCTCCGCCGGAGTCAGCAATTGACCGCCATCCACGGATCATCTTCATCATCAACTAGCTGGAAAGCATCGCCTTGATCTCCTGAGCACATTGGTACCATCTTTACAGTTCGATTTGGTCTAATCTGAGCCATCACCGTGTGCAGGGCGCCGCCGTTCGCCACGCCAAGCCGCACGCCGTCCCCGCTTCGCCTCGGTCTTCATCTTCTTGCTAGGTGAGCGCGCGGCGTGAGTTTCTCTCTCGAACGGTACCGGTCTCGTTGCTGATGATGGCCGGAGTCGCAAGGTCCAAGTTCTCCAGCGAGCTTCGCTCGCCGCCGGCAATGGCCGCCGCTGGACAAACCGTCGTCTCCGGTGACTTAAGTTCCGCCGGCCAACCCCAGCCGCCAATCCGATCCGGACGGCCCAGATTAGATCGGGCGTACCGGTCAACCGGGAGTCTACCGGCCCCGCCAGCAGCCGACGTGGTAGCCACGCTGGCACCACGTGCGCGCCACCTCAACGCCACGCATGCGCTGACCGCGTCAACGCGGCCAGGCTGCCGACAGCCTTGGCACTTTTGCATAAAAGTTCCTAGTCTTTTTAGTATTTATGATTTAGTCCACCGCAGTTCAAATCAGGCTGCTATTTTTGCAGTTTTAACCCTGAAGCCGTCGATATTTATGCTTTAGGTCCAAAATAGGTTTTATTTCAGTTTTTAAATTTTTTTTAAATACAAAATTAGTTCTGTTTATTTACGGTTATGCCCCTGACCTTGTTTTAGCCATAAGTTTCACGTTTTAACTCTGTTTTTAGCAAACTTATACTTTTTGGAATCGTATCGATGTAAGCTACGCGATCATAGTGACATTTACCACATTCTAGGATTTTCAAAATGAGATGTAGTTGTGGGTTAGAATAATGATCTATCAACGCCTCTTTCTAACATGTGAATAGCCTAGGTCAACCTCGTTAGTTGTGCCACCACAACGATAGCTCCTTTGTTGGTCACTCTTATGCTCTCATGATCGTAGTAACGAGCTCTACCGTGTAGACCGCTCTTTCTTTAGTGTTTCTTTTGATTGATGATTGTTCTTAGCTTTGTCTGTTTGTGTTGTTTGTTTGCTACGAGTAGACGAAGAGTAGTTCATGAGTGCTAAAGATCGGGAGTTGAGGACCAACAAGTGCATTGGAATTGGAGATCAGAAGCTACAAAATGGAAGATAAAGATGATGTTTCTCTAAGTACATTGCTTTGGGTGTAAAGCAAGTCTTAAGGCAAGTATAGCTTGGGTTTTATTTATGTGACTATGATCTTGTGACTTAATTAATGTTTAAGCAATAAAACTATAAAAATGACTTTTTAGCAACTTGAGGATTTATCTATAACAGAACCTTCGGGATTTACAGTACAGCTATGAGGGCTGTATGGCTCTGGTTTTAGCTCAGTATGAGTACCTTTTCTAGTTAGTTAGGGTGCCTAGTTGGTATAGGACAGCCTCTGTCCTTATGGGTATAGCCGGGAAGGAATGTACCATATTGGAAGGGGGGTTCCTATATCTAACGATCTGGCAGCCTAATTGGTTGGACAAACCTTTAAAAGGCTTCATAGTGAACCCTGCCGGCCTTCCTTGGTAGTGGGCTAAGAGGTTAGCTACCTCGGGCAAAAGGGCAATTCACGGCTCACAGTGAAAGTATACACCTCTGCGCAGAGTTTAATAAACTGGTATACTAGTCCTGCTCAAGGACACGAGCGGCCTTGAAATCTTTACATTAAGATGATGACTTTTGATTGCTAACATGTTTATGGTTTACCGTTTTATGTTTCATATATTACTTATGTTACATTGATCATGAGTTGATGGGTACTGCCCTATTGCTATATTTACGGAGTTCAACATGGACTCACTCTTGCTATTCCCCCACACCTCAGGACGAGTGTTAGGCTTGTTGTCAACCAGTCAGTTGGATCCAGTGGAGTGAAGTCTACATCCGGAGTTTGAAGTCGTCTTTCCGCTGATTGTTCATTAGGTGATCTTTTATATATATTATGTACGTTATATCTAAAGTATTGTAATTGATACTATTTATAGCTATATGTGAGATTTGTCCTTTAAGATTCACATATAGTGTATATCTAGTTTTGTCCTTAGAACCGGGTGTGACAGATTGTCCCTACAGAGTAACTTAGAATGATAATTCGCAAGTCGCTGACGTCCGTAATAATATTCAAGCCTGTTTATTTATTCGAGCTCGGGCCGACTCCAGCTCTACTCATCCACTATAGCAACGAGATGTTTTAATCTCTTCTCTCAAAACAAACTAGGAGGTGTTGAAACTATTATTTTTTTGCTTTACTAGGAGGTGTTTATGTATTAGAGCTTGGGCCGACTCTGGCTCCTCTATATATATACTGTGACTCTGTTAGCCTCACTAATTATCGGCCTTTCAGCATCTCCATATGACCATCCCTCATGAAGTATATATAGCGCTTCCTTCCCATCTCCTCGCTAGAAGGGATTCTAGGTACTTAGCTGTCAGCCCAACTTGACTGATACTACTGCCAAATCTGTGTGTCTATATATAGTAGAAGCATAGAAGGTCTAGAAATATTATTGTCTGCAGGATGCTAAGACGATTCCATAACTTTCCACTAATGCTTGACATGAATTTACCCGATATATACAATGGTAATCGTGTAGAAATGGGAGGTGCCAGGAAATTTGAAGGCCCGCGTTCAACGAGCGGCAGGAGGCTCCCAAGAAATACTTGTTCATTAATAGAAACTGTAGCAATTAGACAAAAACTAGTGGCTTGGAATGATTTACCACCTTGTATCATTAATATTGTGTTAAACCAGAACTTACATCCTAATGGACTGTTGTCGATTAAACCAGGAAGAAGATATTTTGCTAGAACTTACAACCTAGCAATGATACATAATGATGTTCCTAACATTAATAAATGCTTTTGGCAAATAAAAGCTCCGTTGAAAATCAAGACCTTTTGTGGTAACTCTTCGTTAAGAGCAGACAGCAACCTTGGTCTGAGTACAGAAAATTAAAAGAATTCGCAGGTATCAAAAATCATGATTAGTAGGCTCTCAAGTGAAAACTGCACCTTGGAGAACCAAGAAGTGGTCACCCAATGGCAGGCCTAGTGCGCCTAGTGTAGTACAGAGCCGATTATATGGCGATGTAGGAGAGACTCATTCATTCATATATTGCTAATAGCCTAATACAAAAATGATTAAGGCAAGTGTGAGCGAAGGGCACATACGAGCCGTATTCGAATTCAAATGAAAATATGATAAAAGGTAGTATCCAAATCCGGTTTCGTTTATACGAATGCATTGTTCCCGTCTCTAGCCATGCTGCTGTTGAATTAGTGCCAAGCAGCTTTTAACAGTGTCCAAGCTGCGTCTCATGCCAGTTGCCACATTATTAATCACAAAAAGCTAGCCGCCGAGGCTGGAGGTGCTGTCCAGGCGTCGGAATTGGCGGGGTCGGCGCCACCGGCCGCTAGAACGTCTTCTGGAACACCAGTAATGTAGGCGATCGTGTCGGTGGTGTTTCCAGCACCTGCAACCGCGCGCGGACACCTGATCAACTCTGCTCACCACAGAGTCCGTTTTCTGGAACAAACGACCGAGTGACTCGTCAGCAGTCGATCTTCCACGACTCTGTCCAGAATCTCACGCATCATGTTCTAGAAACTAGAATCCTGCAAGCTGCTTCGTCATGGTCTCTAACTGCGCTGAAACAGCACCAACCGACTTCGCCTTTTCTTGCTGAACTTCGTCGGCTTCCTCTTGAGCGCAAGTCTGGAGAGCCCCAAACGCAACCAATCGCTGCTCCTTGCCGACCCAGTTAACATCGGCAGACGGCACGGACCTATGATTTCACAAGAACGACCCCCTAACGAGCCGTCGGGGATTACAACCGTGATCAAAGCAAATGGGCAACTGAGCAAGAAATTGATGTTCAATAAGGGGAATCTGATACCAATTGTCAAGCTGTGGTGGATCACACATGACTGGATTCTGAGTAGAACTAGCTACCAATTGCAACTTGGCAAAACTAAAGAAGAGAAGAACAGGTATGAAGAACTGTAATAATATTACCTACTGAATATAACTGAATAGCTAACTAAATGCTTACTCAAAAAAAATAGCTAACTAAATGAAAAATAACAGAATTCAGGGGTTTGGTGGTTCCACCCTTCCGCCCTCTCGGCAACAGGCCAGATACAGCACTAAAGGCCCAAGGCCCAAACACTTACTCGGTAATAAGCGAGTATTTGATTGTCACTGAGGAAGTTAATCTGCTGCAAACCTAATTTGCCAGCAGATCTTGCTGCAATGTGGACATCCACAATAATAATTATGCCTGAGCCATGGCTAGCTTTGTGCATTGTAGTAAGGAGTTCTGGAGTTGTAACTTCACTACTTATTGGCCTTTCACCGGCTCCATCCGAGATCCAACCATCCCACATGTATAAGTAGTGACCATCTTCCTTCCCGTCTCTTCGCTATAAGTAGAAGGGATTCTAGGTACTTGCCACAACAGAAATCTATGTATACATTGTAGAAGCATAGAAGGCTAGCTAGAACCATGTTTTGGAGGATTTCGAGGGAGGGCATTCCGTTATCTTCCATTAATCCTAGGTATGATTTTCTCCTGATAATGGTTTAGAAATGAGAGGTGCCAGGAAATTGCAAGGCCGAAGCTCAATAACCTGCTGGAGGAGACTACATTGAATTTGTTGCGCTTGTTGAATTTGATGTTCTTGTATACCAATTCTAGCATAGCTGAAAGAGAGGCCAAGCAACAGCCCTTTGGTTGGTCGTTTCATGTGTAATGCTGGCTTTGATCTTAAAATTAATAAAGCTTCCCTTATTGAAGAAAAAAAAAAGTTAGTTAGCCTAGCTATAATATGTGCTCCTCCTTTTAGTTTACCATCAGAAGAAGCTTCTGTTGACTCACAGTTTTTTTTTGATGAAACTAGAGGGGCCGGAGCCCCTGTAGGAATTTATTAAAAAAAGTATACAACAAAAGAGTCTTAGAAAAAGGCTCAAACGAGAGCAAAAAACAAACAAAAAACAAGGGGAGCGCAAGCTACAGCTCACCCAGGCCTATCCCTATGGGACTTTTGGGGAGGTGAAGAAGATAAACCAAACTCTAAGGGCAATTACAACTGCTGAATCCATTGATCAAAGCTCTGAGAGAGGTTGTCCTTAACTCTGAAGGAGACCTGTCTAATCTCTTTGAAGAACAGCGCTTTGCACTCCTCAATTCCAAGCTGATTATTGTTGAAGATGGCCTCATTTCTGGCTTTCCAGATTGTCCAACACATTAGGATGATCGCCACTATGAAGAATCGGCTATTGATCTGAATTTTGAGTCCCTCGACATTGACCAAGGATCCTTCATCTGGAGAGGTTTGGAGCTCAAGTATGCTCCAGCATTGCTGAGCGAACGGGCACTGCCAGAAGAGATGTGCAAGTGTTTCCTCCCCTCCATGGAAGCAAACGGCACAATCATATGATTCAAGTGCCATTTGTTTCCTTCTAAGGATATTCCTTGTGCTTAATCTGTCCATCAGTAAAAGCCAAAAGAACACCTTGTGTTTTGGCTGACAGGGAGATCTCCAAAGGAATTTGAATGCCTGATCAATGACCTGATGGCCCATCAGTTGCTTGTAAGCTCTAGCAGGCTTAAACCTTGCTCCCCCATTCTGCATAACCCAACAGTCCCTTTCATCTGCAATAAGTCTTCCTTGGATCTGTTGATGGATAGACTGAGCCTGGTTGAACGCCTCTTGGGATAGAGGTAACTGAAAGAAGTTGTAGAAGTTTCCTTCATTGACTGCCTTTTGAACTGTTATATTCTTATTTTTTTGCAAATGAGAAAGCATGTGGGAACAGAGATTCTAGGGTTGGGCAAGTCCAGACATCTTTCCAGAGCAGACAAGTCACACCATCCCTGATTTGAATTGTGACCATTAACTTGAATGATTCCAGCAGTTTGAGTACATCCCTCCTCCAGAATGATCCCTTTCTGGTTGCCCCAAGGAGTTTGCCATTTCTGTAGTGCTTCTCCCAGACAATGTTTACCCAGGGGATGTCAGCTCTGTTAAAAAAATTATCAAGGTTCTTCATTAAGAGAGCTTGGTTCTGGTGCTCTAGGTCTATGATCCCTAGACCTCCCTCAGATTTTGATTTGCAAACAAGCTCCCAAGCTGCCTTTGGTCTACTGCCACCATTGATGTCACTGCCCCTCCATAGGCAGTTCCTTTAGAATTTGTCGATTTGCTTAATGACACCTTTTGGACCAGTGTGCACATATAGTATGTGGGAAGGGCTAAGAGGACAGCATTGGTCATTTGGAGCCTACCAGCTTGGTTCAACATTGTGGACAGTCCTCCCAGTCTTCTCACACTTGTTTACCAATGGTAAGAAATCAATTATTCTTGGTTTGGTGGTGCCCAAGGGTAGGCCAAGATATGTGAAAGGCAGGGAGCCTTTTGAGCATCCAAAGGTCCTGGCTAGCAGGTCTAGCCTTTCTTCACTGATATTTATAGGCAACATCATGGACTTATTGAAGTTCACTTTTAGGCCAGTGGAGGATGAAAAGTTTTGCAGTACTGTCTTGAGAAAGAACAACTGATTAGGATCACCCTCCAGAATTATCAAGGTGTCATCTTCATATTGTATGATGGGGAAGCTGGTTTCTGAAGTCATGGGGATGGGTAGTCTAAGGAGACCCATATCTTTAGCTCTGTTGACTAGTGTCTGAAGGAAGTCTGTAGCCATGAAAAACAAGAGGGGAGATAAGGGGTCACCCTGTCTGACCCCCCTTCTGCAATGGAACCTTTTCCCTGGTTTTCCATTCAACAGGACTGATGAGGTGCCAGAGCTGAAGATTTCTTTCATCCATGCCAACCATTTCTCTCCAAAACCCAAGGCTTCCATAACTTTGAGCATTGCTTCATGTTCAATCTTATCAAAAGCCTTCTCAAAATCTAGTTTTAGGATAAAAATTTCTTTTTTTGACTGGTGACATAAGTGGATATATTCAAAAGCCCATGCTAAGCAATCCTGAATTGTCCTAGACTTGATAAACCCATACTGGTTTTTGTGGACAAGATCTCTGATGTGAATCTGTAGTCTATTGGCTAGCAGCTTTGTGATTAGCTTGATGGAGGAGTTTAGGAGAGAAATTGGCCTGAATTCATGAACAGTCCTGGCATTTTCTACCTTTGGGATGCGTGTAATGAAAGAAGAGTTGATGCTCAGAAGGCAACAAGTATTGTTATAAAAGCTGTCAAACAAGCTGTAGAAATCATGCTTTATTGCTGGCCATGATGCTTTCATGAATTCATTGTTAAATCCATCTGGTCCTGGTGACTTGTTGTTTGGGAGGGCTTTCACAACTGCATCAATTTCCTCATGAGAGAAAGGCTCTTCTAAAGACTGCAAATTTGAATTGGCTGGATCAGAACACTTGGAGCAATGATGAACCCTGAGAAGTCAGTGGTTCCCAACCTATCTTTGAACTCATTCCATAGTAGTTGCTCCTTCTCTGCATGCTGATAGAAGGTTGTGCCATCAGAGCTGACTAACTGTGTGATCAGGTTATGTTTATGCCTTTGAGTAGCATGGGCATGCAAGAACTTAGTTCATGCATCCCCTAAGTGGACCCATTTTATATTGCCTCTCTGTTTCTAGTAAACTATTTGTTTATCAAGCAGGTTGATTAGATGATCATTCAGAATTTTCTAAAAGTTCCACTCAGCCATACTGAGATCCCTGTGTTTAGCTAGTGTTTCAAGAAAGAGAATTACCAATCTGACATTTGCTATTATGGATTTCAAATTTCTCATAGATCTCTACCACAACCTGAGACTCTTCCTGAGTGCTTTGAATTTTACTGTAATTTGTTTGGCCCTGTCATTAGTGTTGACAGGTGAGCTCCAGCTCTGATGAAGAACTGCTTGGTATTCTTGATAATTTAGCCAGTAGTTTTCGAATCTGAAAATGCAACTTTTAGGGATGGCATTCGAAATGCAAACCACACAGGGGCATTGATCAGATGGGGGCATGTCCAGTGCATAAGCAGAAGTTGAAGGGTATGAGATATTCCAACTACATGAAGTGAAAACCCAATCTAATTTTTCAAGGAGGGGTGGCTGTTGTTTATTAGACCAGGTAAATCTTCTGCCCTGTAAAGTGACTTCATTCAGACCCAGTTGACTAATTGCTGCATTAAGCCTGAACATCTCATTGATATCCCCTCCTGGTCTGTTTCTATTTTCTAGCTGTCTTATTAGGTTAAATTCCCCTAGAATTAACCAGTCTAAATCATGGTCCAAGGCTAGGTTCTTGAACCAGTCAATGAAGGCTCCCTTTCCTTCAGGTTGACAGGGGCCATAGACACAAGTGAGTAACCATTTTGAATTATCGTGCTTAGAACAGAACTCCACTATGATTGCATAGTTGTTAAAATTCTGTAGGGTTCCAGTAAACAAGACTCCCTTCCAGGCAATGAGTATCCCCCAAAGGCCCCCACTTAAGGCATGAATTCAAAGCAATCAAAACCTGCTGGGCAAAAATTCTTTAGGAAATTGAGGTCAAAGGAGCCCCTCTTGGTTTCCTACAGACAAATGATATCACAGTGGGATTCTAGAATTTTGTTCTTAACTGCCTCCCATTTCCAGGAGGAATTAATTCCCCTAACGTTCCAAGACAGGACTTTCTAGTTTCTGGATGAGTTATGATCCATGGTGAAACAAAGTGTCCACAACATAGACAGGGTATATGCATAGCATACATCCCCCTATTTGCTTAGGCTGGTAGAACTGCAAAAGCATCCTCACATATTGTATCAGAGTACAAGCAAACTTGATGTAGGTTCTGACCAGATAACTGAATATTTGATAACAGCCACAACATTGGGCACATCAACCTTAAAACAAGTTCTGATAACTGCATTGCTGCCAGCAACCACAGCACTGAGTACATAAAACTTAACACAGGTTCTAACCAACTTAACAAAAGTTCTGACATTTGAGAAACATAGCAAAAGCTTCTGAAACTATTTAGGATCCCTTTCTCCCTTTGGGTCCTCCTTGATCTTCTTCTGGCTCCTTCTCCTTGCCCTTCTTGCTCTTCTTTCTTGCTATGGGGCCCTGCTTCCCTCCTTCTCCCAGCAGCTTGTCCTCTGACAGATCCTCCTGGTCCAGACTGCAAAACTGAGAGCCCAAGTTTTTGATTACTTTGGCTAAAAGAGTTGGGGGGTCACAGGTGGTGCACCTTCTATTAGTGCAACCTGAGTGATTAAAGCCCTTATTAGTTGCCTTGATTCTATCACTCCTTCTTACCTCTGTATCCAAAATTGGTGCAGGCCTCTTGTGTGCCTTCTTGCTGGCTGAACCCCTAGGAGTTGCCACTTCCACACCAGTTTCTATGTCTGTATCACCAGTAGATGGGGTACCATTGATTTTAGAGATACTGACTGAACTAAAAGCAGAAGGGGAACAAATAGGTAGGTGAAGGGTCATATTACCTTCCTGGTCACTTAGGAAGCTAGCACCTCCCGAGGCCAAAAAGTCCTTTGCCCAAGAGAAGGATCCTGGGGAAACAAGCAGGTTGGCAAAAAAGGGGACCCAATTTGTTGGAAGCCTGACAAGAGTGGAGTCTGATTTACCTCTACCCAACAGGTTTTCCCAAAGAGAAGCAGCATTTCTCTCCTTCTTTCTGGCTTCCCAATCTTGGTGAGCATTCATGAACTGGCCCTATAGCCCTGGTATGAGAACCCTTCCAATCTGCATGTGTTGATGTCGGGGATGGCTGTCATTGATTGGCAGGATTGGAGCCTCCTCAATTGGTACCACCTATTCAGCATTGAGAGTAGGGATAACAGCCTCCTCAAGCTCTGCATTCAAATTTACCTGGGCCTCCTTTGGCTCTACATTCAGGTTCATCTGGGCTTCCCCTAGTTCTGCATTCAAATTCACCTGATGGTGGGCCTCATTATGTATATGGGCCAGGCCATTTTCAGCATTTTCAGCTGGCCCATCCACCTCCTGATCCATCTCCTCATCTGCCAGCAGATCATTGAGCTCCTGCATCTCTTCATCATTTAACATGTGGTCAGCTGGTATTTCCTCATCGAGCACATTGATTAGCACATTGGGAAGCAAAGGAACCTCCATATGAAGTTCATTGGCCAGCTGAAATAGATTTTCCTCTTCAGGCAGTGGGGGAGGGAGTACATTAACAACTGCTTCTTCTGCCTCAATTTCTACCCCAATCAGATCATTTAGTTCTAGAAAGCCCTCCTGATGAGGGACAGGGTTGATGATGACCTCCTGAGGATTTTCCTCAAGACCAGCTGGGTTATTCAGATCAATTTCATTATTGTGCCCAATCTGTTCATTTTGTTGAACCTGATTATGTTGCTGACCATTGTTAAGTTGATTCTGAGGCCATGGGTCCCAATTGACACCCTCAGCCTGATTGTCCTGCCCTCCAGCATTACCATTGCCCTACTGATTCTACTCATCACCCATTTGTTCATTGTCCTCTTGTCCCCAATCAAGTTAATATTCAGGTCAGGCAGGACAGGCCCTGCTCCAGGCTGACCCAGTCCATAGTAGATAAAGGGTGGGGCAACACCAAGAGGATATTGGGGAACAGATTCTTCATCTGGTGGGCCTGCTCCAAGCAGATTTTGCTGCAAGATTTCACACTGCACAGTCCAAGATTCACCTTCCAAACCAGATGCTTCAGAAAAAACAATGAAGTGAGGGACTGACAGTACATCAGTAACTCTAGCTTTGATAATGACCCTAGCCAGACCAAATCCATCTTTCTGCCAGTCAATGAATTGGCCAAAAGACCCAATAGCATCTTGAAAGAACACCTCATCTTGATAATTAGCAGGAAAATCCATTAACATTAACCAACATTCAGCATTTAAATACTTCCTCCTCCAGTTTCTACCCTTGTTTTGTTCAACAAACGTGAGATGCACATTGTCAAACTGGATGGGGCTTTCCTGAATAAGCCTATCTCTGTCAAGACCCCTATCAAACCTGATGTATGCCTAACCCAAAGCTGATTTCTAAACCTCCCTAACTCTGATTCTGCGCTCCACAAAGAACTCCCTAAGAACCTCATCAAGGACCCCAAAGTTGAGCACATTACCAGGCAAAGGATTGATGGTGACTATGGCGAGGTCCATGTTCATCGGCTGCTCGGCTGCGGCTGGCACGCTTGGCGCCGGGACCTCCGCAGTTCTTGGACCGGGGCTTCTTGAAGCCACTGCCTGCACCATCGTCGAACGATTAACCACATCGTGCCACACCATGTTGCGTGCACGAATGGCTGGGGGTCGACGCGCTGGAAGGCCATGTCGTCGGAGAGAATGGGTTCCCCGGCGGTAAGGCCACCGTCACCGGGGTGGAGTAGAGTGTACTGTAGCTCGGCAGTGGGGTTTCTGGGGGGTTATTCTGGGAAGTTGATGGGGTGACCGTACACGTTTGCTGGTGTATATCACTGGGAGGAATTAAAGACCAGCCTCGGGGATCTAAAGGGTCAGCCGGCGGCGTTGGCCTAGTTCGGCCCAGATGGCTCGGGCCCTTTGAGAAAACAGCGGGGATGATGATTTCTGGAGTTATGGTTAGCTTGGCCCAAGAGGGAGCGGTGGCCCGGACCATTTCCCCAAACGATTTGAACAATGGCGGCGACCCGCCCTCGTTTGGCGCGCTGAACCAATTGAGATGATTAGCGGCCGCCGATTTTCCCTTAACTACATCAGATGACTACTTTTCCACTATTTTTTTCAAAAATGATGGGTTCACACTCATCCCGGGGCACGAGACAGAAATATGCCTGGGTTTAAAGCAGACTTTGCATCTGATAGGCCAACGGCAGCGGCTGCGATTATGGCCGTGGTTAAGGCACCTTGGGCAAACAGGACGGGAAGAACAATCAGAGGAAGAAGATCGAGCAGCATTGGTGAACTGGGGACTACGACGGGCTGGGTTGGGGTTGCCAAGGGGTGTGGCATTGGCACCAGATAGAACGTCGGCACCAAGCGGGATAGAATTGGCTCCAGAAAGAACACTGGTGGGATTGGGTGCGGCATTGACCATAGGACAAACGCTCTTGAGCAGGGAGGCGCTGACAACATCGGCATAGGATTTTGCTTTGGAGTTCTTTGTTTTTTGAAAATTGCCAAGACTTTTCCTCTTCAGCGAGGAAGGAAGCAAATTCCTTACGCCAATTGGGACCGCCCTTCCCCCAAAGGTGAAAGAAGATCTTGTAATCATCACAATCAAAAGAGAAAAGATGGCAAACGAAGAAGCCAACTTCCTTTGAGGCTACACAGAAACTGAAAACCCGATCACGAATGGGGGTAACCTTGAAGCAAATCATGCACCCTCCAATTGAGGCTCTGATGAGTTGACCAACATTCTCAGTTGAGAGCTGAACTTGCTATGGCCGAAAGAGGCAACAAGAATGAAAGAATCCGAAATGGAGGAGGACACAGGTTTGTCCAGAGATGCACGGATTTCATCTTGAACCCGCATCCCGGGGGAAAGAGACAAACTAAGGAGAACCATGGCGAAGCAGAGCAGGACGGCGTGGGTGGGGGGAGGGCGAGGGTGGAGAAGGAGCGGAGGGGATACCGGAGGGGAGCAGAGGTGCTCCGGCGCCGCCGAGAAGGGTTAGCGGGTAGGACGGCGGAGGTGGCCGGCGCGCCGCCGGGCGCTAGGAGGCGGCGTCATCTTCCTGCTAAAAGAAATTGTGTTGGTCGTTGACTCACAGTCACAGCCCACTCCTCTTCAGGTTCCACTTTACACGTGGTCCATTATGTTGCCGCCTTGGCACACACAAGTCAAGCAGGGAAGATCGACGCGCTGAGTTGGCACTTGTCGGACTGTGTTTGCTCTTGGCATGCAGGCACCATCCACTCATCGTGCCCAGCTCCACTCATCGTGCCCAGCACCGGCTCCATCGCCCATTCGCACCGCAACAGGGCTGCCGCCGCTAGAATCACCTTCTACAGATGTACCACAGGGGTGCTGTCCGGGCCCTTGTGTCAGTGGCAGATAAAAAGGGAAGGTTGTGCAACGGGGACTTTAGGAATGCAATGCAAGTTGCTGACCCTGCCGATCCCCACCGGCTGCTTCCATTGCATTGCGTAGCGCCGCACTACGGAAAAAAAAGTAGATGAACGTGACGAAAAGCTTTTGTGAGAGCGTCTTCGTCAAATCACCGTTGATTGTTTCAACACTCGATCAGGAAAATACAAACGCACGTTCTTTCTTCTCTCTTTTTCCTTCCATGTTCATGTTTCAGGTGATCCCAACGCGGTACCGTTTATTAGAAATTAAACTATTCCGGCATCCAACGCGGTACCCAGGACGCAGCCAAAAGCTCAATCTTCAACTATTGAAAAGAAAAGGCGGTGTTTTGCTTTGCATAACGTTTTGCTCAATCTTCAGCCGAAAGCTCAATCTTCAACTATTGAGAACAAATATTTTAGAACAGAGCAAGTAGACCTTTGGTTGATTAATGACTATGTGGGGTCGTCTTGGATTGGGAGGGTGTGAAATCTGCACAGGTTGCTTCGTTTGGACCTGTGATGCTGGGGAGGTTGTGCTTCTTTTGATGTATCATAACTTCTGTGTGATGCTGCTTATTGGCGATTTTGGCACGAAGTATCCTGCCATTTCGTTTATTCGTTTTGTTCTGGATCATTATGTTGATATACACGTTGTTGACTTGGGTCGTCTCAGATTCATTCTTGACTCTTGTCGCATCCTAATGATTCATGATTGTCGTTGTACAATCTATGTTTTTCCTATCAGACAACGCTTTTCCTGCTATCGATGAGTTGTGTGGCTCAGATAATGATACTTCACAATAAAGGCTTCACCAATGATAGTTTAAAGATAGTGGATGCATAAAGTAGCTCACAAGTACACCTCAAGAAGCAGAGTTGCACGATACATGACACTGACAAAGGTGAACACCTCAAGAAGCAGAGTTGCACGATACATGACCTTGACAAAGGTAGGTAGGAGTGGACTTGGAGACCGCAACACATATAGTGCGAACTAGTAGATGCAGGACTAGAACTGAACCTAAACGTAGAAAGATAATCTAACGGCAATCGCAGAGTGCTTAATCTTTTTCCTCAGCTTGGTGCTCGCCTGCTCGGAGTTATGCTCGCGCCATGGATCTCCTCAGCCTAGGTTTCGATTGCCGCTGCCGGCATCTGCAGTCCAGCAAGCACCCATTAGTTACTGCTAGTATTAGCTGCTGTTCAATAAAATATTTTGGTAACGGTATAAATTACAGCGTGCATCATGTTGTAAAATGAATTAAGACAAAACTCAAATTTACCAGAACACCTGGTATTTACTGGTGAGGTGCCCTAAGCTAAGAATCATGCATCAGAAATATGACTATTTGAATTCGAGGTTAGTAAATAAAGCTTTTCTATAAGATGCACTGTTCATCAATCTTCAGTATATAAGTTGTGGTAAAGTTACTTTACTGTCCAGTAGAAAAATCACACCATGGAATGAGCGAGATGTATATTCATGGCAGCAAACTATATATTGTAATAAAGTGATTTGGCACAAGAGAAGATTTTTCAGATCAAAGCATACTCAATGAAGATGTCATTCTACATCTTCCATTGCAGAGAAAAAAACAGAGCACCAAGGTGCAATGTAATGTGTTCCAAAAAAAAAGAACAGTATCTCACCAGGCCTGCATGGCTGAAAGCTCCAGTGGTTCGTTGCCTTTTCAGATGAAGATCCTGCTCGTCAGAAGAAGTGGTCTCCTCCCTTGGATTCTTCCTTAAGTTCAATCCCTGGTGGCCACTCTCTGCATTGCAAACGTCTTGCTTTACATTTTGTGGATTTATTACAATATGCAATTTCTGAAATAGGCTTATTGTTATATGCTTTATTGCAGTAAGTTCTGAATACTAAGAGGGTTAGAATAACTTTTCAGGAAGTAGAATGTAGAAACACTGAATTTGGCAAACAGATATGTGAGCGTCAAATTACTGCATGCTATCCATAGATAAAATATATTCCTAGATGAATAAAAAAAATTTCAATGTTAGATCCAAAACTGTCAATGTTCCTCTGGCTAGCACTTTTGGTGTTCTCACAAGCAATAATATGATCAACAGCAGAGAGGAAAACTCATCCAAGTATCAGAGCAAACTGCAAACCTGCATTTGTCATCGGTGGGAGCTCGGAATTTTTAGTAGGGCTTGTCAAGCAACCAACTGCAGTAGACGAGATTTGAGCACCAGGAGTAAGGGCATGGCATGATGATTTACCTACATTTGTCACTGATCAGATACCATAATTTCTACCAGAGGTTGTCTACTAAAAATAGCATGTGATACTGGAGAGATGCTCTTAGCACAAGGTTAAAAAGTTTTACCTGTATTTGCCAATTGCATCCTGGGAGTAACAAACACATTATGTGAGACTGGAGCAACAAGAGAACCTGTACCAACCGGCAGGAGTGATGTATTAACGAGAGACTTGGGTTTCTAGAAGGGGATAAGTACCAAAATACAATGGAAGACCGGAGCAGCAGGTGTTCTTAGCAAATAATTTGTCGACTTACCTGCATTTTCCACTGATGCCAGCACAGGGTTTATAACAGAGCCTGCCAAGCTACCAACCATATTCTGCGAGAGTGGAGCAGTAATAGCACCTGAAGAAGTTGAACAGTTCGAATTAGTAGCAGGCAGCTACATATGCAAAGTGACATATCAAAGTTTGGTAAGGCTGTTGCATTCAATTTCTTTTATGAATTACCATTCACCTTAATAAACAGGTAAGATATGAGATATCAAGGTACTTATTACTTACTAGTTACAAAGAAACACATTAAAGCCTGACATGGCTGTTACACTTAAGACCTGAAGTGTCAGCCAAATAAGAGATTCGAAAAAAATAGTTAACAGCACATATATCTTCTCATTAAGGATCAATTTCATAGATCAACAGAGCAAACAAAGATGTGCTGCAGTTATTCTCTAATAATGAGAAATTTTAGGGATTTTTCAGTCTTAAGGAGGCTGGTAGTGGCTTTAGAACCGATATTGACAATACTAATAAAATTAGTGCGCTAGATGCAAAAGGACTGGGAGAAAATTTGGTGCAATAGGTGCAGAAACCTGGGCATAACAAAAATGAGGTTAGTCACTGTAGCACCCTAGTTTTCAAATTTCAAAAAAATAGTCAAAATAATTTATGGTGAATAAATAAATGGCAAAATAAATATTTTTATGAAAAAGGAGTTGAAACATGGTAGAAACATGCTTGAGCATTCATGTTGGTGCATATTTTTGTTGTGGTGAAATTTAAAATTGAATTTGGATTCAAAACATGTTTGAATTTGTATTTGAAAAGGGTTTAAATAAATGAAGAATATTTTTCTTTCCCTCTCCTCTCCCTCCTGGCAATCTGGCCTGTGCACCAACCGGCGGCCCGTTTCCTGCCTCCTTTCTCGGCCCGCTGCTCCGCTTCCTCAACGCTCGGCCCGCTCCGCCCTCTCCTTCCTGGGCCGAAGGCCGACGCCGCGTCGTCCGCTCCGCGCGCCGCCGCTCCATCTTGGGCCGCAGGCCGCCGGCCCATCAAGACGCGTCGTCCGCGTCCGCGTCCGCGCGCTCTCTCCTCTTGGTCGCTGACAGGTGGGGACCCTGTCATCGTCGTCCTTCTCCGACCTGGTCCCGACCCGGAGCACCGAAACCAACCCCACGCGATCCGCGCCGCCACGCCACGCCCGGTCGCTCGCCTCATGCCCCAGGCTATTTAAGTCTTGAACCGCATCGCAACTCCGCCCCCAACCCTAGTCAGCGCCGCCTTCGTCGGGTTTCATCGAGCCGTCGCGTGGAACCCTAGCCGCCATTGCCGCCGGCCGCCAAAACTCAAAATTCCCCGCCACCGACGGCTCATCTTCGCCATTAACCGGTTGGCAAGCTCCGCCTTGATCTCCTGCGCACGTTGGTGCCATTTTTCTGGTTAAATTTCATCTAACCCGTGCCGCCGTCGTGCGCAGTCCGCCGCCGTCCGCCGCTCCGAGCCGCTCGCCGACCCCGACACCTCTCGGCTTCCATCTTCTACGCAGGTGAGCGCGGTGTGAGCTCCTCGTTCGTTTGGTACCAGACGGACGGCCAGAAACAGCCCGTACCCCTTCGCAGAGTATTTTTGCAGAAAACCCCCTAGCCTTCTGGCTATTTAATTAAGAGTCCTTAGCACATTCAGCAGAATACGTTCTCTCTGTTGAAAAACGTATCTTCTGTTCAACAGATCTGAAATATGTTTTGTTCTTTAGAAGCGTATTTTCCTTATAACTGCTCCCTAAATACATTTTCTTCTCTGAAAAACATATTTTCCCGTTTCAGTTTCAGAATACATTTTTACTTATTTATAGTTTTGCCATTATCTTTAAAGGCTTATATCTTTCACGTTTTAACTCCGTTTTGGTCCATTCAAATTGTGTTAGGTTCATAATTTCGCAATCTACGCAGTAGTGCTACTGTTGGCATATTTTGGAAACTTTATATTTTAATCTATATCTAAAGTATTTATTTATCTATAGAAAATCTTCAGAAAATCATAACTTCGCCGTTATAACTCCGTTTTAGTGAACTTGATGTCTGTGTGATCATAGAAACAAGTAGAATAGTTTTATAAACATTTTATTCTGTTTTGATGACATTGGTGTATTGTTCCTCTAATAACTCATTATTTGCTTCATGTATGTATGCCCGATTGGATTGTCTGGTGTTGATGGTTAATGTCGAGTTCAGACGGTGAGGGTTTTATTAAGCCAAGTTATTTTGAGGATCAGCAGGACCAGCAAGACTTTGTGAACCAAGGCAAGTATAGCATGGATTTTCCTTGTTACCTATTCATTATAAATAACAATACATATGCATGTGTCTGTTTGATGACCTAGAGATTATAACTAGCTTTGATATCCTGATTTCTTAAACCTTTTTGGGTTGCATTGGGTAGCCAAGATGCTAGTGCTTAGTGATATCATGATCTTGTGGCTTGATGAGTATTTGTGCCATGAACAGTAATAATGACTTTTAACCACCTGAGGATTAATCAATAACGTACCTTCCAGGATTTACAGTATAGCTGTGAGGGCTATATGGCTCTGGCTTTAGCTCAGTATGAGGACCTTTTCTAGCATGTTAGCGGTTCCCTTTATGGCGCAAGGGGGTGTGTTTCGGGTTGGGTGTAGTTGGACCTCTGGCTGTATGAGTATAGGCTGTGGTCGTGTGCCATTAGAAGGGGGGATACTACATCCGTAGGGCACAGAAACCTCAGCGGCCCTAACATGTTAGGCGAACCTTTGAAAGGCTTCATAGTGTACCCTGCCTGCTCTCCTTGGAGGAGTTTTGGGAGTTGCAAACCCAGGCATATGGGCAACACGTCTCACAGTGAAAGTGTACACCTCTGCGCAGAGTTTAATAAACTGGTATACTATCCTTGCTTAAGGACACGAGCGGCCTTGGAACTCCTTACACTAATGATGATCTCTCTTGTCATATTAAATTATTTATATTTTTGCTGTTATGTTTAATATTCATTTATATTACATTGATCATGATGGTTTTAGGAAATACTTGCCACCTTGATGCTGCTTAACTGATCAACTTGATTAACATATAAAAGCTAAATGCAGTCAAACTGTGTCAGTTTTTTTAGCCTCATTAACCCATGTTATGCTTGTTGAGTATGGTTGTGTACTTACGCTTGCTTTACTTTCAATTTTGAAAATCCCGAATGGGTAACAGATGAAGG
The DNA here is from genome assembly GCA_023333625.1 of Bothriochloa decipiens. Classification (NCBI taxonomy): domain Eukaryota; kingdom Viridiplantae; phylum Streptophyta; class Magnoliopsida; order Poales; family Poaceae; genus Bothriochloa; species Bothriochloa decipiens. The sequence continues at coordinate 9,018,009 of CM041638.1, forward strand.
TTGGAATGAGAGCTATCGCGATGAGTACTAGGCTTGATGTTCACCAGTTGATGTGTCCCTGTGTGGAGCTTCTGCAGTAAAGATATCTTAGTTCTTTATTATTTATACGCAATACTCTGTAATAAATATTGGTTCGCTATGTAATAAACAGGGTGATGATACTCTTTGTAATTTATCATCCTATATGTGCGACTGTTCCTAGGGTGCATATAAGACTATTTATGCATTCTACTTTTATCCTTAAAAGTGAAGTGTGACAGTCACAGCAGCAACAACGCTAAGGCAAGACAGTTCCATCTAATTTAGCATGGCATGAAATATGTCAAGTTTGCTTTTCTTTTGCAAAAAATACGAGGGACCCCAATACAAACATTACACATGTACAGCCAAGAACACAAATTGAAGTTGAAATGGGAAGGATGACCCAAAGCTGACTGGCATAATTTTCCTATTGACATACTTCTAAAAGGTATTCAATAAGTAGCCCATTCCATGCAAATCTAGATACTGACTCCATACAGTGAAAATTTTAAAGTAGCCTTATTTGGTGTCTGTAAAAAGTGTGAACTTACCTTCTGTTTCAGTTGTCTGAAGCGGATGGACCTCAAGTTTACCAGCTTCTAAACACTCATCTGAAGGTCAATAAGTTCAACATTAGTAAACATGATATCTGGCTATAAAAATGAGCATGCATAGTCTAACCCCAAACAAATTAGTTAACAGAAGAGACAAACTTAGCTGATAATCAATTTTAGCAACAATAAGCTATGATGTAATAATTTGGGACAAGCTTATAGCGTCCTTGTGTGCTAAAGCTACCAAGCACTAATCAACAAGAAAGTGAGCTTAAGGCTAATCAAGCATAAGCCTGATTTAGAGTGTGAGGACAAGATTGTTTACCAAGAATATCTTCCATCCAATCCAGTGCCTTGATCAAGGTTAACCTTTCTGCAATTGAAAACATATATCTCATTTGCAAATGTTACCAGCCGAAATGCTTAATGACAAAATATTTATAGAAAGAATGGTATTTTACGGTCGCATGTTGTTTCCTGAGAGGGATCTGAAGAAGCTGGCAGTCCGCAAAAGGGGAAAAAAAAGAATGATGTCAACCGATGATCATCATCTCGAACAAAAGATAAGTAACAGCATTTGTGGAGTACCTGCGCCGTCTCAGAAGATACAACTTGGCAACTCCAGCAGGTGATTTTGGCGGCCGGGTCTGTTTCTTTGGGCGACACCTCCGCCGGAAACTGGCAAGATAGATTATGTGTAATCAAACCGACGGAGTATCAATGAATTTGAAACCAGAGATCAGATCGGCAAGCTAGCGAGATTAAAAAAAAAGATCACAAGCTAGCTAGTGTGGAAGCTGGTAGGACACAAAAAAACAGGGAGGAGTGAGGATATACCCGAAGCCAATGGGAAGAACATTGTGAGGCTCCAGTGACTCTCGCGGCATGTGACAGGGAGGACTTGGCATTTGCGACGCCTTTGAGCTCCGGCGTCGCAAATGCCAAATCGTCCAAAATCTCGGCCGCCCTTACCTTGACACGTTTCCAGTCAATCGAGGCCCTATCACATGTACAGTATCTGTTTATTTATTGTGGGCAAGATCTAAATCTGATGCATACTCCTACTGCAAATGAATTTGGATTTGAACCTGGAATCTCTGTATAATAAGTATAATTGTATAAACCAAGCCTGTATGTACCTGGCTTGCTGTGCGTTGAGCAAGATGGAGCGGAGCCTTGTTTGGGCGTGGCAGATGGTTCGTTTGTGGTCGAAGTGCTGCTTGGACAGCTCGAGCCCGCCTTGCCGAAGACGATGTTGGCCAAGGTACCGAAGAAGTCCAAGACGCGGCTGAGGACCATGGCCTCGACGCTTGTTGCGCGCCCGAGGAAGCGGGAGAGGTACAGCTTGGCGTCTTGCCATTGGTCACGCATCACCATCTTCTGCAGGTGCGGCACCCACATCATGGCGTCCGACTCGCTCAGCATCCTGCACGCACGCCATGGCGAGACATGAATGATCCAAGACAAGAAGCAAGCAAGCAGGCAGGCAATCCACCAAGCAGGGACGTACGATTCGTGGGTGGCTTTGAAGCCTTGGAGCCAGAGGAAGCTGAGGAGCCGCCGGTGGCGGTACCGCCTCACGCAGTGGTACTCCGCGCCGCCGTCGCCGAAGAGTTTGGCGTCGCCGCAATCCAGAGGGATCCATATCTCGCGTAACATCTCCGTGCCGCCGCGCTGCGGGTTCAGTTGATTTCCTCGTCAGTTTGGGTGGGCATTCAATTGATTTCCTCGGCGTTCGCGCCGCAATTTATAAAAAAAATAAGTGAGCGTTCTCTTACTTTCTCTCTCCGATCGGCTCTGCCTCTGCTCTCGTCGTTCCCCCGGCCCCTCTCCATCCGATCGGACGCGAGTTTTGGCCTAATAGCCGTGGGCCACCGGGGACTCCCAATCTTTTAGAAAAAGGAAAAAAAATCTCATCAAAAGAAAAAAAATGGAAAAAATCTAATTTATCGCTCGTCCGATTCTCTAAACTATAAAATCATTATTTCATCCTCTCTCAACTTTAATAATCTATTGTTTTCTATCTTATATGATTTCATTTCAATGGTGACTCTGCTAATACGTCACCATGTCAAAAGGGTAAATCGAAAAAAGTTGAAAGTTCAGAAGGTAAATCAAACTACAAATAATTTAAATAATATTCAAAATTCATCAAACATTTTTTTCAAAATTCTATGTAAATATTTTTACATGCAAATAATGCAGTTAAAAAACCTAAAATCTGGTTTAATCCTATAAAAAAACGTTGTGTCAAAAAATTATGAAAACAAGTTCCATTTTTTTCCCTACAATCGTGCTCTATTTTATGGTGGATAGCTTGAAACTGTTTGCATCTTGATGGACTCATTTTGGTGCTTATTTCTTAATAGAAGTCCTCATTATCTATTATAATCAATCGTCGTCAATTCTCTCATTTGTCAAGTTATTCCCATCACCAGCCTTCACAGTGATCCATCAACGATCCAAGTTTGGAGGGGAATATAGCTTATTATTGGGCCAAAGATCAATATTGGGCATGGCAGGTATCGGGATGATACACAAAGGTGCAGCAACCATGAAGTTGTTGGATTAGTTGGGCCAGGCCTATGTCTAATTTAGCAATTAATCGCTAAAATTTTAAAGGCCCAATTAGTGAAAGTGAGATTAGTAACATATGGTACACTTACTAAGAAGTAACTCAACTTAACTAGGATGTTGGTTGATGCTCCTACGTGCAAGGTGAGAGGGAAAGCTGAGAGGCCACGAGCATGATTCTAAGTTTGAGTGACCACTTTTTTAGGAGTAGGGTATATGTGCAAACGATAAACACGAGTACAGAGTTAGATGGGTAATAAGATTTGACCCGTTGAAAAGGCTGCAGATTTTTTGCTCCACTATATGACATGTAAAAGAATGCGCATTGTAGCATTAAAAGAGAAAATACATGGTAAAATACCCGTTGAATTTTTTTTATGTATGTTTCTCCTATGCGGTTTCAAAGAACCGATAAAATAATACTAGTTGTCTTAAATTGTAGTTCGTTTAACTTTTTTAATTCTACATTTAATCACTCGTTTTATTTAAAAATTTATTCAAATATGATTTCTTTTATTATGGCTTGCTTTACTAACAAAAGAACTTCGAGAATGGACTAAATTTGATTACATTTGTTCAAATTTTGTGAATAAGACGAGTAATCAAACTTGAGATAAAAAATCAAACGAACTATAATTTAAAACGGAGGGAGCACCAGGTCCAAATATTTTTTTTGTGCATTCTTAAAGAACCAATAGAATAATAACAATTTTTATGTGGATTATCACGCACGGAATATCAGGCAATTATTCGGTTGCTTTTCGTATTTCTCTATAGATATTTTTTGAACAGACGACCCTTTAATTGCTAATTTTTTGTGTATACCGAAAAAACGCACATAAAAATTCATCCGAGTTTTTGGCAGTGGTAATCCGAGCACAGGTTTAATTTGGTTCCTTACCTCTAGTGCTTTGTTCATTCGATGGTTGCAATAGAAAAAAAAAAGAAGAAGAGGTTCGTCTCTGCTGGTAGTTGGTACGTGAACCTTTATACTGCTAACGGCTCCGTTCCAGCATTCGGAGTTTTCAGTTCCACAGTATAAGTATATAATCATGATTGGTAGGCCTAGTGTGGTACAAAATCTATTAATTATATGAGACAATAGTGTTAGCATAAACTCATTCATGCAACTCACAGCTCAAAGTCAGTAGTAGTCAATGTGATCCAATCTGTGAGGCATGGCCTAATAGCAATAACGTCCGTCCTCCCCCATTCATCTTCCGCGACTTCACATGCTCTGTCCTACACAACTCGTCTTCAATTAAATATGCATTATCTACACCTCTACAAATATGTGCTCTCGTTACTGCCCTGGCTAGCTACTATCTATTAATACAACTTTGGTGTTTGGTACTTCGATCTACTCCCTTCTCTAGTCGTGTTCTCCTTTCGTTCAGTGCAGTCTCGTCATTTTTATGTGCTGGGGCTCAATTTGAAGTTTCCACTTCTCTCCCATTTCCTTTGTAGTTGTAGAGCTCAGACAGGAGAACTGGAAGCAACCTGCTGGCTGCTGCTGCTTGTAGATATGTAGTTTCAACAACACGACGATCCACAAACCACAAAAGTCTAGAGAAAGTCCTTAGCTTATTATATAATATCTTACCCCTGCTTGATAGTTGGGCATGGGAGGTATCAGGATATGCAAAGGTGCAACAGACGTTACACAAACCAGACTTGGCCAGTCCATCAGCAGCTAGTTCCTCTCCGATGAAGTACATAATTAAGCTATTTGTTGATGGAATCCACAACCGCGCGATCCTACCGTCCATGCCCAGGCAATCGCTCATGGCTGGCTTGCTCTGGAAGCCATCGCGAGTGACCCAGCAGGCAGCAGCCAAGTCTCCGGTCAACAGCAGAGAGCAGACACGTACCAGCGTGTGGAACAAAAACGTTTCGTCGTCGCAACACTGCCGGAAACGGCGTCTTTGCCGAGTGCGGGTGGCTTTGCCGACCACCTCGGCGCCCACACTCGGCAAAGAAAGTCTTCGCCGACTGCCAAACAAAGCAGTCGGTAAAGATTTCTTTGCCGACTGCCAGGCACTCGGCGAAGTCAGGCTGTCGGCAAAGCTTGACGGAGGGCCAACGGCGTCCGTTGTCGTTTTCTTTGCCGAGTGTTCTTTGCCGACAGCCAGACTGCACACTCGGCAAAGAGACTCGCGCAGTAAACTGGGCCCATGCTGGCAATTCTTTGCCGACTGCCGGCCTGGGCAGTCGGCAAAGGTGACATCTTTGCCGACTGCCAGCTCAGAGACAGTCGGCAAAGAGCCCCTTTGCCGAGTGTCCAGGCTGGCAGTCGGTAAAGCTTTAATTTTTTTTGAATTTTGAGTTCAAACTTTTCTGTGACCTAAATATCTTGTTTAATAGTACATGTTCAAATTTGGGCCTTTTTATAAAAGTTTTCTATATTTTGTTTATTTATTTTATTTACTTGAATTTTCCTGCATAATCCAAAATTGAACTTCAGGTGCATGAAATAATGATACGTAGCTATTCTAAAAATGATATTCATGTTCGAGAGTGTATGTTGAGGCCGTGTCCATAAACTCACCCAAAAGTTTGAAAGCCTTGTCCACGAAACATGACCGTCCATGTGTGGTAGAAGTGTATTTTAATTATAAAAAATCGAGATGTCTCCACATGTATTTTAATTGATCTCACAATTGTGATCACATGTGAGATGTCTGGGTTTTAGACATCCGACGTCGTAACTTTTTCCAAACATTCTTCAATTTTTATCATAGTCTCCACATGCGATAACATGACACCTCGTCGAGTTTCGTGGTTTTCGGACTTTGTTTGGATGTTTTTATAATTAAAATACACTTCTACCGCACGTGGACGGTCATGTTTCGTGGATAAGGCTTTCAAACTTTTGGGTGAGTTTATGGACACGACCTCAAAATACACTCTCGAACATGAATATCATTTTTAGAATAGCTACATTTCATTATTTCATGCACCTGAAGTTCAATTTTGGATTATGCGGGAAAATTCAAGTAAATAAAATAAATGAACGAAATATAGCAAGCTTTTATAAAAAGGCCCCAAATTTGAACATGTACTATTAAACAAGATATTTGGGCCACAGAAAAAGTTTGAATTCAAAATTCAAAAAGAAATAAAGCTTTGCCGACCGCCAGAAACGGCAGTCGGCAAAGAGTGCATTTGCCGACTGCCATGTCAGCGGCAGTCAGCAAAGAAGCTGCCTTTGCCGACTGCCCATCCTGGCCGTCGGCAAAGGCCCGAAATGTAAATTAAGGCCCAGCCAGATCATCTCCCCCTCCCCCAAACCCTATCCGCGCGCGCCCCCAGCCTCCCCACGCCCCTAGGCCCCCCGAGCCCCGCTGTCGCCTCGCCCCTCCGCCGCCGCCCCAGCACCCCCGCGCCCCGCCCTGCGCCCCACCCCGCGCCCCGCCGCCGCCTCGCCCCACCGCCGCCGCCGGCCCTCCGCCCACTGCACCGCCGCCCGTCCCCGCGCCCACCGCCGCCGCCGCCCCCACCCCCGACCCCCATCGAGGCACCGCCGCCAGGGCGTCCCGCCGCACGGCCGGATCCGCCGCCAGGGTGCCCCACCACCGGCACCATCATGCCCCACCGCCGCCACCACCGTCACCACCACCACGTCCCTGCTAGCCTGCCGAGGAAGGAGGAAGAGGAGGAAGAAGGTGAAGAAGGAAAAGGAGGAAGGGGAAGAGAAAAGGAGGAAGGGGAAGAATAAGGAGGAGGATGGGGAAGAGAAGAGGAAGAAGAAGGAGAAGAAGGAAGAGGAGGAAAGGAAGAAGGAGAAGGAAAAGAGGAGCCTCGGTCACCGTCGTTTGTCTCCACCGTCGTCCCCGCATCGAGTCGGAGAAGAAGGTGACCCCGGCACCACATTGGCCGACTGCACCGCCACCCAAGGTAAAAAGCATCCCCGATTGTTAGCCTTCGTGCATTGTATGTCATTGGCGGCCTTCGTGCCTGATGTGGATATGTGGGCCTTCATGCCGGGTTTGTGGATGTGTGGCCTTTGTGTCGTATATATGTTGTTGGCCATCAAGCCGACTTATTTCTTGCAGGTTTTGGAAACCTCCCCGTGCAGGGGAGGTTCTGCCGAAATTTTGTACTTACAGTGTTGTGTTTCTTGTTTTGCAGAGCAGGTCTGATCGGAGGGGACCGCGTTGCCTCGCCACTGCCCTGCTAGCCTTTCTCCACCGCCACCCTAGGTATAAATCACCTCTCTTCCTTACCCTAGGTCACGTAACCTAGTTAGGCGTCTCCTATCCAAAAGAGATACGGTCGGAGGTATGCAGGTCTCTGCATATCTGTGACCGTATCTGTTTCGGATTGTCCACTTTTTTGGACAACCCACGGATGCGTAGATGAGTTAGCTTCCATGTTCTGCTCCCGTCTGCATCGGAGTTTTGGCAGGACCTCCCCGTTGTTCTCCGGATACACACTCGCCCTGTGGGGACGTGTATCGGGAGAACAGCGGGGTGGTACTGCCAAAATCCTGACTCGGATGGGAGCAGAACATGGAAGCTAACCCATCTACGCATCCACGGGTGGGATTAGGACCTATCCTTCACCTATTAGATGGTAGGAACCCCGTGTAGATGCAATTGCTGGTTTTATTACTCGCTTACGTATATGTATGACAGAGGATGGCTAATCGTGATTGGATGTACACGGGCTTTGCAAGTAAGAGCCAAGAATGGATTAGGGGGACCGATTATTTCCTAGATCAGGAATTTGGCCCGGCTGCTAAAGGGTCCATTCGAATGTCGTGCCCCTGCAGCAAGTGTAAGAACTCAAAATATAAACAAAAGAAAGATGTACTGAGAGATATTCACAAGCATGGATTCATGACAAACTATATTCGCTGGATCTTTCATGGTAAGCGCGATCGTATGAGAGAGGAGGAGCTGAGAGAACTCCTCGAGGATTATGATGCAGATGCCGAGATGGCCGACATGCTGATAGACTATGACGGGGCATTTGACAATGAAGGATTGGTGGAGGAGGATCCAGAGGAAACCGCAAAACAGTACTACTTGATGATGTCTTCGGCACAGAAGCCCCTTCACGAGAAGACAACAATGTCGCAACTAGATTGCATTGGACGCCTAATAGCGTTGAAGTCACAGTTGAGTCTGAGCCGAGACGGCTTCGATCTCATGTTGAAAGTTTTAGAGACAATGCTTCCGGAGGGTAACAAGCTGCCGAAGAACACTTATGAGTCACAGAAACTCCTTGGTGCACTTAAGATGCTGTATGAGTCGATCCATTGTTGTCTCAATGGGTGCATCCTATTTAGGGGAGACCACAAAGAAGCAACGCACTGTCCAAAGTGCAAAGCCTCTAGGTATGTGGAGGTAGAGGGTAGTGATGGCAAGAAGAAATAGTCTAAGATCCCCGAGAAGGTCCTATGGTATCTTCCTATCCTACCGAGGATCCAACGGCTGTACATGACGGAGGAGTCCGTGAAATAGATGACATGGCACAAGAAAGGCAAAAGATACAGTGACAAGATGCAACACCCATCGGATGGTGACGCATGGAAGTACTTCGATCACAAGCATTGGGACAAAGCTATGGAGGCACAGAATGTACGTGTAGCGATTGCAATAGATGGGTTCAACCCGTATGGAATGATGGCGGCCCCGTACACATGTTGGCCCGTGTTCGTGATCCCCCTCAATCTCCCCCCCAGCGTCATGTTTGAACCCAAGAATGTGTTCTTGTCGCTGATAATACCTGGTCACCCGGGTAACAATATGGGCATTTTCATGCAGCCACTATGGGATGAATTGCAACATGCTTGGGATAAAGGGATACTTACGTACGACCGGGCTACAAAGAATAACTTCACAATGCATGTGTGCTACCAATATTCAATGCATGACTTCCTGGCGTATGGGCTATTCAGCGGGTGGTGTGTTCACGGGAAGTTCCGTTGCCCAGTATGCAAGGCCTCTGTGATGTTCACCTGGCTGAAGAAGGGTGGCAAGTTTTCTTCGTTCGACAAACATCATCAATTCTTAGATGATGACCATGAGTTCAGACGAGACAAGAAGCACTTCACAAAAGGTGTTGAAGTCACCGACCCCGTTCCTAAGATTATGGACGGTGCCCAGGTCCTTGCCCAGTTAGAGGCTCTCAAAATTGATGAAAAAAGGTGGTTTTAAGAATTATGGTGTCGAACACATGTGGACCCATATATCGGGCTTGGCTAGGCTCCCCTACTTCAAGGACCTTCTTCTTCCACACAATATCGATGTAATGCACACAGAAAAGAATGTCGCCGAGGCACTCTAAGCAACACTCATGGACATAAAGGAAAAGTCAAAGGACAACGTTAAGGCTAGACTGGATGTCAAACAGATCTGCGATAGACCAAAGCTAGTGATGAAGACCCCTGAGGACGGCAAGAAATGGAAAAGGGGCCCGGCCAATTACATCCTAAAAAGGACGATAGGAAGGAAGTGCTGGAGTGGATCAAGACATTGCAATTCCCTGATGGGTATGCGACGAATCTAAGTAGGGGAGTAAACCCTAAGACTATGAAAGTCTTAGGGATGAAGAGTCATGACTTCCACATATGGATTGAGCGGCTCCTTTCTGCGATGACCCGTGGATACCTTCTCAAGCCAATGTGGCGCGTCCTGCTAGAGTTGAGCTTTTTCTTGCACTAGCTTTGTGCCAGGGAGTTATCTCGGGCAGTGGTTCTTGAGCTAGAGCATGTTGCACCTCTGTTGCTCTGCAAGTTAAAGATGATCTTTCCACCTGGCTTCTTCTTGCCGATGCAACATCTGATTTTGCACATACCTCATCACACCAGCGTCCGGTCATTGCACCCAAGGGTGATGAGTAAGTCACCATTCTTGTTTTCAGGACTTATTCATATGACATGCTAAAAATCAAACTCGAAACTAACAATTCTTCTTAATGACTCGTGCAGCAACTGGACGCTTTTGAGCGAAGGGGATTCGCGCCATATCAATGGCATGCAGGGCCTCATTCTGAGGAAGCACTACCCTGGCAGGGTCACCCACAAGGGGTGACGGGGCCGCCCTAGAAATGGGAACACTTCATGAGCGCCACTGACTCTCACGGGGTCCCTCTTGTGACCAGGATCAAGAGTGACTTCTGGGTGAATCTTCATCGCAGTTGTGGTATGAACTAATGAAATAATAAAATGATACATGATGTCTGTATGCAATTGTGGTTCACGTGCGCGTCGGGGCTCGAGGAGAGGGCGACGCTAGTGCAGGACAAGGTATGCAAAAAACGGCTAAAGGACATGTACCACGAGGCACACCACCAGGTCCTCATCAACTACTATGCTAGGGTGCTTCTCAAAAAGCTGACGAAGATGGAAGCCAGGGATCTGCCCCTCTCCGCTGAGACCGACCTCCCCAAGGAGGTGTACCTCCAGGTAAGTAGGAAGCATCAACTCTAATTCATTCCATGAAAGAAAACATTCATTCCAATCCCATCTTCTCACATGTCAAATGCACGTTGCCATGCAGCACCCTCCTGAATGGTGCAGGTTGTACATGGACTGCTGGGAGGAAATAGTGGACAAGTGGCAAAAGCCTGAGGCGTACGAAAGCGCAGAAACAAACGGGAGGATCGCCTGTCGATGCCAGGGCCTACACACCACCAAGGGAGCCAGCCCCTCCCAAAGTACATGGAGAGATGGGTACGCTTCTGTTGATATATTGATTTATTTAATTATTCTAGCTCTCAATTCTCATTACGTGTAATCATCTTTGTGTTTTCTTCGCAGAAACAATCGCATGATGGCCAGGAGCTAAACAAGTTCACGGGGTACACCCTGTCTCACAAGGGCAAAGCGACGGATCCGGCCAACGTCTACAACCCGGCGGACGGGCCCGAGGTGTACACCAACCCGAACGCCTACGAGAAGATGGTCGTGTACACCGAGGTGGGTCGCAAGCGCTATGGGGATGGCTTCGATCCAGCCGACCGGCCCCTGGACACAGAGCTCCTGATGAGGACGGGAGGAGGAAAGCAGCACGGCCGGTACTATATTGCCCATAGCACAATTGACCCGGCCACCGTTCCCACGCACCGCGAGGTTCAAGAGGGGAGCAGCACGACCACCTCCAACGTCCCCATACGAGCTTGGCAGCTGAGCTCCACGCAGCAGTTGCGGGCTAAGGTGGAAGCCTTGCGGGCCGCATAGCAAGCCTCGCAGGAGGCCACGCAGCGGTTGCTGACAGCCCAAGCTGAGCAGCATCGGCAGGAGATGGAGCGCTATATGGAGGCCCAGCGGTTGCCCTCCCAGCGTCAGGCGCAGGACTTTGCCGGCTTCTTTCAGAACCTTCGAATCTCTGGTGTTGTCGTGCCTCCGTTGCCTGATTCATTCTTCGCTCTGCCCCCTTTTCCTTTTCCTAGCCCTATGGGGACTCCGGTGAGTATATATATGTTTGTCTATTGGTTTGGCTTGTGTGGCCATTCGGCAGGTACTAATGACATTGCTTTTCCTTTGTGCAGCCACTGTCGGCGGGTTCAAACCCGACTCCTGGAGACGGCCCTTCTCCAGGCCATGGGTAGCCGGGTGGCCCGAGTCCACCTCACACGTGGCTCGGTGGTGTTGCTCCGCCTCAGCAGCAAGGGTGGTCTCCGTGGTCAGGTGGCGCTCCTCCTCAGCCTCAGCAGCAGGGGCCATTAGGTGGCGGTCTTACGCCTCAGCAACAGGGGTGGTCAGGTGGCGCTCCTATGCCTCAGCAGCACACGTGGTCAGGTGGTGCTCCTCTTGCTCAGCAACACTGGAGGTACTCCTTTCAGCCGCATGGGTCCCAAGGTGAGGGCGGGTCGCAGCAGTGAGGGACTGAGGCTTTTATGTTGGACATTTCAACTTGTTATCGATGTCGCACTTGTTATAGACACTTGTTATCGATGTTGAACTTGTTATGAATGTTGGACATGTTGGATTTGTGACTATATATGTGGATTTGTGACTATAAGTGGATTTGTGACTATATAAGTGCATTTGTGATATATATATCTGTGTGGATTTGTGATATATATATGTGTGTGGATGTGATATATATATATATATATGGACAAACAAAAAAAACAAAAAAATTCTGTTTTCCCCAGCTTGCCGACTGTCGGCAAAGCTGGTTGCGGTTTTGCCTGCTGACTCCAACTTTGCCGACTGCCACATCACCAGGTAGTCGGCAAAGATTTTTGCAAAAAAAAGGGGACAATTCTTCGCCAACCGCCGGCCACAAAGGCAATCGGCAAAGTTAATAAATAAAAAAATTAAAAAAATCTTTACCGACTGCCATGTCAGCAGTTGGCTGTGCCGTGAGCCTTTTCCGACCACTGGCGTGGCAGTCGGCAAAGGATTTGCCGACTGCTTCTCGTCTGGCAGTCGGCAAAGAGGTCTTTTCCGTCAACTTCTTTGTCGACTACTCTTTGCCGACTCCTGACGTGGAAAACAGTCGGCAAAGCCTTTACCGACTGTTTTTGTGCCTTTGCCGACTACTCTAAGCAGTCGGCAAAGAACCCAAGTTCGGTAGTGCAACCTGTTCAATTAACCCAACAGGTCTAAACTTTGTTCCTCTCTGCTGCAAACAGGATCTGTAGAAGCGCAAACCCTCTACTTAACAGTTGTTTGATGGACCTTTTTATGGTAATTACACGCAAAGAACTAAAAAATTAATTAAGTTGATAGTATATTTGTCACGAGAAGAATTCTTGGATCATTTAGCGGCATACAAGGAATTTTCTCTTAATCTGATCATGTATATCATGATTAATATTTGGACTTAATTAACATGAAAATTCCCACAATCAATATTTCCTTAATGTTTGAGTTAGTTTCCAGTTTTGAATGTATGCGCTTGATGCTCCCTCGCGTTGGGAGAACAAGCTCTGGACGTCCCAGAGAAGCACACATACATCAACCGTGGTTCAATTTTGTTGTATGAAACAACAACTTTCTTGACTCTGGATGGCGAGTATTATTTAGTGTTATATACATTCAGAAGCTTCCCAACTTCTCTTCCACTGTTCATTGTATTAAGAATAAAGTGGGAACATACAACGACGCGCTTATTCAGAGGCTCAGAGCTGCAAAAGAACAGTGGAAGAGAAGTTGGGAAGCTCTCATCTGCCATCTTGTGCCTGCATAACCATTCAACAGCAAACTTCTATATTCAACCATCTATATTTGTTCTCTGAATGTTGCAGGTACCATTGAAAAGACTTCAGGTCTTCCTGCGCTTTGACAGGTAATACCTAGAATGCATTGTAGCATTGAAAAGATGAAATACATGGCTTAGGGAAATCGGCTAGCCTTGCTTTCTCTGCTAGTCTATACGCAACCATCTATATTTATTCTCTGAATCTTAGTCACCTGAAAATGAATGCCGACATTGAGGTTTTGAGGGCATGGAATTGATGTGGCAATCGGTCGTACAGTCCAATAATGCCCTTTCTTATTATCGCTGGAGATGCACGCTGGTGCTAAAGCAACGTGGCGAGTATTTTTATTGTCACTGAGGAAGTTAGCCTGCTGCAAACCAGTTTTCGCCAATCTTGCAGCAATGAGCATTGTCTAAGTTCCATTGCTAGAGGATCAGGCTGTCACATGCAGACCAAATTGAATGAAAGTTGCTGACAAGTGACATCCGCAATAATAATTAGGCCCTATTTGGTTGAGCCATTGCCGGCTCCATACAGTGTAGCAAGGAGTTGTGTCAAACATGACCTCACTACTTATTGGCCTTTCTCCATCTCCATGCAACCATCCCATATATATAATAACAGTCGTGCTTCCTTCATGTCACTTCGCTACAAGGGGTTCTAGGTACTTGCCACAACAAAATATGTGTATATATAGTAGAAGCATAGAAGGCTAGAATAACCATAGTTGGGAGGATGCTGAGGGCATCCAGTTAATTTCCATTAGTCCATAGTATGATCTTTTGTCCTGATAATGGTTTAGAAATGGGAGGTGGCAGGAATTTTGAAAGCAGGAAAGGAGGAGAATCTAGAGAAACTAATGTTCTTGTACAGCATCTCAAGCATACATATGACCGCGTGACACAGCACCAGCAGTTATTGTGGACGTGGAAGGGTAGGTCTAGTGCTGCTTGTAGCCCTCTTTGCTTGACGAGGCTTCATGATTATTCCCTGTCCTTTGTGTCTAACCATACCATATCTCACATCAGCTACCTGCTCCAATATATGGCTGTTCGTTCTGATGTCTCCTGAGGCAGTGACTTCATTTTATTTTGCTGGCATTTGCAGAGTTTATAGTCACAAACGATGATTACCAAAGTACAAGACATGAAGAAGAAGAGCAATATATGTACTGCGACTTGTATCCAATATATGCAATTTCCAAATTACGTTCTTCTGGATAACTAGACCTTGTGTGCAACATGTCAGGTGATCACCTCTTAGCTGTCATAAAACTAACCCATCCTAAGTTCCGAATACATGTACAGCTGGATGCCAGATATCTCAGGAAAGTATATTCTCGAGGGTTGAAGCTGCCCAAAAGTACAAAACTGGAGCTGGCCCTCCAATTAAATTGAACAAATATCAAAACATATGAATATCAAATTTCAAAAATATAAGTGCGGCGAGAAACTATCATCAAAGTACACCATACAAGGTATTAACAAAAAGATAAAAGAAAGGGAAACTTTCTGGGATCAACAAATTATTTGCATCAATTTCCTTTTAATTTTCCTGTTCATTCAGCACAATCTGAAGCAGACAACAACATTGGTCCGAGTACAGGGAAACAACCTTGGTTCGAGTAGAATTCACAGGTACCAAATACTGAAATACTAGTTGTTGTTTGCTTCCGTTCCAACTTCCTGTACCTGATACAAGATAAGAAGATTCGTTCAGGAGATAACTGCATAATGTGTCTGAGATGACGGTTCTTCGAGGTGCATATACATGCGCATAGGGATAGCCATGATGTGACCAAGAACTGGAAGTATGCCCATGTTTGAATTAGGCTTCAGTTTTCACTAAATTTCACATTGGACACATCATATCATCCTCAATTGACTTTATGAAAGTTGCCAACACGTACTTCACCTTGGTCTTTTTCCCGACATTGATCTTTACTCTCCC
This sequence comes from Bothriochloa decipiens, assembly GCA_023333625.1. Taxonomy (NCBI): domain Eukaryota; kingdom Viridiplantae; phylum Streptophyta; class Magnoliopsida; order Poales; family Poaceae; genus Bothriochloa; species Bothriochloa decipiens. The sequence goes on from CM041638.1 coordinate 9,033,269, forward strand.
TAAAAAAGGCATTGTTGATCTTACTGTTGTTTCCAAGTTTTGAGTGACTTGTTTTTGAGGAATAGGATATTTATTAAATCTAAACTGAGTATACAGCGACGGGTGTACCACTGAAAAAGCTGAAGGTCTTGCTGCACATTGACAGGCAATAGAGTGCATTTTGTATCATTAAAAGAGAAAGACATGGCCTAGGGAAGTCGGTTAGCCTTTTCTTTCTTTGCTAGTCTATCTACAACCATCTTTGTTTGCTCTCTGAATCTTGGTCACCTAGAAATGAATGCCGACATTGAGAGTATGGATCAAATTGATGTAGCATTGGTCGTAAAGTCTAATAATGCCCTTGCGCATCACTAGAGATGCCCGCTGATCGCATGGTCCTGTCCATCGTAGTTCTGCAAACCTAATATGCCAGCAGCCAATCTTTCTGCAATGAGCATTGCCTGAGCTCCAATGCTACAGGATCAGGCTGTCCCTGCAGACCAACTTAGAATGAAGATTGGCAAGTTGCTGACGTTCATAATAATACTCAGGCCTGTCTATTTGTTGGAGCTCGGGCGACTCTGTCTCTATTCCATCCATTATAGTAACGAGATGTTTTTATCTCTTCTCTCAAAACGATCTAGGAGGTGTTGGAACTTTTTTTTTTTTGCTTCACTAGGAGGTGTTCTTTTATTGGAGCTCAGGCCGACTCTGGTTCCTCTATATACTGTGACTTTGTGAGCCTCACTATTTGTCGGCCTTTCAGCCTCTCCATATGACCATCCCTCACAAGTATATATAGTGCTTCCTTCCATCTCCTGCTAGATCGAAGGGATTCTAGGTACTTAAGCCCAACTTGACCAATACTACTGCCCCAATAGAAATATGTGTGTCTATATGTATAGAAGTATAGAACCATATTATGGAGGATAATGAGAGGGTTCCGTTACTTTCCACTAATCTTTGCCATGATTTTTTTTTCCTGATACAATGGTTTAGAAATGGGAGGTGGCAGGAATTTTGAAGGCTACAGATCAGTCCACAAGAGTAGTCTCCCAAAAAAAAAATACTGTTTTTGTATAGCAATTGTAGCATAGATGACCGTGTAAAGCAGCACCAACTGTTCTCCAGGTGCTGCTTCTGAATAAGCTTCTCGAGGCTCCATAGTTATGCTTGAATAAGAGCGAGTACAGTAACAGGCTGCAAGTAAGTTTTATGCTGAGGTAAGGGAAACAGAAGAAAGGTGCGTTTTAAGTTACAGCAGTATGAGCTGTGACTCCAACAAATTTAATTTGTGAGAGAAAAAAGTAAACCATGTGTTAACAGCGAAGAGTAACTATTATATGGGTAGTTTTTTTGCGAAACTATTATACGGGTAGGTTGAGATATGAGCTATGAAGATCCATACAACCAGTCTTGCTCTAACCATACAGTAGGTTGTATTATTAAACCGAGTGTGTAAATTCATTTACAAAGGTGGTAACTTAGGGCCGCCTGTATATAGGATTATATCACAAGCGGTTGCAGTAAGCCCAACGACGATGTAAAGCCGTTTGTACAGACGGCTAGCTAAATGAACCGCCTGTGGAAACAAGATCTCTAGAGACGGTTCCCATTAGGCAGCCGCCTGTGGAAAGACTTTAATATTGTCCGACTCAAAGTGACCGATTATGAAATGATTTATTTCTACTGTCGAATGTCACTGGCAGTATGGGCTTCTGCCAGTGGAAACGCATCTGGAACCGCCTCTACAATGCTCCAGCGTACCAGAACCATATGTATCTCACAGCTAGCTGCTCCAAACATATGGCTGCTCCTGAAGCTGAAACATCATTTTACTTACATTTTTGTAGTCACAAACGCAGAACTGAGAACCAAAAGGTAGGCGACATGAACAAGAAGAGTGATATATGTACTTCGACATGTAGCCAACATATATATGCAATTTCTAAATTACATTCCACTGGATAACAACTAGAACTTTAATTTTGTGCAACATGGCAGGTGATCACCTCTTAGTTGTCATAGAATCAACCCATCTTAAGTTCCTAATACATGTGCAGCTCAAAGCCAGATATCTCATTCTCGAGGGCAGAAGCTGCCCGAAAGTACAAAACTGGAGCTGGCCCTCCAAAAACTGCACAAATATCACAACATCTGGAAATTAAATTTAAAAAATTTCATGTGTCAGGCTGTGAGCATAAGAAAAAATATGTGTGCGAAGGAACTATCATCAATATACCCCATACAAAGTATTAAACAAAACGATAAAAGAAGGAAACTTGGATCAACAAATTAAAGCATATAAATCTGCCTAATTAAAAAAAAGACGTGAGCAACATCTATTGCATACAATTTCAACTTTCCTGCTCATTCAGCATAGACTGAAGCAGACAATAACCTTGGTCCGAGTACAGCAAAACAATTCATAGGTATTCCTATCAAGTACTGCAATCCAAGTTGTTGTTTTGCTTCCGTTCTAGTTTCCTGTAACCTGGTAGGAGATACGGAGTAATAAGGTAGACAGTCCAAGAGGTAACTGCATATGTCTGAGACGATGGTTCTTCAATTCAAGGCCAGTTTATTTATTGGAGCTCGGGCCAACTCTGGCTCTACTCCATCCATTATTGCAACGAGATATTTTTATCTCTTCTCTCCAAACGAAGTAGGCGGTGTTGAAACTTTTTTTTTTTTTTGCTTCACTAAAAGGTGTTTATTTGTTAGAGCCCGGGCCGACTGTGGCTCCGCTATATGACTCTGTGAGCCTCACTATTTATCCGCTATTCGGTGACTCCATCTGACCATCCCTATATTTAGTGCCTCCTTCCCATCTCCTCGGTAGAAGGGATTCTAGATACCTAGCTGTAAGCCCAAGTTGAGCAATACTACTGCCCCAGAAATCTGTGTCTATATACAGTACAGAAGCATTCTGTTACTTTTCCACTAATCCTTGGTATGATTTTTCCCCGTGATACAATCATTTAGAAATGGGAGGTGGCAGGAAATTTGAAGAGTGGAGCTCAGTCTGGAAGAGGAGACTCCAAACAAGTTATTGTTCTTGTGTTGCAATTGTAGCATAGATGACCGAGTCGGGCGGCACTAGCTGTAGGTCACATAGTATTAGCTGTTGTTGGATGTGGAAGGGCAGGTCTAGTGCTGATTCTGGCCTTTCAGGTTCTCGAGGCACTACAGCTATGATCTGTATAAGAGCAAGTAGAATAACAGGCTACAAGTAAACTTATGCTCAGCCAAAGGAAAGAGAAGAGAAGCAGAGATCCATACACCCAGTGGCAGGTTGTATCATTAGCATTGCTCTAACCATATGTATCTTAGCTGCTCCAATAATATGGCTGTGCCTTCTGATGTCTCCTGAAGCCGAACCATTATTTTACTTTGCAGGCATTTGAACATTTTTGTAATGACAAACGCAACACTGATAACCAAAGTAAAGACATGAACAAGAAGCGTATATGTGCTGCGACTTGCCAATATAAGCAATTTCTAAATTACATTCCACTGGATAACTAGTAGAACTTTAATAACAGGTGATCACCTTTTAGCTGCCTTGAAAATCAACCAATCCTAAGTTCCTAATACATGTGCAACTCAAAGCCATATGTCTCAAGAAACCATATTCTTGTGGGCAAAAGCTACCCAAAAGTACAAAAATGGAGCCCACCCTCCAAATAAACTGCACAAATATCATGTAGAAATCAAATTTCAAATGTCATGTGTCATCATAAGAAAAAATATACATATCCAAGTGTGCGAAGAAACTATCATAAATATACACCATACAAGGTATATATTAACAAAAGTATAAAAGAAAGGTCCTGCAACTTTCTCGAATCAACAAATTAAAGCATAAATATGCCAAGCTGAAAAAACAAACGATATCAACAATATCTATTGCGTACAATTTCCTTTTAGTTTCCTGTTCATTCAGCACAAACTGAAGCAGACAGCAACCTTGGTCCGAGTACAACAAAGAATTCACAAGTATCAATAATCATGATTAGTAGGCTCAAGTGAAAACTGCACCTTGGAGAACCAAGTGATCACCCAATGGTGGGCCTAGTGTGGTAGAGTCGATTATATGACGGTGTTAGCAGAACCTCATTCATTCATATATTGCTACAAAATGTTAAGACAAGTGTGTCCTTACAGTGAAGAAGCTTCATGAATATATCTAATCTCTATCCGGTGTAGGCATGTGATCTGAACCCCTGCTGCCATCTGTCCTTGCTGGAGAGCCCTTATACCTTGCTATGTTTCGACAGAACCTACAAGTGGAATCAGGCAAAGGTAATTAGACCATCTGTAACGAAACAAGAGATAATTCTGACCTCAAACTGCTGGTAAGTGGCCTTGGAGAGGGAAGGGCACATACATATCCAGCTCTTCTGCCTGTCTCTTGATTTGACAGGACCAAAGTACTGGGTCCACATTCTTAGGCAAGGATTCTTGAAGTTGGGACCCCTCCCTTAGCCACTGCTCAGCTTTATTGCACTCATTGTCAACCTAACAGTGACAGGCAAGCCATCATTAGAAACACAAGTTAGCCACAGTAGTATGGTGGTATATATGAAAGATAGAAGGTAATTAAACTGAAACACTGTTAATCATCAGCCATTGCGTATTTATTCAGTAGTCTAGAGCATTCCGAAAGATCAGTATCATTCAGCAATCAAGAATGAGATTCCATATATTCAACTGTGTGGTCTTTCACAAAATTAATTTGCTGAAATTAGATTAGAACAGCAGACCACATAAATAGCTATGTCATCAATCTACATAAAAGCTCAATTCTAAATAACTTACAGCATCTCTTTCAGGTGTGGATAATGACTTGGCAGCCATTCTGTGGTCAACAATGCACTTCAATAGCTCCCTTGTGGCTTCAGCTCTCACTTCGTCATCTTTACAACGATTTTCAATTGGATCTACAAGCTTTAAGACATAAACAAAACTTACATGAAAAGGTGCAAGATGTGAGGTAAACAGGAGCAGATTCTCCACCATGACTTAAGTGTAGAATAGAATGGCTATTTAGGCTACGTCTGGAATTTTTAATTCCTGGTAACAAAAGGATTTTCTTTCAAAATTGCTTCTACTGTCCTGTTTTCTTTTTACTTCTTTCAGGCAACAAACCTTTAACTCTTGGATCAAGATCACGCCATTCCTAATGTTTCTTCCCCCTCCAGACAGCTGTTCATTTTCTTCTCAAAGGCCCCTAAGCCCCTGACCACCTCCCGCCTCCTCCAGCCCTGGCAGCATAACTGTCCCCAGGGCTGTGCACCACTCTCCCACCACACTAATCAGGTGGCCACTGTCGCCCCTGGCCCAACCCTTCCCATCAGGATGTCTACTGCCACCCATGGCCAGAGGCTATCGCTGCCTGACCACTCCTGCCCTCGACCCAGAAGATGGCTAATTTGGGTACTGCAGTCCAAATACTAAATACTGAAAGGTTCTCCCTTTTCTTGATGTAATGATACCATTGATAGCTTTACCATATATGGCATGTATCTACTGCTTACCCTTCTTTCAAGCAAACTTGGGGGCATGATAGTCACAACTGAGCTGCCTAACTCAGTGTAAGAACAGCACAAGCCTTTTTTTTTTCTTTTTATCTGTAATCTACTAGCGATACGGTAGACTACATCAGATAAAAGTAAGACATTTCCATGCAATAATAGCCTTTGTACAAGAAAAGCTATTATCTTCATGTAAGTAGATAAGACCACCTTACAGCAATGTAGAATATGGAATATACCATGACAAGTCACAAAAAAGCGCAGACTGCACCAAGATGTACAGCTGATAGGGCTCATGTAAGTAGATAAGACCACCTTACAGCAATGTAGAATATGGAATATACCATGACAAGTCACAAAAAAGCGCAGACTGCACCAAGATGTACAGCTGATAGGGAAGTCAAAACAGGATGTGACTGGAAAAGACTACTACACAGGAAAGAACAAAAAAGTATTTTTACAAAAATTGGAAAGGATGTAACAAGGCTGAACACATGCAGACAGAAAGATTGACAAGAATTTCCTTTTACCTTTTTCAGCTCCTCAAGTTTGCTACTGTAAACTGCTTCTGTCTCATCATCACCTTCTTCATAAAGCCATTCTTCAGTCTGTTGTAGATTAACTGAGATTTGTTCCCTTTCTGAATCAGTAGCAAAGCTCCGGTACCTCTCAGAAAGCTAGAAAATAATTTGTAAGCCAAAAAAATAGTTACGGGAAAAGAAAAGTAAAAAGATTGCAGATCTACCTTATTACGGGTGTCGTATACGTAAGATTCTAATGCATTCTTCCTGTCCTTTGTCCATTCCATAAGTTTATCCTGATAAGCCAATTGCTGCTCTTGCTCTTGAGCTTCCAGCAATTCTTGCTTGCTCATTGCACCATAGATGTACTCAGTGATTGGCAACTCCTGCCGCTGGATAGACCTTTCACTTCTTGACTTGTGACCCTGCATATTAATAATATAACAGTGAGGCAGCTCAATAACTGGGTAAAAATAACTAATAATCCTAAGATACCTTCTTCAACAAACAGAGTTCATAAGGTTCTTGCACATTTGTCATCTTAAATACGTAGTTAAAATGGCACAGTAAACCCAATTGGTATAGAAACAGTGCAAGCAAAATGCTGCATTATTGCTAGGTACTAGAACACAATTTACTGCTTATTGAAAACAACGATACAAGAAAGCTAGCTGCTGATGATAGAGGATATAAAAGAATATAGAGTGGTAATTAGGCAAACACATAAACCTTGCTCAGTATGTGATTAAATAATACTGTGTCATCAGCGCTGGTATCCACCTCCATATTGTCAGCAGAATTGGCATTCCTTTGATAATCGTCTATCAACTGACGAAGTTTAAAAAGTTAGGAGTTGTTTTATCAAACGCAAATTAAAACTACAAGCTAGCTCTGACTAAGAAAATTGATACTCACAGCAGCAGATTCGACTGAAATCAAACCATGTAAATTCAACCGAATTTTTACTTTAACTTTAGAAGTTTCGGTATGTGCTTGGAATGGGCCAATCTGCAACAAGGATACTTGAATGAATTATAAATAATATTGTTAACAAATCAAAATTTAGATACTTCAAACAGTGAGACAGTATATCATTGAATGAATCGCTAGTCACGTGACAGGCATGAATAGCACTAACCAAGCAAAGATTGGGAGTTTCAAAGAAGTCATCAAGATTTATGTAGAATTAGCATAAATTTTCAGCCTGAGAGCCCAGAGCTAAGACTGGAAGCACACACACGCGCGCGCGCGCGCACACACACAAGACCTCACATAACACAGGCACATGCTTTCCCACTGACCGCAAATGTGTGTACTCTGTACTACAATCAGTTGACACCAACACCGATTCTACCACTCAAATCCTGGCAAGCTGAAAATAAACCCGCAAGACTAGCCATCTGGCAACAGGCACAGTTCCAACAAGAGTTGCATTTGAGAACATTACTGTCAAACCAGTCAGTTCTGGCAGATCAAATGACACATCATGACAGTTGTTATTTATCGCAATCGCACATCTAGTACTCCTTTTTCTGCTAACATATATTGAATCTAAAGAATGGATTGACAAGATTACCTTCCCAGACAACAGATTTTCTGGAAACACTATAGTTCCAGTGTCATGTTTTTATAAGAAAATGCTCAGATTTCAATTTACAACTGGAGCCCCAGGGCCATATGTTAAACTTGAAGACATACATTTATAAAGAGACAAAACTGCATAATATAAACCCAACATTCACATTTTCTAAATAGTGATTCACAAATATTTGATCAATGTAGAAGTTTAATCCATTGACCCACCAAGCACAAGTGGCCACAAGGCCATCAAGTACTCAGCAGAAGGCCTATAAGCTATACAATAATACACCTATCGCTTACAATAACACACCATTCATCTGATAAAGGGCCAGCAAAAAATTTGAAAAACTTAGGCACAAGGGTCCAAAGTTAGTTTTGACATTGTAAGATAATAAAGGAGGTAAGCATTCACAAACATTTATACAGAAACATTGTTGGTGATGAAATGAAGTATCACTGTCTCACAAGTTATAATGATATAGTGCTGATATAGAGGTAATACATTATTATTATTGGAAGGATCAAAAAGAACAGACATCTGGAGCAAAAGACTATAGTACGATATTCTTTTATAGATCAACAAGCAAAAAGCATACCTGAAAAGTACCGATGTCTGTTGAGGTACCAGGAGGCAATTCATTTGCATCCGCATAATATGCATCAAGACTAAAACTCTCGTTCTTATGAAGCGTAATGGTCTTAACACTGGGAAAGGGCAGGCCTCTCCGGAACAACACATCACTTGACAATGTTGAAACTGGGCCATCACTAGTGTAAAATCCTATGGAAGCTGGGATTGCATCCTGGACCTGAAATACGATCAATGTGGTAATTCTCACTATACAACCAGCAGTCTGCCATGCTTCAAATGCCACATATAACTTATACAGATGTTGAATTCGACAAAGAAAATAAAGTGCAGTCATACCTCATATTCCCGAACACGGAATGTAGGACTAAGCATTGCACATTGCAACGCACATCCCTGGGCCACACACTCACTAGCATTGAGTGTGCGACTAGGTTCCCTTCTGAAGAATCCCGCAAGCACCTTGGCAATGGCAGGCACCCGAGAACCTGAGCCAACGAGTTCCACAGAATGCAGCTTCTCCAGTCCAATCCCTGAATCTGCCACCGCCCTCTTGCAAGGCTCAACAACCCTCTCCAGCAGTCCGGCACACAGCTTCTCAAATTCCTCCCTTCGGATCACCCCCCTGACATCCTTCTCCTCCATGAGGCACTCGATGCTCACCACAGCCTCCGCGTTCGCGCTCAGAACCTTCTTCGCCTTCTCGCACGCCGCCCTCAGCCTCATACTGGCCTTGACATTCCCCACGACGTCAATCCCGTACCTTCCCCTGAACTCCTCGGCGAAATGCTCGAACAGCACCTCGTCGAAGTCCCTGCCCCCGAGGGCGGCATCGAAGCCGTGCGACAGCACCTTCATCCCCGACGCGTCGAAGGAGACGACCGCGACCTGCGTGTCGCACTGTCCCACGTCGACGAACGCGACGCAGGCGGGGCCCCCGGCGCCGCCGCCGAGGTCGGAGCGGTAGAGGCCGTATCCGAGCGCGGTGGCGGCGAGGTCGTGCATGAGGCGGAGCGGCCTGAGCCCCGCGACGGCGGCGGCGTCGAGGTAGGCGCGGCGCTGCGCCTGCGTGAAGTAGCAGGGCACGGAGATCACGCAGTCGGCGACGGGGGCGCCGCCGCCGAGGTCGGCCTCCGCGAGCTGCTTGAGGTAGGCGAGCAGCATGGAGAGGAGGTGGGTCGGGGACAGCGCGATGCGGCGGCCGACGTGGTCGGCGTGGACGACGGCGCCGGCGCCGACGGGGAAGGGGAGGCGGGGGAGGTCGCGGTGGAGGGAAGCGTCCGGGTGCCTCCCCGTGGCGCCGAGGAGGAGGCGCTTGACGCTGGAGAAGGGGGCGTGCGCGGAGGAGGCGGACGCGGCGTGGCAGCCGATGAGGCGCGCGTTGTGGGAGAAGGCGACGGCGGCGGGGGACTCGCGCTTGGACTCGGCGTTGAGGAGCACGTCGATGCCCCGCTGCCGCGCCGCCGCCGCCACCAGGGTGTCGTTGCCGACGTCGAAGCCGACCACGCTCATGGCCGCCGCCGATTCGGGGTTCGATCGATCGGCGCAAGTGGGGATGCGATTTGGGGCGCGGTGGATGGCAGGAGATGGAAGGGAAGATGGAGATGGAATTGGAGTCAGAGGAGAGGGAAGCGGTGCGCACGCCGCGGTGGTCTGTCCCGGCCGTGCTTACTCGCCTGTCGCCGACAGGTGGGGCCGCTGCCTTTTGCCTGTCCCGTGGGGACGTGGCGCCGGCACTTTTCTCAGTAAATTTTTTTTTGAGGGAGCTCCTCGGTAATTTTGATCTGCTAATCATCATCATCAGCCACACTTAGGATTAATTACGAACGGTAGCAGCCACTATCATCATTATTCAGGGGAAGTTAATCTTGTATAAACTGAAGCCCCGTGTCTTTGTAGTTTTGCTTATGTCTAAAAAATTGTCTCTTCAAAATCACTATCACTACGCGATGCAGTAAATATTTGCGAATGTAAAAAGCGAACTTTTCGGAGTTTCTAATTTCAGTGGGTACACAGTTGGATTTGAAAGCTCAACTTTACAAAGATGGAAGGTCGATTTTTTTCTCTATATATATGTATATGTATAAAAACAGAGGACGATTTTTTTTTGGAAAAAGGGCTACGGAACCGACGGAAATCGACGACCTCTCCCGTTCCGGCGGCCGACCGTGCACGACCTGGCCGCCTCGCGACCGTCAACCTGCCCTGCCGGCTGCCGTCGCCCCGGCTCCGTTCTTGCTACCGCTACCGCCATCGCAAGCGGCTCGCGCGCCACCGCCATCTCCGCCCGCGCCCACCTTGCTGCCGCGGCCGTCCCTGTACCTCGCCCGCCTCGAGGGGACGAGGACCCGACGGCTGCCCTCGATCTGACCCCACCGGGGCAAGAGCAGGATGGAAAAGGGGAAATCGGTGGTGGCGGAGCTGGCGGCGTCGTTCAGCGATGTCCGTGTCGCGCCGCGCCAGAACCCCAAGCCCAAGAGCTTCCTACCGTCGCCCTCCTTCTGTAAGCTCCCTCCCTGCTCTTGTTCGCTGTAAGCTCCCTCCCTGCTCTTGTTTGCTTATGTGGGGTAGCTAAACTAGCTAATAACTATATATCTTAGCTGCCAACTGATGTAGAGAAAAATGAAGAGGAATTGGCTGGCTGTGTGTTGGTTATGGCTGCTTAGATTTTCCGTGATTGATTTCGTGTTGTGTCTCCTGCAAAACAAAAGATGTATAGGCGGAATTAAGAATTTTCTAGGATGTTAAAGCAGTGGCGGGTTTGATTGATTCACTTTAATTTGTATAGGAATGATGTTGTGTGCTTTGCTTTGATCGTTCTATTAATTAATGGGATTTCAGGTACTAAACTCCCACTGGTTGACATGTATTCCATATTTGTTGTTTAGTGGATAATTTTTGTGGCCAACTGCCAAGAAGATGACATATGAAAGTTAGTTTATGTTGAACAGGAATTGAAACCTTCAACACTAAATTCAAATGAATGAATGGTGCATTGTGTTCATAAACTCATCGTTGTCGATATTACTTTATCAGTTATTGTGAAGACCAGAACGATTCAATCTTACTTCGTATCGGTTTCCAAGTGTCCTTGTAATTGCTTATGTGGGGTAGCTAACTAGCTAATAGCTGTCTATCGTAGCTGCCAACTGATGTACTAGTAGTAGAGAAAACCGAAGAGGAATTGGCTGCTGTGTGTTGGTTATGGCTGCTTGGAGTTTCTGTGATTGATTTCGTGTTTTGGTGTCTCCTGCAAAACGAAAGATGTATAGACAGAATTAAGAACTTTAGGATGATAAAGCAATGGTGGGTTTGGTTGACTTTAGATCGTAGTATTTGTGTCATGTGCTTCGCTTTGACCGTTCTATTAGTTATTAATGGTATTTCAGAAATCAGAACCGATTGACATTTATTCCATATTTCTAGTTGTTATATACTGTTATGGATAATTTTTATGGCCAACCGCCAAGAAGATTACATACCACAGTTAGTTTCTATTGAAGAGAAATTGAAACCTTTGTTACTAAATTGAAATGAATAAATGATGCATTGTGTTACCTTTGTCACTAAATTGCAATGAATTGATGATGCATTGTGTTAATAAACTCATCAAGATTACTTTATCAATTATATTATGCAGACCAGAATAATTCAATCTTACTTCGTCTCAGTTTCCAATTGTCCTTGTAATTACATATGCAGCATTATCTCCAAATATTGACTTCAAAATTATACTCCAGATTCTTTCTCGAAGAAGGCTAAACCTCGGAAACTGGTTAGCTTGTGCCTTGGCACCCTTGGTCAGCATCTTGAAGATATCATCGCTGATATTTCAGAATTTGCTGCCTTATTTCCACCCCACATAAAGGTACCCTTTTATGCATTCATGTCTTTTGTTTGGGTGTCAATTTATGCATCATTGCCTCACTGCCGGCATCAGATGTGCATACATTATACAAGGTTTTTTATTGTTACATAGAGTTCACCTTTTAGGTTGTATAAGCCCAGTTAATTGCTGTGGTGGTGCTCACTAGCTGAAAAGAAAAGTGCACGTTCTTGTAGTTACTTCTAAGTTCATCAGAGCTCCCCAAAACCAAACCGCAACTCTTCAGTAGCAAACAGCTAAGCTCAGAGATTCTTGTCAATATGAATGTTGTACATTCTAATATATGCTATTTCGGAACTTAAAACACAAATTCAACAGCAAGCAAACAAAAAATATAGATGGTCACTTCTTTCGGATTAATGCACTCTATATTCGTACTTTGAAGCACGAGTTACAACTCACAAATAAACTGGAAGAAAGGATAGCATTTCGTGAACATATTAATCAGTGTTGGGAGCCATCAGATGAATCAGGGCTGGCCAGTGCATTAACTGCTTCTTTGCCCATGTGCCACTTGAGAGTCATGGTCATGTTGTTTTTCTTGTAGTAGGATGTTTTGATTGAACCTCTAGGTGGCATGGTGTGTGGTTTTATGGATTCTTACCTGTGTAGCTTCCCTGCGTGTTTGAGAAAAAAAAAATTAACATTAACCTCAGAAAACATAGGAATGGTTAATATGATCAGTAGGAAGGAACTGTTAAAACAAAAGGCTGTTGTGTGACATGTACTAAGTCTCTTTGCCTTTAACATTATATGTGGCCTTCTTGACTTCTTGTAGCAACTGTTATTAGCAAGTTGACTCAAGGTTTGCATCAGTATTTTTAAGGTTTTGAATTAACCAGGTCCAGTAATTGCAAAACAATGGTTGTTGCTTCATATACTGACATATGATGTCTGTGTGTACTTATGCAGTTATGCCGCTATGCATGTTATTGTGAGTTAGTGACAATTGGGTTTTATTTATTATATGATACAGTTGGCAATTATGTCTATTGCAAGGAGAAGAAGGCTCCTGAATGATGAAGTTTTGACTTCTCTTGCTGAAAGCTCCTGGGAAATCCTAGATATATCTGGATCTGATGTAACTGATGCTGGTTTGGCTACTGTAGCAAATGTTTGTAGTAATTTACGGGCAGTTGATATTAGGTAAAGGCTTTGTGTTTAGTCATTTTTTATCTACTAAATGATCAGCTAACTTTGCATCTTATTTATGGCATCTTTCTCATGCAGTCGCTGTGATAAAATTACTACTGCTGGTGTGTCTGAGATTGTATGCCACTGCCCATCCCTGGAGATATTGAGATGTGGGTATGACTTCCAACAAATTGCATGCATAACCTTAGGGTCAATCAATCTCAATGTACTTTCATGTCTTTACCTTCAATTTCTTTTTGATAAGTTAAGTCTGTGATTGTCTTGATGTTATCCATAGTGTGTTCTCATGCATTTTGATTTCTATGTTATGGCAAGACATGTGCTTGCTATTTGCTCAAACCAAACATATGAATGCATGGGACTAAAAAGTGACAAGTATGTGATCCTTCACAGTTATCTAACAGTAGGGTATCTCTTTTATCAACTGATATGTGATATTATTTTATATGAGTCAATATTTATTGTTAAATCATGTGTTCACAAGTCTACGTGAGTTTGCATTCCAGCTTATGCTAGTGAATAACCACTAGCCAGTCTCATTGTGGGGCAGTTTCCTTTGCTTCTTAGTTTGCCCTTGCACATGTGAAAAATATATCCTTTCATTGTTGAAGCGTTGACTATGTGTTGTATCCCGCTTCCCGCATAGCAGGATACTAAAAATAGCTTGAATCCTATGATTGCAGAGGCTGTCCAAGAAGTGAAGTAACGGCACGGAGGTGCTTGAATCTCTTGAAACCGAAATTGAATACTCTTGAAGAGGAGTCATGGGAGGAACTTGATACACTAGATATAGGAGGCGGTGCGGAGTCTTTAAGATGGCTTGTTTGGGTATGCATGCAAGTTCACTTCTCTAGCTATGATTTATTGTGTGTTCACAAGTCATCAATGCTTATCTTGTGTTCAATTACTATTTTCCCCGTTTGCAGCCAAAGATTGATGATAATTCAAAGGAGACTCTAGCTGCCGAATGCCCTCGTGTTACTGTCAACCCACAGCCATCGCTGTTTGACCTCTCGGGATCCAAAGTCCCAGTGGAAGCATTGGCAAGCGTAGCACTGGACCATTCCGTAGTTGAGGATATTGATCCCAAAACATGGGCTGTTTCTGCTGCTCCTCGAAGACCTGTTGCTCCACCGAATCCAAATGCTCCGCCTGAAATACCAATAGCAGAGAGGTTCAGGCTGGCCTATGTGGAGAGGGAAGCAAGGCTGGCACCCAAGAGGGCCAAGCGGGAAAGGCAGCAGCGGCGCCGCGCTGAAAGGGACTACATGATGAATGACATCGATGCGAGGTCGATCGCACTTGCTGCTCAAGCAAGCAGAAGCCTGCGCAAGAGCTGATACTGAACTTTGCTTTGCTTCTTGTTTATGTTGTTGTTTGTTGTATGTATCTCAGTAAAGTAGTTGGCAAACACAATGTTCAATAGGGAAGAGAGACATGAGGCAAGAAATGTTGTTCAATCTTTCAAGGCAAATATATACCATATATGAACACAGTTTTGTAGGCAGTAGCATTGGCATTTCACACTATCATGTACTAGTACAAAAAATCTAAATGTGAATACACTCAAGCGCAAGGAAAGCGTGCCTTGATCAAATCATGAGTTGATTGCCATTTTGCGATCATGTCCGTCTGTATTCAATTGAATCTCGATGACATGGTTCATGTGAACTTGCTCGCAGACCTGTTTGAGCTCTAAATTCTGTGTGGAAGTTGGTTCTCTCAGAGAAGTAATCTCTGAAGAAAATTGCTTCTTTGATCAGAAGAAAATACTTTCTTCAGCTCTCAGTACTCCGGCTCATTCCAGAGAACCACATACCACTAGGAGCTCTGCTAAATAGACCCTGAATAACTAGATTCATGCGCGCTACAGTACACAGTTCGGTTCATTTCAGAGAATCGTTTCTCACTAGAAGCTCTGCTGAATAGACCCTGGATGACGAGATTCGTGGAAACCGCCATACGCAATTTTGTGAAATCTGAATTTTGCGTGTGAATCATCAAATCAAATAAACGCACAAACAAAATCTGTACGCAGTGGGATCAATAAGAACTGCCGTAGGCAATTTTGTTGAAAAATCTGAATTCGCATGTGAATCAAATCAACGCACAAACATCAACAACTCTTAGATTTATACCAAAGACCAGATTCATACAAGAAGCTAGGAGAAACAAACATATAATAAACTGATCCATCTGCACATTATCTTATATCTATACCATATATATCTATCTTAACTAATTAATGACTAGAGACAAGCGACGAGACCCGCCGAGCGGACAAAGCCACCACTACCACCGCTCAGTGCGCGGCGACCACGTCCGGCGGCGCCGCGGCCGCCGGTGGCGGCGCGAACGCGTCCACGACCTCAGGGGCAGGAACACGACGGCGCGGGCGGCCGCGAGCTTCTTCCGCAGCGGGTAGCGCATCGTCGTCCCCCTCGCGGCGGAGGACGGCCCGAGGAAGCACGGCACGCCGTCCCAGGCGGCGGCGGGAGCGGGGGTCGCGCGCGCGCGGCGCGGCGGAGGGAGCGCGCCAGGACCCTCGAGTCGCGGAGGCGCGCGAGCTCGCCCGGCCAGAGGATCCGGTGGTGCGGGCTGCTGGGGCGGCGGCCCATGGGTGGGTGGCGTCGACGGAGGCCGGAGGAGCGGATCCGGAGGGGCAGGCGGAGGCGGGAGCGGGAGGGAGACTGGAATTCTGCGCCGGGTTGGCGGAACGGGAGGAGGGTTTTGGATTTTATGGCGTGAGGAGCTGGAGAGGAGTGGAGGGAAACGATCAAACGAAAACGTGGCGGGGCGGGAAGCCGGGAACGGGAAGGGAGGGCGTTGGCGACTTTTTTTTTTTCCCCCGGAGGGTGGTTTCGGAAACGGGAGAGGGAGGCGTGGGCGGGGCGGGGTTCGTGAATCGTGAGGCGCCACTTGACCAGAGACGGGAGCGGAGGTGGTGAGGTGGAGTAGTGGAGTGAGTGGGTTCGATCGAGATCGAGTTGAGGGGCTGTGCATGGAATGTGCAACTTTGTTTTCCCTTCTCAAAATGTTGTATTATCGTTGTTGTTGTCTCATTTTTAGAGCTTAGTAGAGTATTTGGTAAGACTTTATGTAACTCTATCTTTTTGGCACGGTGGCTTGATTTTAGTCATTCAAAAAAAGCATGGACTTCTCTTCGTCCTAGAAGGGTTTCCTCGACGTAAATGTATTCGATGGTTACCTCCATAAAAAATAATGATGCATATTTCTTTTCAGGTGTAAGAGGCGGATTGGAACCACCAACTCTATGAATGTAGACGAGTCAGTGAATACAAACTTGATTCATCATCATCTGATCGATGTTTAATGCTTATGCAAAACTAGGAGTTTGTTCGTTTTTTTTCCCTTTTCTCTACTCCCAAATCCCTTTTTCTCTACTCCCAAACAGCCACTCCCTAACCACGATGCATTTGTTGTGTCGGTCAAACAACGCCACGTTACCGGCTCTTCTGCTGACTATCTTGAGACACGTAGGCATACACGCTAGGCAACAATCCACGATTTGTTTGTTGAGGCTGAGGGAGCCCAAAAACTTACAATTCTATGACACGTGTATTGTCCCAGCAAATGTAAAATTAAAAGCTCTATAGATGTGCAAAACAATGAAGTATAGAATTTAGAGGTGCAATTGTTTGTTTTTGCCTCTCATCAACACACAAGTAGAGGTACACATCTTTTTTGTTGTGTGCTGATTTTTTTTTTTCTTGATATGTGACAAATGTATTCTTTATAGAAGAACGGAGTGCCTCCATCCGTACTTCTCTTGGTGACGACTTTAATTTATGATTCTTGATCAACTCATCGCCACTATAAGCCAATTCATCCAACTTTGCATTTGCCATTCCTCCTATCTGTTGACACCTCTCATTATCATCTAGCATTGCTTGGGTGTCACCACACCTCGTTTCAAATTCTGAAAGAAAATGTAACACCTCGTATCATAGCACTATATCTTATTGGAAGTATATAGATAGGGTACAACTATGAACAAAACTAGAGTCCTAGACATACAACAGGTTCTCCAAGTAGATTTAGTCACACTCAGACATGTGCCGAGTTCGATCTATATATAGGAAACGTGAAGCGCCAGGGTATGGCTAGAGCCTAGAGCAGCGCAGCGCGCGCATGGGATCGTGGTCGAGACCGCGGGTGTGGTGTGTGGTCAGTTGGTCACCGTGGGGCGCATGCAGCCTCAAGTTTTGAGTAGTTTGGGCGTGGTCATCGTTGCAGGACGCATGCAGCCACAAGTTGATCAGCAGTGATTTATATTCATTTGCTTAGTCAATTGGAAGATCTTTTTTTTCGAAAACGAGCGTATACCCGTATTGCTTTAAGGACAAAAGGAGTTCAATACATGCCTTGTCGCGTTCGCAGGCGAGTTGCCTTAGAGCGCGACAAGAAAACACACTACGTAAATCACCGGCTAAAACGGTGGAGCGAGCTAGTTGTACTAACTAAGTAGACTATTGTGCGACAGAAGGATCCAATTGCAGTGCCTAATTCCGCCGCGACGCGGAGCGCGCCGCACTGCCCCGGAGCTGTGGAAATATCTCCCTCATGGACTCCCTGCGGGAAGACGGTACTTTGTCGCCGAAGAACGTCTCGTGAAATCTCACGGCAATCGTAGAGTCCGAAGAGTTGATGACCTCGTTCGCCGGCAGTTCACCCCACTTGCTGAGCATAACCCGGCGAGCTTGCCTCTCCGGCTGCGGGTCGCGGCAAGCGGATTTAGCTGCCAGGCGGTCGCTGCGTCGCACGCGCCAGTTGTCGTCGTAAACACGGGATGTCCGCAGCCTCGGCGGCCCCGCGATGAGGGGGGTTTCGATGGGCAGCGTCAGGCTGTCGATGAATGCTGCGACAGAGGCTTCCGTGGGCGCCGTCCCCGGCGAGGCGTCGCGGGCGTTGTCGATGACGTCTCCGTCGATGCCGCCCACCTGCGTCTCGACCACAGGGTTGGAGGTAGCCGGGTCCAGGTCGTTCGGCGCGTGGACCGGGAGGTCAGCGGCCACCGCACCGAAGCCGTCGCCAAGGCCGTCGTCGACGGAGGCCGCCACGGCTGCCGGGGCCCCCAAGCAGGATGCCGGGGCGGCCTCAGCCTCAACGCAGCAAGCCTCCACCTCGTCGTTCGCGGGACCGGAATCCCCGCGTGGGGAAGGGTCCGGCACTAGCACCTCAGCGGCGGTGGTGGCCGGTGGCGGAGAGTCCCCTGATGCGTCGTCCTCTGCTGCCTCGTCCAGCGCGAAGGATAAACAAATCAATCGAGGTGGTGACAACAGTACCTGCAGGGACAGGCACGCGACGAGGCAAGCTGCGAGCTCGTCAAGCATCGGGTTGACCCAGATGGGGGGCCCCTCAACCTCGCACAGCACAAGTGCCGGGTCAGAGGTAGCAGCTGCATTGTCGTGGGCGATGCTGATCCTTCGTGGCCGCTTGGCCCTGCGACGTCGACGTCGACGACGGGCTGAGTGCTGCGGGCCGCCATCCGCAACGGACGAAGGAATCAATTGAAAGATCCTAGATATAAGGGTGAGTATTGTTAGATCTTGTAAGAGTTGCTTTATGTATCGAACACTTGAATTAATGGAAGATCAACCAGAGATTGAGTTATCTCTCTTGACGCCGGCTCACTGCTCTCGACGCCGGCCAACAGGACGACGTCCCAACCTCGCCGCGCTCGTCGGGAAGCTAAAGCCCGTCCACCCACGTATATGAAGTGGGTCATAGCCTTGAACACGCTTGCATCCATGTCATCGATCCATATGTGGCTCATCTTGTTCTCCTTCATCGGACCAAAGAGCTTGCTTTCTCCTTGAAGATGTTCTTTTCTTGATTTTAAATTGAGGGTTGTTTTTTCTAAATTTTTGCTAAAAGAAATCAAGAAAACTTGTAAAGTTTTGGCCAATCCGATAACGAAACACGTTTATCCGTGACCTCCATTTCTTTTTTCCTACCGGCATGTAAACTCTGGTTGAAGGCTAAGGAAGCTATTGTTCCGCCCAAGTAGCTCCTCGTTTGTAACACTCCCTCTGTTTAGGAATCAAGCTTGATGTCTGAAGGTTTCTTCAATATTGACAAATGCCTACAGGACTGGACCGTCTAAGAAGCATGATCTCAAATCCAAGCAAACATTGGAAAATAAGTTCAGCTTTTACACAATTATAGTTGTGACCTTCTGTTGAGTTGATGATCTTTTACTATATGATCCTGATTTATAGATTCCATTATGATGTTCATGTCTTCTGTCTTCCATTACCTGACCATGCACGTAGAAGCCAGAAATATGTAGGTAGGGCGGTGTTCATGATTAAAAGTTTAATTGTTTGGAAGAACTGACTGCTGTGCTGGCCTAATGACGAAGGAATTGACTGTTGTGATTAAAAGTTCACTTTGTCCTACTGTTGAATATATTTTCTTGCCATTCCACCAAAGAAGAACGGAAATTGGGCCAATAATTGGCACAATTTCTTTTAGGAAAGTCAGTACAACCCAGGGCTGGATCGTTCAGCCAAGAGACTCGAGTGGTTAGGATTTAAGCTGCATGCAGCAAATGAGAAAATGTTGAAGTAGCCTTCAGAAAGCGAAGAATGCAAATATATAGTGTTCTTTTACCAGGTCAATATATGTATCGCCACCCAACTAGCTAGTTAAAAGAATCTGTCAGCTCTACACCCCTTAAATCCTTGACTGCCACCAGCGGCGCTGAGTAAAATCGCAGCCTGCTTCAGTGGGTTGCCTAATTGTAAACCACAGGCCTACATATGAATCAGACACATTCTTTGCACAATGTACAGACACACAACACAGAGCACTTTCATTAGAAGGAAGCGGTCAGCAGCGCCTTTTCATCTTCTGAACACTTCTTATGAACCCCCCAGATGTTCTGCACAGAGTTGCAGATACCACTGCATTTCCAATCGAATGAGGCGGCACAGGTGTTCCCAGCCTGAGCTTTCCATTCACAATCTGTGATCAAAATGGCCATGTGTGAGGATATTATTGCTTTTTCTTAGCAACTTTAGCCGTGGCTTTTGAGAAGGTAATGCAAATCCTCAAGTAAATTGGACAGTCAATCTGAACTCATTCTGGTTACAGAAAAATAACAGAAGCTCACCAGGTGGAGTGCCACAGCATAGTCTGCGGTCATCAATATGCTGAACATCTAACCCAATCAACCAAGCTCCCAAAGACACATCCTCGTTGATATACTTGTGCAAAACATGCCTGCGATAACCGAATTAGCAGAAACAATTTCAGTACACTTACAACAAAATAGGATTGGAGTGGTGTCATACTGGGTATATCTCACTTGTTTAATGATATGTAGGCTGCCAAATCTTTTGAAATAGCATATAGTTGACCGGTGGCATGCCGAAAGTATTTGTTACCCACTTCCCCAAATTTCCAGTGCTCAGGTTCATAGTATCTCATATCCCTGGACAGCAGCAATCTCATTTTAACAACTGGCTAAAACAAGTACTTTTAAATACTAACAAACTAAAGAGACTGTTTTTCTTTACTTGTCAGAGAGGACAGGACCAGACTTCATGCAACCAATGTATACCCTGGGCTTTGAAATATGTTTGGATAAGATATTTCCAAGTGTTGCTGCAAACGGAAAATTATCATGTTAGGAATAGAATGTTACTGAACACAGAGACAATTGGTGGGTGCATATGAGCCTTCGGTATACTAACAGTCAACACTTGACAAACTTTTCCTTGTTCATTTAAAATTAACAGATTAGACAACAACAAACTTAGCTTCAGACCCACATACAAGTACTTGACACCTTAGTACTACTTGTAACTATCCTATCAAAGGAAATACTTTCCAATAGCAAAAGGGCAACAATGAAAGACACTGGATCAAGATTTAATACCTATATTAACATGTACATCGTCGTCAACCTTCACGTAGAAGTTAGCATCCCATAAAGCAACAGCTGTTGCAAAGTATGTCCTAGTTTTCCCTGACAGTTCAAGGTATCCTTCAACATGATCCTACAATCCAAATGCACATGACTAAAATTAGAGTGAAAAAAAAACGTATAGAAAGTAATAATGACCTCAAAACTACAGTCCATATATGGATCTTGAAGGCAATGGGGGTAGCAAGTAACTATAGTGAACCAAGTGAAACCTTACCAGCCTCATGAAGTCTCCATGTTTCTTATCCTCTGCCTGAATTGCTCTATCGACTATTCCACCTGAAATAGCACTGAAACAGGGCATAGACCAGCATTACTTACTTGTGCTGACAGTAAACTAAAAAGGAAAATTATCTTTTGAATGGATAACGAAAAAAATGAACAAGAGTTCAGCCAAACAACACAAGGTAAACATTAACAAGCTCTATGTCTCTCCCTCCCTCCCTCCCTCCTCTCTGCTACCAAAATATGGTAATGACGATTTTCCCCAACTTGCAGACTAATTTGTTACCAACCATGTCCTTTGTAGTATGCCACATTTGCTGATATCTACAACATTTAACTTTTCCATACATTGATATAAGCTTTATGGGTCTAGATGCTAACAAAGCTAAGTCAGATGGAAGATAGGCAGAAAAAGATATTGACATTCAAATAAAGAGTTTGTTTTATGGTACAATAAATAAACAGATTTATTCATACTATCGTGGTATATCTACAATGCATGATAAGGGTCGCCACTATCATCAATTATGCTGATGTGTGCCATAAAATTTTATATGCCAAATCAAATGCGTGTGACATGCACACAATCAACAATCTATACTAGTTAGTGGCGAAAATTAAACAGTGCCATAAAATTTTATATGCCAAATCAAATGCGTGTGACATGCACACAATCAACAACCTGTACTAGTTAGTGGCGAAAATTAAACAGAATCTATAGATAACAGAGAAATGTGGCACACCTGTGACCAATTACAAAACGAATTATGATCCCCTTTTCTTCCTCCAGCTTTTTCCTCATTTCCCCTGGTTTTAAGTATTACTTCAATGTCAATGTTTTATACCATCAAACTGCTTCAGTAACAGATTATGCACTTTAACAGGGAATCCAGGCAGCCAGGTGTTGCGGATAGAATCCCTTCTCCTGCGACTGCTAAAAGCAGTGTTGATGCCTATTACCATAAGGTACTTGCGCCTACCAGTAGACTCAGAAGCCTTGTAGTCTTCTTGCACTGGAGATCCGTTGAGAAAAGAATCTTGTAGAGTTCTCGCCGCAGACAGCTCTGTCTCCAAGTTTGCTATTGTCTTATCTAAAGTCCTGCAAGAGGCAAGTTCAAACCCAATTATAAATAAATTTCCTTGAAGCTTCCCTGAATCAAATCAAAGAGCAAGAAGAGATGTATGAATGTATGATCACCACATACTGTGAATTATGGTAAGTATCTGAGATATGTAACATGTCATTGTAATCCTGTTTTCCTAGAACCTGGTAACATAAGGGCATTAAAGTTTCATCAAGATCAATGGGCCACATGATAGCAGAGTTTCAAGTATTGATAGAAGGCCACCTATCTATTCAATACATAAAGAGGAGAACCACTAAGTTAAATAGTGATGAAAATACTTTCAGGAAATAGCTGAGGCAATGATGTGCATTACCTTGCGTACATTACAGTCTCCAGTCTTAGTCCCAGCCTCTTCCGCTCTTCTCAAATTTGGCTTCCACCTCATCTGCTTCTGGCAAAGTCCACATCCTGGAGAAAACATTTGTTAAAATCACTATTCCAAGAAATTTTAACTCATCAAAGAATTCACATGCTACAAGCCTGCAACAAGAGTGAATTGAAGCCAAATAGGATCGAATTGAAGCAGCAGGTGACTGAGTTACAGAGGGCTGTATGGTCCGCACTAGCTATCAGCTCAAAGCTACAACACAGCGTTACCACTGAACAATCCAAATGTGCAGGGTCGTTGACACACCGGACTCAGCCTCAATATGAACAAACAAGCCAGCGTAACAACGCTGACAAAGTCTGAATTCTGGAAGCCATAAGCAGCTGAGGACTCCCAGCTCCCAAATTAGCAGCAATCTCGCGCGGATTCAGAGAACTGAAATCCTGGTACCCACGACTCCACGAGACAGTCACGAGTTGAGGTAAATCGTAAATAGTGCGGTCCAAGTCCAAGCAAGCCTACATCCGCCCCCCGCACCCCCCACGAGACAGTCACGAGTTGACGTATCGGAATCGGAGGGAAGCGACAAGAAGCGAGTGGAATTGCGGCGGCGACCGTGCAGTGGAGGACGAACTGATAGAATGCGTAGATCAGTGGGTGTTTCTTTGACATTATGATAAATAAGTGGATGCATATCATAGTGCACCTTCGCGGTGCATAAATCAGAGAGAGAGGAGATAAAGTAGAGATACGTACCGACAGGATCCAGTGCTGGCCATCACTGGTTCATCGATGGAGGCTGCTCACGGACAGCGACGACGGTTGAGAAAGATGGCGGCGCCGGTGGAGCTTTCCATCACTGGCAGCGTCTCCCTGATCGGCTAGGGTTTCTAGGTGAAGGGTGCTGGCAGCAGTGAACCTCATGTTCTGTGCAGGTCAAGGGTCCAGTTGACCGTTGGCCAACTGTTAGAGAGATCAATTTCAACATTCTCTCCCTTGATCTCTCATCATTCTCATCGTTTTTGATTTCTTATTTCAACCTTTAATTCTGAACTTTCTTATTTCTGTCCTATTCCATTACAGATTAGTGCATAGAGCGTGTCTCATCGTCATAGCAATTAGTGCCATTAGACTAACAGCCACAACGCACTTTCTTCGTTCTGAAACGAAACTCTCTTCTGGGCCCTTTATTGTCCGAAAATCATAGGCTATACCATAAACCCATGTCGACTGTGTGTCCTCTGAACACACTAGGTGGTAAGCTTTTAGTAAGCAGATCCGCTAGTTCTTTCTTATTACTTATATGTTCAATATCTTTAAAATGATTCTGGACTTTCTCCTTTACAACGAATACATTCATATCAATGTATTTGGCAACACATTTAACCCATTGTCATAGGAGTAAGATACTTATTTAAATGGTTATTGCTGTTGTCAACCATTATCTATTCCGGATAAAGATTCTCTTAACCATTTCGCCTGTCCTCTAAGCCTCATAACATACCATTGCATAACTTGGTTTCATTCATCATATCATAATTGTTTCTCTGAAGCTTTTCCACAATAAAGCTTCAACAACGAGTGTCAGTGATTGTGGATTTCATTACACATCTCGCTGAACTTTCATTCTTTATACCCACAACTAGAGAGTACTTGATATTCATTATTCAACATGAGGCTATAAATCTTTTCAATAAATTCTTTATTCCATTCCAGTGATCTATATCTAGATTGCACTTCTACCAAAACATTCCGGATACATAAACTATGTCAGGGTAAGTTCTTACATGTAATCATTCATTAAGCTTCCAACAGCTGAAGCATATAGGACGTCCATTTGATCAATCTAATATCGGTTCTTCAAAATATTTCAAGTTCTAAATCCATTACCCTTGACTATAAGAACAGGCATAGGTTTCCTTTGTATGCATACTTTATTTCTTTAAAATATTTTCTAAGTATGCCTTTATGATAGTTCTAATACCCCTCTTCTTCTCTTTCAATGAGTTTCAACTCAAATGATTTTTTACTGAGATTCTTCTTATTCAAACTTGAGGACAAAACTTCTTTTCTCTCCAGTAGTAGATTGACATCACTACTAGCAAGTAAGATGTCATCCAGATATAGGA
This sequence comes from Bothriochloa decipiens, assembly GCA_023333625.1. NCBI lineage: Eukaryota > Viridiplantae > Streptophyta > Magnoliopsida > Poales > Poaceae > Bothriochloa > Bothriochloa decipiens. The sequence goes on from CM041638.1 coordinate 9,058,280, forward strand.
TTAGGAAGTAAATTTTCCATTCATTTACATAAATACAATTGTCCTCTATATTCTCTTTAAAACTCAAACTTTCTTTTGATTCATCAACTTTAAATTCTATTGTTTAGAAATCTGTTCTAATTCTTAGATGGTTTCTTGAGGTAACATTCCCTATGTTCTTTTCCTTTCCATGACAAAACCTTTAGGTTATGCCATGTAAACTATTCATATAAATTCCCATTAAGGAATGCCATCTTCACATTCATCTGATGTAACTCTAAATCGTAATGTGCCACTAACATTTTATTGTAATTCATTCATTCTCTTTGAATAAATCTTTCATCACAAGTTGCACTATATATCTTTCATCGTTCCCTTCAAAGCCACGTTACGTCTTATAGACCCATTACAGCCTACTGTTTTGGCTCTATTAGGAATTTCTTCTAAATCCTGAACATTATTGGTATTTATCGATTTCATTTCATCTACCTTTGTTTCTTACCATTTGGACGAGTGAACGTCTCTCTTGGCTTCTACAAAAGAGATGAGACCACCTTTCATTTGAATTTCTTTATCAACATTGACTTCACAGTCACCAAAATAATTATTTTTCTCATTATTTAGACCTACTAGGGCCTCGTGACACTTCTTTCATATAGGGCTGTTGTTGCTCTCCATTGCCAAGAGGCAATTATTCTATAGGTTTCTGTATCACATAATCCTTATTACTTATTCATCTTCTTAGAGAGCAAACAACAGATGTTGTATATGTCATACAACATCAACAGGTAAGTGGGCATTCAACCCTGTTTCTATTCAATTCTTTAGGTATTTACATATCGTGCTCCCCAAATTACTCCATCCTTTGTAAGAATGGTGTATCTTCAAATTTCTTATTTGGGTTTAATCTGTCATAACTTCTTACGGCGCTTTGAGCACTGTTTTAGTATCTCTCACTGTGCTATCTTCCTATTGGAACCATAAAAGGTTTAGGAATCTAGCTATTTCTTTACTTAGGGGTATTATTATTGTGACTGTTGTACTTCCTCAACAATCACATTCATCTTTTATAGATCACTCTTCTTCATATCATATTTATCTTTATATCATATTTATCTCTTGTTCATAATGTACATCATGCATCACATTGTTAAAAAATATAGGGGAGTATCTTTCTTGATTTTCTGTTTCTTTCTTGATTTTCTATTTCTTAATTGATCTCACAAATCTCCCCCTCGAAATGTGGCAAGAACTTTTCTGCTATAATTTTGAAACTATTCAAAAAATTCTTATAAATGAGGAAACTTTCATTACTTACTTCATCCACATGACTACGTCATACAAATAAAGTTACTTCATAAATCTTTTGGGAGTACACTTTCCTCATCCCACTTTAGAGTCATTCAGTACTTCTATAAGTCACACTTGCATGTTATTCTTGTCATTGGTTCATATGCAACTTTCTTTTCCCATATGCAGGATAAGTTCTGTCGATAAGTTCTGTCAAAATCTCTCATAAAAGGGATATCAAAACCAGAATTGGCTCTCAGGGCATATTTAATTATTAAATTTAGAAATAAATTCAAATACTCTTTAACACACATACTTAAGCTGACGTTGGTCAAATTAAACATGCGTATAACTCATTACATTTCATATCAAAGTGCTTTAGAATAAAAAATTAAAATACATTTGTTAAACTACACTCTTATTACACAAAAAAGTCATTTCTTAAATTAAACTCTTATTTGTTCTATCTTCTTTTCTTAAATCAATGCACCTGAATCATCCTTTTCTTTCAATTCATCCTTTAAAGAGAACACTGCCTCTTATATGATGGTTTTTTTTTAATGCAAAACTTACACTTTTCATCTTCTGAGTCATAAGTACCCAGCTCATTCTCTTTTCTGCCTTTAAAGGCAATAAGTTCTTTATCTGAAAACATTCAACAATAATCATCGATAATGCTCATTAAACTTTAGAATCTTTACGTTGTATTCTACATCACCGTTGGGTAGAAATAGAATAGAATAGCATTCTTCTATATTAATTCCACATCACCGTTGGGCAGAAATAGAATCAACATATGAAATTCAATTATCTTAGTAAAATATATTTTCTCAAAATTAAATTCTCTAGTTGGTTCAAATTTAATTAGAGGATAATCATCATTGTTGCAGCGAAAACACGAAAATACATTCATTTATTTCTTGAGCATTTCTTTATCCTTAAATTCTCTCTGAAAAATTGGTCATTGTGATACAAAATTGATCAGAGATTCAAACTTTAAATTTAAACTTATAATATTTTCTCTTTTATATTCTAAATCACCGTTGGACAGAAATAGAATAAAACATCATTCTTCTACATATATTCTAAATCACCGTTGGGCAGAAATAGAATCAATGCATAAATCATAAAACATATCATGATATTGCTATTAAACAACTTTGCTCAGAAAATAACAATATCATAATTCACTAAATTCTATTAACTTCTCTTCAAATCAAATTCTCTCATTGGTTCGAATTCAGTTAGAAGAATCATCATCATTGCAGCGGAAACATGAAAAAAATATCTTTCTAGTTCATTAGCATTTCTTGATCATTGCCATTTCTTTGAGATTCTTCGAAGATCTGAAATTCAAAATTCAAAACTCATAAATGAGTTTACAATATTGTTATCATCAACGTTGGTCAGAAAATAATAATATCATAATTTCTCTAAAACAAAAAACTGACTATTTTTCCAACTAAAATAATTTCATTGGTTCTAATTTTAATGAACTTTTCATTATTCACTCAATAGCTTCAACTGCTCTCCAAAATAAATTCTCCCGTTGGTTCAAATTTAGTGAGAAAGCAATAATTCTTTTCTTTGCAGCGGAAAATGTGAATAAAATTCAATAATTCTATGTTTCAGAAATATTAATTCAATATTGTTCTCTGAACAAAATTATCGTTGGATAAAATTTATAAAAAAAATTCACATTAAAATTTGATTCAAATTCATCAAAAATTCATAGTAAATAAATTTCTGAAAATTTGACAGAGTTCACTGTTCATTCGGGTCGCAAAACCAATTATTCAGCGTGGCTTCAGAAAACGGCCTGCGGCCGAGGCGTCCTGGCATCGCTGAGCGGCCCAGCAGCGACGCCCACGTAGGCTGCTCGCACGAGCGGGAAACGGCCCAGCAGAGGCCCAGATGGGCACGTTTGCGGCAGGCGGCCTAGCAGCTTCAGTTTTTTTATTTCATTTCTCATAAAAAATCACAAAAAACACTATTCACTTCATGGGCCGCGGCCATCCATTTGGCCCATCAGCCGAAGCCGGCCCACAGCGGCCACATGGCCAACCCGCCTGGGCTCATTTCAGCCCGAGAAGCCTGGATGAGATCTGAGCCATTCATTTCAATCCGATGGCGCAGAGCAGATTTCGGGGCATCAAAACCCCATCTCGCCGGCGCCTCCCCCTCAACCCTAGTTCATTTCTCTTCTCCTCCCCTTCTCTTCACATCCGAGTGGCGGTGGGCGGCCAACCACTGGAGGCGCGATGACAGGAGAGACGGCGCCGTCGCGGGCCCCCACGTCGGCGAGCGCGCTCGCCCTCGGCTGAGCGTGTTGCCGTCGTGCGGCCTCACGGGCGGTGTCCCGGTGGCCCGAGCACGCGCGACCAAGTCGTCGGCGGCGTCTCCGACGCAAGTTCTCGGCACGCCGGCCATGGAGACGGCCGGCGGAGATGGAGGGATGTTTCGGCACCAGGTAGGTACCCCTGCATCGCCTCCTTTTCCATTTCTGAGTGGGTTCTTTTCTAGGGTTAGGGTTTGGAGTTCTTCCTAATCTCCCCTCTCTTTCCTTTCCCTCCTCTTCTCACATCCACGACCTGTCATCGGCGATGCCAGATGACAGATCGAGCGCGAGGCGGAGGAGGTGGCGGCGCCGCCGTGGCGCCCTTCGCCGGCGTGCGCGTGCGGTCGGAGCCGCACGCGGCACCGTCGAGCCCGAGGCATAGGCAGTGCGTTGGCGTGACCTAGCCGGCCGGAGGCCCGCGTGCTCATTCCCGCACTCTGGCGGTAGTGATGGCGGAGAGAAAGACCAGGTATGGTCCCCTCCCATCCATCCTTTCTTCTATTTTCTTTAGGGTTAGGGATTCGGTCTGGTATTTCTTTCTAATCACTTCGATTCATTCTTTCTTTCTTTCTTCTAATGTCATTGTATCCCCAAAACTAAATCCACACGCTAGATAAACAACCTGGAGCTCTGATACCATTGATAGAATTTCGGGATCGACTAGGTATAGATCAGTGGGTGTTTCTTTGACATTTAGGATAAACAAGTGGATGCAGATCATGGTGCACTTTCGCGGTGCACAAATCAGAGAGAGAGAGAGAGAGAGAGGAGATGGAGTAGAGATACATACCGACAGGATCCAGTGCTGGCCATCACTGGTTCGTCGATGGAGGCTGCTCATGGGCAGCGATGGTTGGGGAAGATGGCGGCGCCGGTGGAGCTTCTCGTCACTGGCAGCGCCTCCCTGATCGGCTAGGGTTTCTAGGTGAGGGGTGCTAGCGGCGGTAAACCTCATGTTCTGTGCCCTGGCCCCCACCCTCTTCTTATAGGCACTGTGCGACGGGGGCCCATCAGCCAGGCATTAGGCTGGGCTCCCCCGATCAGGGTGCAAGTCAAGGGTCCAGTTGACCGTTGGGCCAACCGGTGGAGAGATCAATTCCAACATGAACGCGTCGCGGCGTCGCATTCAGAATTGAATCCAGATGCAGACGGTGCAGGTAGGTGTGGTCGTAGGCACTAGCCTAAGGTACAGAATGCCAGGTAGCTCGGCTAGGCGGGCGGCGGCGCCGGTGCGGGTGTCGCTTCCCTGTGCCGTGCACCGCAATGAAAAAGAAGCTGTGGAGAGCGAGCACCTGTGAGCCGGGACGACGACTGGACCAACGGGGTCACCGCCAGGAACGTGCGTTCCGCGACGAAAGGAACCCGGCCGGTCCGTGAGCGGGCGGCGGTAGTATGGTAGCCGTGCGCCCATGCACTGGAACGGGACCGGGACACGGTGTGGTACTGGTACGGCGGTCCCGTGTCCGTGTGCACATCGCCGCACGCAACCTGGGTGCCTCTCGTGTTGTGTTGGTCGTCGGCCGGTGACGTCAGTCAACTCCCTCCATCTGGCTGGGGTGTGGTGTGGACTACAAGTAAACCTACATTTTGACCGAGATCGAGGTCAACGGTGTTGTTTTGAATTTGAACTAACCAGTTGTTTTTTCCCAACGTGTTGGCCCTGTGCTGTGATTTTAATTTGGCAGCTGTCGCCGGTTGCTACCGTGGCACTGCATAGGGTTGTTAGACCATGCGCAGCGGCTCCTAGATCCACCTCCTGTAGGAGCACATGCAAGACGAATTCACCGCAGCGGGGTCCTGGACCCGGTCCTAGGAGGACAAGGATGGCCTCCGGTCCTGGCCCTGTCTAGGAGGCGCCTCCTGGGAAGGCGTGGGGCCCACGCCAAGAGTAGGAAGGGGAGAGAGAAGGGGATGGCGGGAAGAACCCGCGTCGCGATGGTGGTGCCTTGGGCCGCTACCGCGTGCGCGGAGAGGGAGACCGGCCCCTGCGCGCCGAGCTGCACCGGCCTCGTCGGAGCAGAGAGAAGAGGGAGGGGTCGCCGGAGGAGGAGCGCGCTGGAGGGAGCAGCGAGGCCGTCTTCCCCACGTACGCTGCCGGGACCCGCCGCACCCGTCGCTGCAGCCTGCACCCGCACCCGCGAGCAGGGAGGAGAAGGGGGGAGAGAGAGGCCAGGTAGGGCGGCTCACGGCAAAGCTCTGGTGCCTGCGCCCGCAGAGCTCCCCGCTCCCCGGCGCCCGCCGGAGGGAGCCGAGCTCCCCGCTCTCCGCTCCCCGTGCCAAGCTCCGCCGCCCGCGTGCGCCTCTGCCCGACGCCCGCCCGGCCGGAGAGGGAGGCGGGCCGCCGCTCGCGAGTCCCGTCGCCAGGCGTCGTCGGGGAGGGAGAGGCTAGTAGAGAGCTTGGAGAAGAAAACGAGGGGATGGGGAGGAGATAGAATGGGGAGGGAGGGTGTTCGGTGGGGTAAAAAAAGAAAAAAAAAATGACATCTGGGTCCCACTGATATAACGAAGAGATATAAAGGATGGATGGGTACAGGAGAAATTGGTATAGAGGAGAGAATATTGATGACCAGGATGGAATATTCCTTTTAAAGGATGAATTTAAAGGAACATGGCTGCGGATAATCTTAGGGAACTGGGGATGCTAATTTTGTAGTGCTAAAGAAAGAACGGTCAAATGTTTTCTTAACCGACAACATCACGTGTTCACCGGGTTATTATATACTCTCTCCGTCCCGTATTATCTGTCGTTCTAGCGAGAGCTGCATGCGTGCTACGACATTGTAGATGGGCCTCACACCTAGGTCTAGCCATGCAACCTTACTTTCACCCGTTAGATTTGTCCCACCTCCCCTATTCTCATCCACTTGTTGATAACCTCCCCCGTTCTCATCCACTCGCAAGTCACAAACCCCATGCTCGCCTCGACAGAGGAGAGAGGTTGATGTCATATTTACTGCTTTCATAGACACATCTTGGTCTTCATGCATGGATCTCAATGACACATGAAACGGGAGAGAGGGAGTAGAAGTAGTAAAATAACAGACTTCTTCTCACCTTCTAACTGCAGCCCCTTTTATATTCCTCTAGGTGGCTACAAATTTACCATACATAGGGATTTCGGATGGGCTCCAAGCCCGCGGCAACCTACACGAGTTGTTCCCACTGAACGGCGATGTGGTTGCGCCCAGGCGCCACCGCCACCGTCCGGTAGCCCGTGCATCGCTTCCTAGTTGGCGTCGTAGTTCGAGTAGATAGTGTCCGGCGCCGCCACAACTCGGCGACCCCTGCATAGCTTTGTAGCCAACGTCGCACGGGTAGATTAGTGTTCGGCGCGGCCACCGCTGGGCGACCCGAGCATAGCCTCCTAACTGGCGTCGTAGTTCGGGTAGATCAATCCCAATGTAACACAATATAACATAATAGCATTCAGTGCACTTGCATTGGGAGGATCTAAGCGTCCATGTACAACTCTTTTGACCTACTATGATATCGTTAAGGTGTGTGTTTGTATTAAACTTTTTCTCTACCTTAATACAAATACATGCAGACCTTTTACATGATTGAGAAAAAAAAGCCCTTTGTTGCCTCACGAACTCTGTCGTGTGTGTTTGTAACAATGATATACAATCCACACTCTTGATCTAATCCATTTGTCCTCTCTTAGCCTCATCATTGTCTGAATCGATCTATGGTTAAACACAAATCTTAATTCATATATGTTTTTTTCTAAAGAAAATCCACCATCTTGAAAGCAATTTTTCTCAAAAAAAACTTAGCAGTCCCTACACATTATGTAATTCTGACGAATTATTAACAGCCAACATTATTAGATATGTTGTGTAAATAACGGAGCATGGTTTGTTTATTCCTCGTCTAAAGACTCTCGATCGGCCATGCAATGCGATACAATAAATTAAACCTCATTTGTAGATTTAGTGGTCCAATTTCATCTAGAAGCAGCAGAGGTCGACGATGCCTAAAGAGGATGAGCGCGAGAGTCGTCGTCGTAGGCCTACACAGCCGGACACGACTCTGGATTGGGTGCAAAGCTCCGGCGATCTCGCCGATGCCAAGCACGCGTCCAATGCAACGGCCCTAAACTTCTTTTAAAAAAAATAATCTCGAACGGCCCTAAACTTGGAAAACCTTATCTTTGCGCACGCACGTAGATGCCATGCACGCCAACGGACGCCGCCGCGGAAATCGGCGCGGCGACGAGCGCTTCGCGGAGCGATCCGGGAGCTGCACCGCCCACGTATCTCATCACCCCTCCCCCCCCTCTCTGCCGCCGGCCATTACTACGCCTCTCACCCCTTCAATTCGCCCTTCCGTCCCCCAACTTCCCTCCGCCGCCCCAGGGGCGGAAGGCCGTCGCCCCCCACGACCACCATCATCAGCCGTGCCCGTTCGTTCTTCCCAGCTGCAGCAAGCAACCCGCCGGTGCGCGCGGTTGCACTTGCATGGCTGCTCGCTGCGCTCCGGGAGTCTGCAGGACTAGCTGGCCGGCGGCCTAGGCGCCAGGCATCTTTCGCGTGCGTGCGCGGTTGTTGAAGCTCCGATCCTCTCTCCCGCCCATTCGCCGGAGGGAGTGTTCTTCTCGCTCTCGCTCTCTGCCCTGTTCCCGGGGCTGAGAGGGGAGGAGATCGAGAAGGCCACGCACGACTAAGCTGGCGGACGGAACGATGACGATGGCGAGGAGCGGCGGCGGCGACGGCGGCGGCGGGCTGAAGAAGGGGCCATGGACGCAGGAGGAGGACAACATGCTGTTGGACCACGTGCGGCGGCACGGCGACGGCAACTGGAACGCCGTGCGCCGGGAGACGAGGCTGCAGCGCTGCGGCAAGAGCTGCCGCCTCCGCTGGGCCAACCACCTCCGCCCCAACCTCCGCAAGGGCCCCTTCTCCCCCGAGGAGGAGCGCCACATCCTCGTCCTCCATGGCTTCTACGGCAACAAGTGGGCACGCATCTCCTCCTACGTGAGTCCCTGCGTGTTTTTCAGTTTCTTACGGAATTCTGATGATCAGCCATGCACGGCCGTGCGTGACGTGAAGAACTCATCGTTGTCTTCGACTTCGATCGATCGATCGCATGAATATTGCAGCTCCCAGGGAGGACGGACAACGAGATCAAGAACTACTGGAACACGCGCCTCAAGCGCCGGCAACGCGCAGGCCTGCCGCTCTACCCGCCGGACATCGAGCGGGAGATCGTGCTGCTCCGCGCTCAGAACGCCATCGCCGACGCCGACGCCGCCAACGCTCACGCCAGCCTTCAGCCGCCGCCACCGCCGCCGGTCCTCTTCGACGCCGGCAACTCGTTCGTCGCGCTGCCGCCCACGACGGCCTCGCACGCGCCGCTGATCAACCAGAGCTACCCGCTCCTGGACCAGATGCAGGTGTTCCAATTCCAACACCTCGGCGGCAGCCAGGACCAGCAGAAGCAGCCGGCGGCGTTCCACCAGGACGCCGGCATCGCGGTGGCGTTCGGCGGCCAATGCGGCATCGTCTCCTCGGGCCTACCACCGCTGCCGACCACCGCCAGACCACAGGCGGCGGAGCTCTCTTCGATCCAACAATTCGACACCTCCAGCAGCGGCAGTGGGAGTGGCAGCGGTGGGAGCGGGCTGCTGGAGTCGATGCTGATCGGCGAAGAACACCTCCTGCTGCGGCCCAACCCCAGCATGGTCAAGGTCGCCTCCATGCCCGCGCTCTCCTACCGCGAGCCGGCGGCGTCCAGGATGCTGCCCGCCGTCCACGGCGCCGGCAGCGGCGGCAACGTCACCTCGCACGCGCACCCGCACTGCGCTCCGGCAGAGGACATCCACCATGGCGCGACATGGGACTTCACCTTCGGTCAGTCGTCGTTGCTCAGATTTTTGCTCCCTGAAAATAAACTAATCGATGCCGATCGTCTGGAATTTCGAATGTAGAATAGGATGAACACGAACACGATGATCGTCGTCGATCTGACAATGTCGCTGCATTGCATGCATTGAGAAACCGATGGATGCGTTTTCAGATGCCATGAAGCCGGCGAAGAGGAGGACGGCGAGCGAGGTGGGGATCTCCGACATGTTCGGCGTCGCCCAGCCGGGGGATTACTGGTTCGGCACCGGCACGCCGTCGTCGCCGGGGCCGTCGTCGGCCGTCACCGACGACGAGTTCAACCTGGAGATGCAGCAGTTCATGTCGACGCTACCACTGACGATCGACGAGCACGGCTGGAACGCATAAATTATGCGGCCGGGTAATTAAAAATATGGAAATCGGAAAATGTGTACAGAGCGTGTGTGTGTTTGCTTTGCTTCTGCGACAGAACAGTGTACGCATTGTTTTTTTTGTAACGAGCCTATTTTCTTGGATCTTTGTCTGTTCTATATCTAGACGTCGATCAAGTTTCAAACATGCATGTGGGGGAAACACCATATAGTCCATGCATACAAAAATCCCTTGCAACAATGATGCTTCTGCTGGCTGCTGTGCAGCCTCGCAGAGCTCAACATTTTGAATTTTATTTTAATTAATTATAAATATAAAATACTAACACTAAATACTACATTAATAGTAAATATATTTACAGATATAAATATTGAATACAGTACTATTTTTATGAATCTAGTCAAAATAATTGCTTGACTTCTCAAAATACGAGATCAGGATTTATTTTTGGGTGTGGAGCGACCGAGCGAGTCTGTATGTATGGAAGTTTCCGTATGTATATGATGTGGAGAGATGTATGCTACGAGAAGCTTGGATGCATTTGCGCATGACCAGTAGGGATGACAAGTTGACAACAACATTTTCGTTTCGCTTGTTGTGGTGATGAAGACAACAACACGATTGAGAGTGAATTAATGTAGTAGCGTCAAACTATTCACCAAATCTAACAAGCGCTTCGCTGTGACGTATTAATAGAGAGTGCGAGGAGTGGAAGGGGTACGGGGGAATCTCGCTCTGTTAAACTATCAGAGTAGCACTGGTAGTTACTACTTACTAGGCAGAGGGAGCAGTGACGTAATTGTCTGGTTTTTATTGTTTTCTTTCTTTTTTTTTCTTTCCTTTGCCCCCTCTATCTACGCGTGGACTTTCAAAAGAATTGGCGGCTAGAAAGGGATTCATAGTTGCAACATAAATATAACGTTGGTTGGAAAGCTTCACATGGATGACAAACAGTCAAAATTATATTACTCCATCAGATAAGAATCCTCTGTTCCACTATTTATTCTCAAATGTTGGCACAGGCACAAGACTGTTGCGGACTAAGCATACATACATGTCCAACCGGTCAGCCTACAAATTAGGACACGTATATATGCAACGCATTGAAAAAAAAAACAATTTAAATCAAGGGATGCGATGGCTGAAGGTGCTCTGTTTGGAGGAGCTCAAGGGTGTGTTTAGTCCTTGTGAATTTTTTAGAATTTGAATGTAATTTCCTGATTAGAGTACGTTGGCAATAGAGCAGCACATGCTTTGACTGCCTTGGGTTATGTATGTGTTGAAGGGAGAGAATTGATCACAAGCTCTATCCATGAAGACGTCCATGTAATTGTTTCTGACGGTTGAAATTGCCAAGCTTAAAGAAAACGATTAAGCAGATAAGGGTCATTTTAAATGAGGTGAATTAGACGAATGATTAAATGAAAATAGTATTACCACCAATATAGCGTTTAAAAGTTGAGTATAAGGGCTAAACGGCCGTGATATTATAACATGACAGTTGCATCTTGTAAGTAAGAACAATAGTACAGCGATTCTGAGCATTTCCAACAGTTTGATAAATGACTTGTCATCCTTTAAAATTTGACAAAACAAGTAAAATTCTTTCTCCAACAGTTTGGCAAATTAACTTGCTATTTTTTCCAACTTGCCAAATACTCCGTCCGCGCGCGCATATATGCTCGCGCGTATCCGACTTGCTATCACTCTTCGCGCGGCAGCGTTTCCCTTCCCGCGCTCGCTCGGAAAAATCCTCCTCTCGTTCCCGCACCACCATGGACAATCCGACTTCTGGTTCTCGTGCCGATCGTGCCCATATATCATCGCCATATCCTGCGCCAAGCCGGTTTCGTCATCGCGTACCAGTCCAGAACCAGTCCGCGGCAGAGTCCTGGCGGCGTCCAGATCCCGCAGATTGCCAGGCCACGATGATCAGATCCCGCTGTAGGCCGGCCTCGACGTGGCAGAGTCCTGGCGGCGTCCAGATCCCGCAGATTGCCAGGCCACGACGATCAGATCCCGCTGCAGGCCAGCCTCGACGCGTCCTCCCGACTGTTGTTGAGGTATGTGTAATTGCTCGTGAACCTAGGGTTCATACGATCCATATGTTGTGGTGCCCATGATCAGATAGCAACGATAGGGGTTCATACGATCTAGTACTTTGATGGTCACATGTACTAGGACTAAATTTTTGCTCGATTTGCCTTCGTGTTGATGGCCGCGGCTGCTTGCTTTTCCTGTTACGTCTGAATGAGCTCGCCGTCAAGTCCTTTTGAAGAATCAGTAAAGATTTGGCATCCAATTTGAAGAATCAGTAGACATCTGTGTCGCTTTGTCATTCAGTTTGAAAAATCAGAGAACCTTTTATTTACAACTAGAACATCAGGCGCCCTTCGGGCGCCCTACCTACAATGATTTGTAAAAAACAGAAGCTACTATACTATCACTCTAGGTAGATACATACATAATGATTTGTAAAAAACAGAAGCTACTATTATACTATCACTCTAGGTAGATACATATATAATTGTATTCAAATGGGACGCCCTTCAGCATCTAAGATGAGGCATATTATACACCAACAGATATATCACACAAATTATGAAGCAGTAACATAACCTCCATATTCTAATTTTAAAATGAAATGAAAGATGAAAGATCTTATTTCTTATGTCCTAAATCAACTAAACACGCAGATAATTTTCAATCATGATGCCATGAAACAGGCATTATGTACCTCAAGCTAAGATCATTTTCTTATTATGTTCAGAATCAAATTATGAATACAGCTGACTAACTCACCACGATATATAGTTTGCTAATACAACAATAAGTTTTTCAATGCTAAATGTGCGATGTTGAGCAGCAGGCATCAATGTCGTCCTTTAGCAACATGCAGATCAGCTAGGGCAGTGCAACTCTAAGAAATCAAGGCATCGTCAATGCCGTCCTTTTGCAACAAGTAGATCGGCTAGAGTGCAACTCCAAGGAATGCATGTTCAAGATGAATAGCCAATTCATAGGGCTATTTTGCCTTCAAAGGATGCAGTGATATTTATATCAGCACAATAGGTACTGCAAATGTGCAACCTACATCCTTGAGGTAAAAATCTTGTCTGATTAGTCAAGTCATATAGCTAATGGTTGCACTTGTTACGTATAACCATTTTCAAGGATAGCACAAAGAAATAATCATAATAAAATAACCAAATAAGTGAAGCATCTAACAGTTTATCATTGTCAGATTATGATTTGTCAAATCTAGAAGAAAAAAAACATGAGAATTCTTGCTTTACAGTATCATTGCTAACATCATGTCTGTGAATGTTCTTGTACTTCACTATTAAGCAGTTTCGACCAAATAGTAATTCAGGATAAGTGCTATTTAATAAATGATTAGATTGTATAAAGCAAGAAAGCACAGCTCCTGTACTACACAATCCATTTGTAATGTCAACATCAGGCACCGTGACTACTCTAACACAGCCTTTCATCAGGCTCATTAACAGGTATAGAGTTTGCTACTGTGAGAAAGCATTATAGTGGGATTACCATACTGATGATAAGCCATGAATGATACTGAAAAAATGACAAATTTTATCCAAGGAATTATGCACCATGCACCACATCCGATCATTCCACCAATGCCATTTTTTTTTTGGGAGATACGCAGGTTTATCATGCTAACAGTCAAAGAAATGCAACCCATTATCAAAGCAATATTGCAAAATCTGGGATCGTTTAATACATCATCATCAGTGCCTGCAAAACTGAAGAAAAGAAAGGAACCATTACCGGCATATGTAGCATGTTCAATTTTAATCAGGATTTGTAGTATGACAGCAACAAATATTTTAGAAAGCCCTAAGGAGGTAGCTGTCCAAAAGCTTCAGAATAAATCTCCAAGTGATAGAAGGCTGTTTTTATTTGCAGGTAATTATTTTTAGCATGGATCTTCAGGCGAACACCTTAAATATGGCACTTGGTCTTCCTGTAAGGCATTGCATCAAACACCTTAAGCATCTGTACTGTCCAGCAGCAGGTATCGAGGAACATAGGGTAAACAAATATCAGATTCAGGGTCACCAAGGATGATGCTAGCAAAGACGGTAGCTTAAGCTGGTACCTTAGCAGCATGGGTGTGCTTTCTTGGCAAGCGCTGTGCCTCGCGTGCTAGCTTCACCGGCAACAAGTGTGGCCGCAATAGTTCTGAAATAAATAGAACTTTAATAAGCACCATTGTCACAGGGATTGCAAACACATGATCCCTCTTAATGCTTTTGATCAGCAAGTACCCCAACTTGAAGCAAATAACTAATCATATATTTTGAAGCATACAACTTGCAACTCAGTCACATCATCCAATTCTACTAAAGTTTATATCTAGCAATTAGCCGTCCATAGCTGCACATATTCAATAAATCTGAAAGTAATATCACTAAATAATCTAGAACTAATTTTGCAATTCATATTATCGCCAACAACACCTAGAAGCAGTTCATATTTCAGGAAGAAGGAACCAAGCACCACAACAACAATGAGCTTATAGGAGCAGCTAGGGGACAAGAAACCTGAAGCCCGTTGCACGTTGAGAAAGAAACATCACTGGTACAGTCGCACGTCTCCTCGCCTGTCATCATCAAGTTTTGTCACCGGTGCCAGACGACGGATCTGCAGGGCGTCATTGGAGACAACTACCAAAAAGGGATTGCAGGGAGTGGAGGAGACGAAATCAGACAAATGTCGCAAGAGAGAAAGATACCTGACCGTACCTCCAAGACGAGATCCAGTGGGATCCTCTTGTACCACCAAGATTTAGGCGAGATCCTCGTCCATAACTGAAGAGAAGAAGGTCTAGGACGGTGGGATGCTGCCCTCCTTCACGGATTGAGGGGAAGGTCGGAGCCTAGATCTCAATGCTTTGAGAGAAGAACGCAGTGGAGGAGAGAAGATGTGTAAGCAGCTATTAGATTGGACTAACAGAGCAAGAAAGCAGGGGTAAGACAGAGATAGCATCTCACCATCGACACCGTCGCCGAGCCCGTTGTCGCCGGCCATCAGATCCTCAGCCGCCGCTGTCACTTTCAGGGTCCTCTACGGCGCTGACAAGGAAGCCCGGAGCCACCGGCCATCAGATCCACGGTCGTATCGACTGGATCCTGCATGACCACGACAAAGAAGGCCGGAGCTAGGGTGGCCACCTCGCCGAGACCTCGTGGCCGCCGGGACCCTTGAAGGCTACTCATCTCTAGGCTGGCGTCGCGCTCGCGCTCGAGTTCGCCTGGCGGCGCCTGGCAAGGCTTCGTAGGGAGGAGAGGACACGGGGGGCGGCGGCGGGGAAGGAGAGACCGAGAGAGAGAGAGGGATCGAGAGGAACGACTGAATGAGGAGGGAGGCTAGGGTTCGGACCGCCTTGCGGTAGAGCTGGGGTACGCCGCTGCGGGGGGTTCTTCGCAAAACGTTAAGGGTATTTTTGCAAAAACGGGGGATTTGTAGAATTGTGTCGTGTCAGCCTGCCGAGAGGCCACCGATGCTTCGATTCTTCTGGTGCGAGCGGAGGGCAGCGGGTTTTAACTAACCCACAGATATGTTGCTTGCCGTTAAGTTCTTTTGCCTGTGTATATGGATAGCCTGAATGGCTGGACGTGCATGGTGCTGTGGCATCGTGCAAGGTACTGTGCTTGTCGAATTGTGTGATAATGAGTGCTTCTGGGAATCTGGGTTCGGTGCAAGCTAATGTCGAATTCTCTAATACCGACATGGGCTGCTCCTGCCGTAGCTTCACGTCCGCGCGAAGAAGAGGAACGCCGCGCGTCGCGAGGGGAACAAGTCGCCCATCAGTACGGGTCAACAGCAACATATGTGGTGGGCCTTTTTTTTTCATTTGACATGTTACGAATAGGAAACTGTTGGAGAAAGTTTTTTTTTAACTCGATATATTATTTTAGTAACTTGTCAAAATATAACATTTAACAAGTAAAATTTATTAAACTGTTAGAGATGCTCTAAGCAATTATTTGCTAGTTTTAAGTACTATTACACGGTGGCAATACTTGGACAGTAACTCAAAAGCACAGGAAGCCCAGAAACACTGTATGGGGTGCTGTGTGTAGGCGTATAGCAGAGAAAGCTAGTGACAAGAGGAAAATATATATAATCGAAAGGCTGTTTGACACCCGTTTAGTTTAGCAGAGCAGAGCTACCGTGCGTGCGTTGGCTAGAACAAGAAGGCCTCGACAGCTGCTTCCACGAGATGAGCCACAAAACGTGCACGTTCAGCCGCCCCCGGAAAGTGTTAGGAGTTAGTCCAACATCGTTAACTGACGGTGAGAAGCACAACATATAAGGTCGAGCGGTTTTCATCTATCAGACTAGTCTTTTAAGTTGAGTTAGACCCAAAAACTTTATGTTGTGGCTTCAATGAAACTGGGTCGTGGAGCGCGTGGGTCGGACCGGAAGCCGAGCTCCGGCCTCGGTTCTAACAATGGTTAAGAGCCCACGCCACGCTTCGGTTGCACAACCCAGGCATATAGGTCCTCGAAAGTTCGGCTGATGAACGAACGATGACGAAGAGAGAGCTAGCAGAACACTCCGCCGGTCGTCAATTGGAGCAATATCAATGTCGACGACTATGGACGGGCAATGCTTAACTACGTGGAACATATGACGTTGAGAGATGTGCGATACAAAAAGCTTGCAGTGCATATTTATTTTTTATAATTTCATTTGCTCACAGCCAGTGGGGCTGACAACGACAACTGTTTGGTTGTGACGAAGACAAATAGGTTGATTCAGCAGTGTCATGACGAAAATCTAAGGAAGCCATATCTCCATTCTGCATAGAGCCTTCCAAATTTATAAGAGAGGCAGCTCCAGGGTTAATACTAGCAGCAAACCGAGGCCTGCCACAAATCAGTGGGATGTGACCCACAGTTCAATTAAAAGAAGTACGTACTAGCTTTAGCTTTGCATCGGCCACATGTAGAGCAGAGCGCAGAGGGACTCTGGTTCAATTTTTTTCCTCATGGTTTGAGCTCCAAACAAGACTCATTTTTTTAGCTTAGTTTTTTCCTTCACTTCAGCGGACGTATTCTGTTTATCCAGCCAACGTGCACGTCACATTCCTGTTTCATACGTATTCCTAAAGAGCATATCCAATGACAACACATATTTGAATTTGGGTAATTTAGGTACCCAACATAAAAAAAACTAGCTCAAGCAGACTCCCCCTTCATCCTCTACTTTTGTTGGCTCCCTACCCCACTCCCATAGGCTTTTTCCATGTTTCTTCTCGACTCGAGGCTCCACTTGCGCAACTCCGACGACTGTCCTCCACTCGCCGCTCCTTGGCCGGAGTGGCCAGGAGCTCTGGAGCGACACATTTGCCCTAGCCAGTGCAGGCACTGCTCCCTCGCGGGTCGTACTACCTCTGCCGCGGCGGGTAGGCGTTGCTCCCTCGCCAGTGAGCATCTCCTCGGCGCCTCCACCGGCGGCGGTGAGCATCTCCCCCGCGCGATGGCCCACCGCCTCCCTGTCACAAGCATCTCCTCGGCGCTATGGTCTACTTCCTCATCGACACCTTGCTCTGCGTGGTGGCCACTCCCTTGACGACAACCGACTTCCATGGTCAAGTTCGTCTGTGCCTTGATGTAGAGGATGAAATGCAGGTTCCACATGTCATTAACTATACAAACGAATTTGGAAAGCATAGTTTAGGTAGTATTGCTGTACTTTGGTAGCAAAAATATGAGTAGTCTTAGAATAGGTGGCTACCCAAATAGAGAAGTAGTGGTGTGTTTTAGGTAGTATTGCTGGAGATGCTCTTACAGTAGGCTAATGTGGTGGTGAATGGATTCGGTCAAATCAAAGCTGTTATTGTGGTGGATGCTCAAGAGAGGTGCAAGAAAAATACAGCGGGATCTCGCCCACCTAACTGAGAGTAGCTGTTAGCCATAGGGAGCAGTTTTTTCTCTTTTCTTTTTTTCCTTCTCTCTACATGGACTTAAAACGGAGTTAGCGGCTAGAGGGGATTAATGGTAATGATAGTTTTCTTAAAAAGAACTAATTGCAATTTTCTATGATAGTTGGGAAAGCGTCAAACGTGTGGCAAGCAGTTAAAATCATATTGCTCCATCACATAAGAATCCTCTATTCCAGTGATTATTCTCATTTGTCACAAGACAGTTGCAGGCTAAGCATGCATAAATATGACACAGCCAAAAGATTTGTTTGAAACAAAATCGAAATGGACGAAAATGATAGATCAGTATAGCATGACAAATACATCTGGTGAAGAATAATTAATAGTACTCCTAGTCCTAGCTTAAAGTACTTATACAGCGACTAAAATATACATATTTTTTGAACTTGGTCAAAGCACCGACAAGACTCATACGCTTATACGGGACAGGAACTAGGAAGCAGTCGAAGCACGGCAAGAGTACGTGGTGGTGTAGGCGTATAACAAAGGAAGCCAGGGGCAAGTAACATGTTTACCGCCTAGGAAAAGAATAATGCAAGACTAACCATCTTTTTAAAAACTCAATTATAATTTCATGACATATATATATGAATTATATAGAAAAGTATTTCACAAATAGTAAATCTAGAAACCTAAATCTTTATTTTTATAAAAAAATCGATGTATATATGAATATAGAAAAGAATAATATAACCATATTTTTAAAAAACAATTAGAATTCAACGACATATATATGAATTATATAGAAAAGTATTTCACAAATAGTGAATCTTGAAGCCTAAATCTATATTTTAAAAAAAGAAAATCGATGTAAAAATTTCAAAATATAAATGAATGATTTAGGACACCGCTAATTATGACACGTAGAAGAAATGGATCCGACAGAGTACTCGACATCGGTCCGGTTAGAAGAGCAACTGGACACGTGTACGCTGGGAGAATTGCTGATATGCATGTGTAAAGTTGTGTACCTAGCTCAAAGTGTGCATCGGCTAGAGTAAGGCCCCGGCGGCTGCTTGCACGAGCTGAACCGCTAGACGTGCTCGTGCTGGTGCTGGTGTAGCCGCCCCTGGACCTGCTGGAAATTTAAGCGGCCGGCCGTGAGAGCGAGCAGCAGCAGCGCAACGCCGGCCACCCAAATGAGGAAGCCCGCGGCGGCGGCAGTGAGGGCGCGGCTGACGTCGGTGTCGTCGACCTTGGGACCTGCGACGGCGGCGTGGAAGATAGCCGAGGCCCCTAGCACCGCCATGAGTATCGCGGCGTCGTCGTGGAGGAGCCGGCGGCGACGGAGTGGGACGACAAGGCGGCGGCGGTGAGGGAGAGCTGCCGCGTTGAGGACCGGCAGCAGGGCGCGGCAGAAGATGCACTACTATAGAATTGAGCTTCCGTGGCGTCGTCCAAAGGCCTCCGTGGCGGACGTTTTTTTTGTCCATCACGGTAAATCTCGCGATTTATCGCGACATGCATTTTTTTGTCGCAGCGGGCATTTTTGCTCGCCACGGTAAATTGATTTACCATGGCAGGCAGGTTATAAGGCCCGCTGCCAAAAATCCTGAGGCCCAACCAGCCCAAAACGAGGCCCAAGAGTCACCGTCATATATATACAGCAACTTAGGTTTTCCACCAGACAGTTCATTCCCTCCTTCCTCCAGCGACGGCCGCCTCCTCCGCGCCTCCTCCGCGCGCGTCGCATCGACGCCGCGATTTCTCCCCCGCGCCGACCCTCCTCACTCCACTCTCTGTCTCCGCTCTCTCTCCAGTCTCTCTCCACAACGGCGGTGAGCAACATGGTGCTGGGTGGCGCGGCCCTCTCCCTCCCCCGACAGCTCGGCGGCGTGCTCCCTCCTCGGAGCAGCTGCTGCAGGTCCTCCAACCCTAGGAGCAGCGCGGCCCCGGTGGAGATCGCGCGCTCGTCCACGCGGAGGCGGTGCTCACTCTCCAGCCGCACTCCACCGAGCGCCGCGCGATATGGTGGCGAAGGGAGGCCTCCAGACGGCGGCGGCGCGTCAGATCCAGGCGCGGAGGACATGGATCAGAGGTAGGTGAGTTCATATCCTCTTCCTCTCCATCTCCTTCTTCTCACCTCCCTCACTCCTCCCTCTTCGTTTCTCCAGATCCGACGTGTGCGGGCGAAGGCACACTGCGATGACGGGCTCGATTGGGCTCGATAGCGGGCTCGATTAGGCTTGTTTTTTTTATTTTCTGAAATTCATTACCGTAGCGGGCTTTGTAATATGACCGCCACGGTTAATCTTATTAATCGCAGCGGTCTCTTTATGCCGCCCGCTACGGAAAATCGTTTACCGCAGCGGGTACCGGCGCCCGCTGCGGTGGAGGCCACGATTAACCATGACCTTCCATTCGCAGCGGACGCCATTGCCCGCTACGCAAATGCAAAGTGCCCGTTACGGAAGTTTTTTTTGTGCAGTAGTGACGGCGAAAGCCGCCATTGGCATTGCACAGGTGTAGATCTGGTAGCAGATCGGCAGAATTGCTTCCACTTCTTCTTGCACCCGGTGGCTTACATATACTTGTAGCATTGCATTTCGGTGGTTTCTGTGACACCCCGTGGGGTGCGCGCAGAATTTGTGTTCCCGATAGACGTTGAAGTAGCCAACGCTACGCTAGATGAAAGTCGGTTTTCCTTTCGCCATCAGCAACTTGGGGATGACACGTAGACATAGACCAGAGTATAAATTTTATGTGTTCCAAGGATTGGCCGGACTTTGGTTAATTATTATACGGTGCACATATATAGGAGTACCATTGTGGATCTCAGACGGATTTGTCAAGGATTCATGCGTCACCGAAGCACCATCCAGCTGCCAAAACATTTTAGTAACTCAAGCCATGAATCAGACTAAGCTACCTTCCGGTTCTGGAACCCCGCTCTACGTCACAGTAATTACAAAATACAGCGCCCCTGTCCCTTCAGATGGCGTCGTCAATCCACTCCACTCCACCACCGTCCCTTGACCACGATCTGCCAGCTGGTCCGTGGTCACAGCTCTCTGCATCTCCGTGCCATGCTCTCTCAATTGATTGGAATCATATGTGCGCCCGCCCGGGAGCCCAGGATGCACGCAGTGCGCTTAGGCCGATCCTTTTAAGCATGCTAATCCTCTCTGTATAATCCAGCTCGAGGGACAGTCTGCGCTGAAGTAGCGTGCCTGTTTACGGTGCCAATCCATAACCAATTGCGGTCAAATAAATCAGTCGTAGCTCGAGTGGCACGTCCTCCAGTTGTGAAGCGGTCGATGGTGGGTTTAAGCTCCGCTCAATCCATGATTTCCACTGGTTTTTTTTCTATGTTCAGGTGCAGGTGTAGCCTCTCTCGCGTGGAGTTACAAAGGGATAGCGATGTATTCGTTGTCTACGGAGCCTTGGATGGTTTCAGTGATCTTCAAAAGGACACGATCTTCATATCTAAGTATAGTTGTAGGGTCTGTTTATGTACATGAGTGTGTGAGTGAGGTGTGCATGTGTATGGTGTTAGTGTGTGTATGTTCATAAACAAATGCTATAGTAGATGAGAGGCGTCAAAAAATCACATAATAATCTCTCTTAGAGCATAGCCGAGTCGATGACACCAGAATAAGTAGGGCAAGATGAATACTGAATCGAGGCTACCACGTATGTCTCAAATCGAGGCCCCGCGGATGAGAAAATCGGAACATATACTTTTTATAAAAAGAAAAAAAAAGTGGACGAAATGCCGCTAGCAGAGAAGTGCTTTCCCTGCTGCACGTCATATTCCTACTTCAATTTGATTTCTAGTAAGGCTGGATCTGCTTGAATAACTGGATGGACCTGAATTGTGATTGTTAGTTTCCCTCAAAAAAATTGTGATTGATGGTGAATCCATGGTAAGTCAAAGAGGTTTTCGCTGTGACTTGTGATGGATACCATCTTTTTTACTTTTTAGCCTCTCGAAGATTCTCACAAATAGACCATAGTAATTTTTTTGGGAAAATAGTCCCTCTGCTTGGCGCCACAGATGTCGGCACCAAGGTAATATGTCTTGGCGCCAGCGTTATTGTATTACATAGGTCAAGGTAATACAGCTTGACGCCAATAATGCTGGCGCTAAGCTTTTGTCCACATCAGCACGTCTGAGTACATGACAAAGGCTTGGCGCCAATAATATTAACGCCAAAACATATTATCTTGGCACCGACGACCTGACGCCAAGCTGAGGGTATATTTTACTAAAGAAAGCCATCAAGGTCTATTTGTGATAATCATAAAAAAAAGGCTAAAAGGTAAAAAAGACACTGACGGATTCTCAAGAGAAGTGCAAGAAAAGTACAGCGGAATAATAATCTCGCTACGCTAACTCAGAGTGCTAGTTGTAGCTAGCCATATCCAGGGAGCAGTTGACATATTTTTTTTCGTTTTCGTTTCCTTGTCTCTCTACATGGACTTCAAACGGAGTTGGAGGCTACAGGGGATGATTAATTGCAATGATAGCTGGAAAAGCTTCACACGAGTTGCAAAACAGTCAAAATTATTCTGTTCCATCAGATAAGAATCCTCTATTCCAATGATTATTCTCATTTGGCACAAGTCAGTTGCAGGCTAAAGCATGCATATCACACGGTCAAAAGATTATTTAAATGTCATTATAGCATGGCAATTACATGTTCTTCTGAATACTATATAATAGCACAACGAGTCTAGACGATTTGGTAGCTTTAATAAGTACTTACACAACAATAGTATACTTGTTGAACTTGGTCAGGAGCACTGACAAAGACTCATATAGACGCCTAAAAGGTATTTCACATGAATATAGCTAGTGTGTCCAAAAGTACAAATCTTAAGTCATGAACCCATATAGTTTTTTATTTTTTTTGAAATCGGTGGCTACAAATGAAAATGTTTGACTAGCTTATAGCAAAGCCAATAGGACGTTTAAAATAGCGGAAGGGGTACATGACCATGGTACCGGTTTAATTAATTAAGCTTAGCAGAGCAAATGGACACGTGTAGGTAATAACTGGGAGCAATTGCTGATATGCATGTGTAGTGCGTCGGCTAGCTAGAACAAGGCCCCGGCCGCCGCTTGCAAGAGCTGAGCCGCCAAACGCGCAGGTTTAGGTGCAGCCGCCGCTCGTGGAAAGCGGCCACCCGTGAGCGCGAGCAGCAGCAGCGCAACGCCGGCCAGCCAAATGAGGAAGCCGGCGGCGGCGAGGCCGTGGACGATGTCGTCGTCAGGACCGGCGGCGACGGCGTGGAAGATAGCCGATGCCCCAAGCACCATGCTGAGCATCGCGGCGTCGTAACGGTGGAGCCGGCCGCGGCGAGGGAGTGGGAGGACAAGGCGGCGGTGGAGGAGTGCTGCCGCGTTGAGGACGAGCAGCAGGACGCGGCAGAAGACGGCGAAAGCTGCCATTGGTATTGCAGTTGCAGCTGTAGAGACTAGAGAGAGGGCCGGACCAGATCCCTGTGCGATTGCTTTTTGTTCGGCTCTGTGATGAAAAATGTTTGCTTTTTTGTTCGGCTGTGTGATGAAAAATGTTTGCGGCATGTAACGCTACACTTATAGGCGGGGCTCTAGGCCAGTACATGTTTTTACTAGCGGCCGGCCGGGTCTTATTTTGTCTGCATTTAAAGATATGCATGCGTGCAGCCAAGCCGCGTGCCAGAGGTGTCCACGTTAGCCAAAAAATTGTTGGCCCTTCGATCCTCGATTCGACGGTGCTGATGCCTCCTCTATGTCGTATATATATAGGCCAAACCCTAGCTCCCCGCATCCACATTTGCGTCTCCTCACTCTCCTTCCTCATGGCGGCGACGGCTCGCCCAGGGGCGGCGGCGCGACTCGCCCCGGCATGGCAGCCTGGCGGTCACGCACCTCGCGCGTGGAGGCCCGAGCCCCGGCTACGGCGGCAGCGACGCGAGGGCCGAGCCTCGGCTAGACCGGGCGGTGGCCATGGCTTGTGGCCCCCAGGCGCGGCGCCTTGCGTGGCGGCGGCCACAGCCGCGGGCACGCCTCGACGGCGGTGGCAGACGCGGGCAAGCTCGCCCACCTGGCGCGAGGGCTGAGCCTCGTTGAGGGCGGACGGTGGCGGTGGCGTGGTGACCCCCAGGCCCGTCGGCGGGGCGAGCGCGCACCCCGGCGTGGTGGCGCGGCGCGGCCCGGCGGCGGGTGCAGGTGCGGGGAGAGCGTAGGCTCGAGCCCCAGCTAGGGCCGGCCGCGGCGGCATGACGGGACCAGCGCGGCGGCTCGACAAGCATGGACTTCGGCGTTGCGGCGCGATGGCGCTGGGCGAGCGCGGCCCTCGACATGGCGTTGCGGCCAGGCGGCCAGCTCCTAGCTCCGTCTTCGCCTCTCCTCCCTCGCCCTATCTCACAGCGGCAAAGGGGGGCCCAGGCGCGGCGGCTCTGGCGCCGTGGCTTCCGAGCCCCATGTGGAGCTGGCGCGGGGGCGACGGCGTCGGCTCTAGCGTCGTGGCCTACGGCCTCCGTGCAGAGCTGGTGCGACGATGCAATGCGAGCGCGGTGCAGCGAGCTAGCGCCGCGGCACCCCGGTGTAGTTGCGCACCAGCACGGGAACCTAGCACAGCGGCGCTCCATATCGGACGGCTCCAGCATGGGAACCCGAGCACGGCGGCGCCCCGTCACGGGTGGCAACCAGCGCGTGTAGCCTCGGCTCGAGCGGCCCGAACGAGTATGCCCAAGTCGTGAGACACGAGCGCTGATGGTGGCCGTGGCGTCCGGGGTGCCGCCGCTTTGGCGACCTCTCGGCTAGATCCGCTTCTTCCTTGGCTGAATTCGTCGCCTACCCGATCTGTGCACAAGCACCGTTGCAGTCCGTGATCCTTGGCTGGCTAAGGTGAGGTTTGTGCTCTTCCCAAACGCTCCCCTTTCCAGCGTGTTGATCTGGAGCTAGCACCATGATGCTATTATATTCGTAGTGGATTATGTGATCACCTGCATATGCTTACATGCTCTTTAATATATTGCCGGTTATAGCATCATGGTTCAAATCATGGGATCCTTTCCAGATAATAGCTACTGAGATTCCTCTAGCTATGGATGACAAATTCACCTATACTTATGTAGCTTCAAGTCAGATTTTTTGTTGTGTATAATTAGCTAATACTCAAATCTGGATAGGTTCTTAGTTCTCACAATCCTATTTGTTCAGCAGTAAAGAATTGTGTCTGTTTGTTGTGTGGACACTGCTCTGCTCTTTTGATTGTTCTAGGAAACAAAGGTATTACCTAGCTGTTACTAGAGCATCGACATACAGGTCGTCACTTTCCAGTCGGGTTTGGTTCTGCTTGATACTCAGTTCAAATCTGCCGAAAAAAGTATGGGTCACTACCAGACTGGAATACATGACCAGAATAACTTTCAAACTGGTAATTTTTACCAGCTTCTTTGCTCTTTTTTACTCTTTTAATGGCCTGTTATTATTACTATATTATTATAAAATTGAGAGGCCAAAGTCCAATGTCAATCCATAGTTTCTTGACCATGCTAATGCAATCTGTCCGCTTAATGGTTTCTTTCATGCATCATCTGAGAAAAATGCAACCACTAGGTTGAGAACTCTATTTTTGATAGTTACCATATGTGTTACTGTATGTGCTTTCATGTTAGAGCTATTACAAGACTTGCGCCACAAATAGACTTATCTGCTTTCATGTTAGAGCTATTACAAGACTTGCGCCACAAATAGACTTATCTCACCGAGATTCAGTTATGTAAATAAGCATGCATTTTCTTATGGTAAATCACAATGTTGAATACTTCCCAACCAAACAACAAGCACTGCTTTTGGGTTTGCTTTGCTCCACTGTAATACGTAAATATGTAACATTTATCGGTTATTGTCGTCCTTTTGGTAGAAAAGAAAGGAGCAGCACGAGCACATTCCAAAAAATTATCCACCTACTGTGGAAGGTAATATATTGTCAGTAACTTCAAAATTTTGGCCAACACAATAGACAACATATACTATTTAAAAGTTGATGTGTCTTTATCTGTTTGCATTCTATATCAGATACATGTGCAGTTCTTAAGAAATATTCCCTAATACAATGGAGCTGCAGGTAATACATCTGAACAGAACTATTGCCTCATTTCCTTCACATAATGTCTCTATTGTTTAATAACATATACATGTTGTCCTTTTCTTCTGGTTCCAAGAATAAAAGCCAATGATGTGTGCTATTTCAAAATGATAAATGCCTTTTTTTTGGTTATGAGTATGATGGATAGCATTCCCTTACATTATTTTGAACACATCATGTGATGATGTAGCTGATTTAATTTAACCAAATCATTTTTCACCTATTGCAGTGGTGGATGTGTGATGATTAGTGCTAGAATGTTTTTTGTGCTCCCACCCTGTACTCCTGGAGGTAATGGTCATTTCATTAATTTTTAATGTTTCATACTATGACAATTAATTAGCTTAGGTTTTAAAATCTCTTCTGAAGATATTTCTTCCAACCCACATTACCAAACAAACACTACTTTTCTGCCATGGCTTAACAGCTTATGAGAAAGAAAGCATTTACAGGTAAATATTTTGATCCAAGCAAGTTAGTTGATAAAATTTTTGCTCTCACGCTATTGATATTTTTTCCTAAACAAGAGTCATTGAGTCCAGTCTATTTATCCAGCCACCCAAAGTGCCTACCAATTTATCTTGTCTTGTTTTCAGTCATGGCTTCACCGAAACACTTTTGATTTGCAGTACTGAACTGAAACTACACAAATTATTGCTCTCCAACTACTATTTTTCTACCAAACATAGTTTCCCTACTTATGCAACAGCCAAAATAGTCATGTTGTTGCTAACTGCAGACCCCATATTTCAGAGAAATTTCAAGCTGACAAGAGTTTGAACCTGCGGTTTCAAACAGACCTTCAAACAAAAGAAGCAATGGTTACGATTCACTTTCCATGTGTTTTTAGATATGTATGCCAATGGAACTAGATCTGCAGCGTACTGAATTAAATTTTGTTGGATTTTACTTTATTTGTTGCAGTACAAAAGAGTCATTGTGCCTTTGTTGCTGCTGATGCTGCTGCCCACTAAGTTGTTCCTAAGTAGAGTCTGAGCTTCCAATTGCGGCTATAAACCAGACCTCGCCTCCATAAGGGCAAAATATCGATGGCGTTCTTAGGGACATTGCAAGGTGAATGAAATAATGTTTACTGTATTAAGCTACACCAAAGTGATGTGATCACATTTCGGTATCTTTGTCTGGAGGATAGTGGACCATGAATTTTGTGGTGATCTTTTCTTAGTTTGTATATGCCTTCCGTGCTCTATTTTTGTGGTGATTTTGGGTGAAACCATGAAATTTTCTATCCTAAGACTGCTTTGTGTAAAATTATGTACTATTTAGACATCTAATGTACTGGTGTGAGACTGTATCATGTGCTGTATAACAGTAACATTAGATACACTGAATTTTATATGTGTGCTTTGCAGATTACTCGCCCGCCCGTAGCTTCGAATCGGCTCAAGCTGACATCTCTACTGAAGCTATGAAAATCCATGAAAACTTGGAGCCTAACACCACTTTCCTTTGCTACTACAGCTAGGCTGTGCTGCTGAATGTGCTATGTATGTGAGACTTGACGCCTATCGTAAAACCTAATTATGTTGCCTTCAGATGATGCCATGAGCAATGTGCTATGTATGTGAGACTTGACCGCCCATTATAATATCTAATTATGTTTACTTCAGATGATGTTTGTATATGCTACTATGTGGGACCTGAACGTCTGTTTTCCCACCGTACAATTACGACATACTATCCGTAGGTGATGCTGGTTGGTCTTCTATAATAATAGATACTCTCAATTATTTATCCTGTTTATTATATAATATCTGTGGTGTTGATCCATCTAGACATATCTAATGTAATTGCCCTGATCAAGCTGTTTATTTCGTTGTAGCACCGTATCTATGGCCAAAGCCCGGCGCGCATGGACGCGCGCCGATCACTAGTGCAGCAAGAAGCACGCACAGGAAGCTGCGCGCGTGCCGCTCGGCATCGAATTTCAACGTAGAGACACTGTTTCCATGACGCTTTCTTTTTAGGAAAAGAACTACGAAGTACGAACACTGTTTCATTCACCAGTTCACCACCTCAAGACTCGTTCAAATCCAGTACCATTGGGTAATCAACGTAGAAACTGTTTCCATCATGGCTTTTTTCGAAGGAAAAGAACTATGAACACTGTTTCCACCACCACATCCAAAATCATGACCGGTGCAAATCCTGTACCATTGGATATCAACGTAGATTCTGTTACACCACTCAGATGGATCAGCTTGGGCATCTTGGGCCCAAAACTCAGATCAGCCTTGACACTTTGCAAGGGGACGTACCTAGAAGAGTTGCTACTCGCTGGGCTTCTTTCAATTTTTTTGCTGGGCCAAATTTTTATAGGCTAAAAGTTCGAAAATGCATAGTACTAAAACAATATTAGGCCAAATATTATGGTAGCCTTTGACTCCGCCCGTAGTTCTTCGTGACAAGCAGGGGCTTGAGATGACAACAGAGTTAAGAGCAATCGGGGGCTTTCATCAATGGCAAATTGGATTTATCCTATAGCGAGTATGAACGTGCAATTACATGTCAGTGATCGATCGATGCTCCGATAGGAATCAGCTTTACAGGCCACTGAGCTACCAGGAAACAATTTTCATCACACAGAGATGACTCGGGGTGCAGAAAACAGAAGAATGAAGGGAAGGGTCGCTACATCCTTGACCTTGGACGGCTCATATTTAAGAAATTTAACTATTATTATTTACTATTGTGTTGCTAAACATTCGATTAATTATTATTTATTTTCTCTGTTTTAAATTATAGTTTACTTTGATTTTTTTTATTAAAGACATATTATATAATTTTATCTAAGTACGTAACAAAATAAATAAATTTAAATAGTCAAAAAGTGAACTATAATTTAAAACAAAGCGAGTAACCCTTATATTATTCGAACAAAACAACCAATTAAATAGATAAAATAGTCACTTAAATAGGATAAATAAATATCATTGAATGAACACAACGTACCATCCCGTATAGTGTTTAAAAAGTGAGTAAATATATGGAACCGTTTAAGCGAATAGTGAGTTTATTTATAACACGGTAATTGCATCTTCTCGAGGATAATAGTAGTATACAGCGAGTCGCCGAGTCTAGGCAATTATTTGCTACGTACTACTAGTTTTGAGTATTAGACATTTATAAACGACAGCAATACTACATGGACAGGAACTCAAAAAAAAAAAAACAGAGACTTCGTTGCATCCGAACTTTCAGACACGTCCCATCGTCGGATGTCCAGACCAAAGTGATTTCACGGGGATTCGGCATCATTGGCGCGGGCTACCGGCGTGATTCGCAGGCTCCGCTAATCCTCCCTATTCCGGCTCTCGATGTCCGGCAATCTACACGTGTGCTGAGTGCAGACGTGGCGTGCATGTCTACGGCGCCAATCCATAACCACAAAGCCACCCTTACTGGCACCATTGCCCATTAGGGATATTTTTAATTTCCTTAAAAAATAAGCAATCGTAGCACCACGATGAGAGAAGCCAGTCGGGAATTTCTGTCGCAGCATTCGATCATCAGTACTCTCTCCGTCCCAACGAATATACAACTATAGAAAGCGTGCTGGTGCTACTATATCAACTTTGAGCAAGTTTATAGCAAAAACTATTAATATTTATATCTTAAAAAAATTATTATAAAAATATATTTCATAACTAATCTAACAGTAATTATTTTGTCTTATAAATGTTAGTATTTTTTCATATAATTTTAGTCAAGTAGGATGTGAGAATTACATGTTTATTAGGACGGATGGAGTAGCAAACAAAGAGATAAGGAAGAGCATATCGGGGAGCAAGCCGGTTGGCTGCGCAGGCCTGGCAATGCAGCGTCCGAACGATTGGACGCCCAGTTATAAGCATTACCGATCTTTTTTTTTAACTTAACGGTAAAAGCTTTGCCGTTGATTTTTATTAGACGATAAAAAGAAAAAACAAACAAGATTTTTGTACAACTTCTTTACATCAACTCCTCCAAGCCACTAGAGCAAACAAGAAGACTATTGATCTCCTACAACTATGTAAAACTAAGAAAGACAAAACAACTAATAAGAGATTTACAAACAGTCAATCTCTCCTCGGCAACTACTGCGTTCCTACATCTTGACGATCTTGACGTGTCGTTGCTTGTTGGTAGCTTTCGATATCCTGTGTACACATAGTAGCCACTTGAGATGGTTGCAACTGTTGTTGTTGGAAGATCCTTCTATTACGCTCTTTCCATATATTCCACTAGAAATAGATTAAGATACCGTCCACCCTCTTTCTATTAGGCTTGTCAAATTTTCGGCGATATATCCACCAAAACACATGGATGGACCCTTCTGTACTAACTGTGTTCAATATTGACAGGTTGAAACATTGCTTGATGATTTTCCAGACCTCTTTTGCGAATGGACAATCTTTGGACAGATGTTCTGGTGTCTCCAGGACATGTCCACAAATTTTACAATCGGTAACCTCAGTCCACCCTCGCTTGAGCAGGTTATTCGCGTTAGGATTTTCCTGTGCATCAATATCCAAGCGAAGATTTTACACTTCCGTTCAGCCCTGGCTTTCCAGATAGGGGTCACCCTGATCTTGCTGTATGTGTCATTGAACTGAATCTGGTATGCACTTTTTGTAGTATATATGCCATCCGCCGTCCATCTCCAGGTAATCTCATCATCGGCATCATCATACTTCCCATAGGTCAACGAATTGTGTGATTTCTTGCTGAGTTGTTGGGGGGTATATATGATCGATCCACTTGTTGTTCTTAAGTGCTTGCCACACTGTAATTTTCTTTCTCCTTGTTTTCTGGAACAACAGTGGGGCTATCGCTTTCGGCATGACCCCATTGACCCAATTCGACGACCAGAAAGGCGCCATCTTTCCATTCCGGACTGTTACCACCGTGGAAGCATAGAATAGTTCCTGATCAACTTTGTCGCATGGAATTTCGAGATTGTTCCAGGCCCGGTCTTTTTCTTTCCACTTAAACCACAGCAATCTAAGTCTAAGGGCTCTAGTGAATCTCTCCAAATCAAGGACACCCAGCCCTCCTTTTGGTTTCGGCAAGCACGTTGTCGGCCAGTTAACTAAAGAATGTCCTCCTCTGACCTTATCCGGATCCTCTCCTCTCCACAAGAAACTTCGCCGAATGCGATCAATCCTCTTTATGAGCCACTTCTGGGCGTGGAAAACAGTGAAGTGATATATAGGTATGCTGGATAGAACGGTTTTGACCAATGTTTCCTTCCCTGCTGACGATAGTAATTTTCCTTGCCATCCCGGTAATCTAGCTCCAATCTTTTCCACCAGTGGCTGGACCTCCAACCTCCTCAACTTTCTGGTATGCAACGGTAGGCCGAGATATTTTCCGGGGAAGTTACATATCTTTCCTGGGAAATTATGAACGATTTAATCCACCTCATTTGACAACATCCGGATTGGGGAAATTTCCGTTTTAGCCATATTTACTTTCAGTCCCGAGCATGCTCCAAAGTTCAGCAGAATTTTCTGAAGCCTAGCCAACTCCATAACTGTTGGATTCGCAAATACCGCGGTGTCATCTGCATAGAGTGAAACTCTCAACTTTGCCTGATTCGGGAGCACCGGCTGAAGCAGCCCCTGCTGTGCTGCTTTCTCAATAATTCTTTGTAGAGGGTCAATTGCCATAATGAAGAGGAGCGGCGATAGCGGATCTCCTTGCCTGAGTCCACTAGCATGTTGAATGTTCTCACTTGGCTATCCATTGATTAATATTTTGGAAGAGGATGTTCCAAGAATAGATGAAATCCAATTCCTCCATTTCCTGCTAAAGCCAAGTGCCTCTAAAACCTCCAGCAGATATTGCCATCCAATAGTGTCAAAAGCTTTGGAAATATCCAACTTTATGAACAATGCCTTTCTCTTTTGTTTATGCAGTGTCTGAATGACTCTTTGCACATACAGGAAATTGTCATGAATGCATCGTTTCCTGATAAATGCATTTTGTGCTTGAGAAACCAACTCCTTCTTAACAGTCGCCTGGGCCTGGCAATTTACGCCGGCGGGGCTTGACGCGTTTCGGGTGCTTGACTTCAAAATAAGGAACGTAATGAGGGCGCTACAGAGCTGGAGTGCTCAGCAGGTTGGAAGCGTCAGGCTTCAGCTGGCCATAGCACGGGAAGTTGTTTCCGGCTTTGACAAGGCACAGGAAGACAGGATCCTTCAACCCAGAGAGGTGCAGCTTAGAAGATCGTTCAAGCTCCGGGTGATTGGCCTTGCCTCCTTGGAAAGGACCATCGCTCGTCAACGATCCAGAATGGCCTTTTTGGCTGAGGGTGATGCCAACACCCGTTTCTTCCACCTCCAAGCTTGCCACCGCAAAAGGAAAAACACGATCGATGAACTTACCTCCTCGGATGGAGATGTTTTTGCTGACCCGGGCGCCATGGCTGAAGCGTTGTACCAGCACTATGACACTCTCATGGGCTCGGATTTCGTTCGGACTAGCGCCATCAACCTTCAGAATATTGGCATGCCGTCCTTGGAGCTTGAGGAACTGGAGGCCGAATTCTCTGAGGATGAAATTCGCTCAGTCATCATGCAACTGCCTAATGACAAGGCGCCGGGGCCGGATGGCCTAACGGGTTTATTCTTCAAGCTAGCATGGGACATCATCAAGGAAGATATTCTCAGAGCATTCCGTGCGTTCTGGCTACTTGACATGCGCAGCTTTCATCATGTCAATGATGCGCTGATGGTCCTTCTTAGAAAG
Source organism: Bothriochloa decipiens (assembly GCA_023333625.1). Classification (NCBI taxonomy): domain Eukaryota; kingdom Viridiplantae; phylum Streptophyta; class Magnoliopsida; order Poales; family Poaceae; genus Bothriochloa; species Bothriochloa decipiens. Next base: position 9,090,926 of record CM041638.1, read on the forward strand.
AAAGAGCACCTGGTCTTGATCACGGACTATCGCCCGATCAGTTTAATACACAGCATCAGCAAACTTATTTCAAAGTGTCTCGCCAATAGGCTTGCTCCCAAGCTGCATGGGCTAGTGCGGGCGAATCAGAGTGCGTTCATAAAAAAACGCTGCATCCAAGACAACTTCCGTGCGGTCCGTCTCACATGCAAAGAGCTGCACAGGACCAAAACGCCAAGCCTTCTGCTCAAGATCGATATCGCCAAAGCCTTCGACTCCGTCTCTTGGGAGTTCCTGCTGGTGGTGCTCCGTCACATGGGTTTCGGCGAACGGTGGAGGGACTGCCGTGATCCTCTCCACAGCAAGCACAAAAATCTTGCTAAATGGCATACCTGGCCGGAGGATCTGTCACGCACGGGGCTTGCGTCAGGGCGACCCGTTCTCACCCATGCTGTTCGTGCTTGTGATGGAGGCGATCAACCATGCAATGAAATGGATGGAGGACTCGGAGCCGTGGCCAACATACAGCGATGCAGCCTATACGCCGTCGACATGGTGCTTTTCGTGGCACCGACGGAGCCGGACCTCAGGCTCATCAAGGCGGCGCTGGAGGTGTTCGGCCAGGCCACTGGTTTATTTGCAAACATGAATAAAAGCGTTGTCACTCCGCTTCATTGCGGCCAGCCTGAGATGGAACTGGTGCACAACATCCTCGCCTGCCGGGTAGAGGCAGTCCCGAGCAAATACCTGGGGATCCCGCTATCTATCTACAAGCTCAGGAGGGTGGATGAGCAGCCGCTTATTGATATGATCGCGGCAAGGATCCCGAGGTGGAAAGGCAAGATGATGAACATGGCGGGTCGCGCTGCGCTCGCCCAGTCCACGCTCTCGGCAATCCCGGTTCACACGGCCACTGCGCTGTGCCTCTCTGCTTGGGCCATCCAACAGATTGACAGGTTTCGCCGAGGCTTTATCTGGAGTGGCGAATCGTAGGTTGCGGCCGGCCGGTGCAAGATTGCGTGGACGATCGTCTGCTTGCCTAAACCATTCGGTGGTCTCGGGGTGATTGACCTCAGGAGGATGGGCATGGCGCTCAGGCTCAGGTGGCCCTGGCTGCGTCGTATTGATCAATCCAGGTCATGGTCTGGCCTCCCGGAGGTGGATGATACGGCCCTGACGGCCTTCTTCAGGGCAGCGACGGTATCCGTGGTCGGCAACGGTGAATCGGCCTTGTTCTGGGCAGACTCCTGGATCGACGGTTCGAGCATACGGCTGCTGGCACCCTCTGTCTTCGCGGCCGTGCCCAAGAGGCGCCACCATGTGACAGTTGCACATGCGCTTCATGAGTCGGCCTGGGTACATCACATTGCAGGAGCTCGCTCCTGGAGAGTCATTGCCGAGTTCGTCGTCCTCTCGGAGCGCCTCCAGCAGTTCGTGCTGTCGCCGGGGGTGCCAGACACCTTCGCCTGGAGGCTTAATTACGCAGCATGCCCAGTACTCGTCCTCCTCGGCCTATGGCGCCATGTTCTTTGGCTGCTCAGCGCCGGTGGGGGCGAGGCAACTTTGGAAGACGTCGGCGCCGCCAAGGGTAAAGCTTTTCTTTTGGCTTGCTATGCATGGACGCTGCTGGACGGCGCATCGACGTTGGCGGCATGGCCTGCAAGACAACGCGACATGCATTCTATGCGACCAACAAGATGAGACCATTGAGCATATCATCATCGGATGCGTCTACTCGCGTGAGGTATGGAATAGATGTCTGCGCTACTATCGGTTGCATGATCTGGTGGTCGTAGCTGAAGAACAACTTATGCCTTGGTGGACCATGGCGAGGAAGAACATCCCTAAACCCATACGCCGCGGCTTCGACTCGCTGTTCTTCTTAATCGGGTGGCGTCTTTGGAAGGAACGGAACGGCAGGACGTTCCAGGGTATTACAACCTTGGCCGAGGCTCTGGCGGAAGGGATAGCTGAAGATGCTGGTATCTGGATAGCAGCCGGGTACCGGCAACTCGCGGCGCTGGAAGCTCGCCGCTGATGTTCTGGTTAAGCTGCTTTTTGGCGGATTAGTTTGTATGTAATCACAATCGCGTGTGCTTGGTGACTGGTGTGGTAATCTGTGGATTACCGTGGCTGTAACAAAACTTTCTTCTTCTTAATTAAATACGTGCTAAGAGCGCGCTCTCGAAAAAAAAGAAACCAACTCCTTCATCCTTGGTGCTAATGATCTTAACTAAGCTATTGATTATGCTTATCGGCCTATAGTCTTCAATTCGCATAGCCTCTTGCTTCTTAGGCAGCTAGCAGCACTATGTTGGCCTCATTAAAAAAGATGCAATTTGGCGGTCCTATGATTGTAGAAACCCATCACCGCCTCAAGTAGATCTGTTTTAATCACCTCCCAATATTTTTTTTTAAAATATGCCAATAAATCCATCTGGTCCGGGTGCCTTTTGATTGGGCAACGCTTTTACAGTTCCCCATAGTTCCTGTAGGGTGAACGGTGAGTCCAGCTCATCTAGATTATGAGGTGAATATCCAAGAGCATTCCAATCCACTCTCCGTGTTCTCGATGTCCCTGTACCCACTGCCTTCTTGAAGAACTCAACTGCGACACTTGTTTTATCATGTTGTGACGTGACCGTCCTCCCCTCTCTGTATGTAGAGTAGTGATATATTTCTTTTTTAATCTAGCATTTGCATAAATGTGAAAGAGTCGTGTGTTGGCATCCCCCTCTCGAATCCAAGTAAGCCTAGAATGCTGCCTCGCCCTAGATCTTTGGGCCGCTGCCATTTCAACTGAACGCGTCTTGAGGATTTTTTTTGAATTGAAGTTCATCCGGAGTGAGCTGTCTTTGTTCCTGCGCTTTCTCTAACTCGAGCAACATAATTTGTAGGATGGCCATTCGCAACTTGGAGTTACTAAACAGGCTTCTACTCCAGATTTTTAGCGCTCGAGCAGTGCGCATTAGCTTTACATGCATTGTAAGCAATGCATTCTGTGTATGTACTGGCTGTTCCCACGCAGTCTTCACAATCTCTAGGAACCCCGGCATGTCTACCCAATATGCTTCAAAACGAAATCCCCGATAAAATTCCACCGCCGTGTCTCCTTGTAAAAAAAGCGGGCAGTGATCCGAGCCCATCGAAGCAGTTGCGAAGAAATGATCTATTCTGGTCAGAACAGGAGAGTCTTGACCATTGCACCACGTAAAACGTTTGCCGTGAAGTTCCAGAGGAACAAGCTGAAGGCTATCAATAGTACCTCGGAATCTGTTGAGCATTGGGATGTTGACTCTATCATTGTTCTTGTCTTCCATTGTATAGATTAAGTTGAAGTCTCCCAATAGCAGCCACTGATCGAGCATAAGCGGCCTTTCGTCACTGATTTCTTGCATGAAAGCAATCTTTTCAGGATCCAGCTGCGGCCCATACACCCCTGTTAGGCACCATGAACTCCCCTCCTTTAACATTTTGATCCTTGCGGAGACAGTGTTTGCTGTCATATGTATTTGTTCTAGTTCAAAAAATCTATCGGAAGCTGCCAACAGGATGCCTCCCGACGTTCCTACCGAGGGAAGTATAGCACAATTCGCTACCATATCCTGACCAAGCACCTCCACTAGCCATTGGCGACTCCAGGTCTCCACCTTTGTCTCCTGGAGACACACGATGGTGGCTCCTGATCGAAGATATGATCAAATTACGTACACTAGCTCTCTTCGCATCGTCATTTAATCCACGGACATTCCAGCATAAAATCAGGCAGTCCTGTTGTGCCATAAATCAAACGAAGCAACTACCAGTCGTACATGAATAAAGGGCAACAGAGCCCACAAATCCCAAATAGTCCTCGAGCTTGACCATGAGGGGTGATCTTGGTGAGGGGTGAAATCCGTCTATTTCACGGACGATGAAAATGTTCAATGGGTCATTTAGCAAAAGAGTGAAAAGTTCTGTTACACTAAAATAAAATTGCATTTGCAAATATTTGTAGGATTATTCAATTTGATGAAAGTATCACCAAACAAGAAAATTAATTCAACTGTACTGAATGACGCATTAAAATAATAAAAGGAATCTCATAGATGTTATTGAACTCCCATCTCACAGTATAAGCAGGGATGAGGATGATGACAATACACTATCTTGGAGTTTCTGAGCCGCCGAGCAACACAGAAAACACTTGCGCTACGACAGTTAAACTCGGCAGTACTTTTGGGATAGATGCAACAGTTAATTACAGTATGAATCAAGTAAATCAAAACCAGAGGAAATTACATCAATGACCTCAGATTTGCCTCCTTCCTGTATCAGTGACGTAGCCTCCTCAGTACTGAGCCTCCTCGACGCCGGTTTTATGTTTAGCAGAGCAACTGTGCATCGGCTAGAACAAGACCTCGACCGCTGCTTGCACGAGCTGAGCCGCGAAACGTGCATGTGCAGCTGCCCGAGGTGGAAAGCGCCCGGGCGTCAGCGCGATTAGCAGCAGCCCAACGCCGGCCAACCAAATGAGGAAGCCCGCCGTGGCAGCGAGGACGACGTGGCTGGCGTCGTCGTCGTCGTTGTGGGTGCCAGTGACGGCGTGGAAGACAGCAGAGGCCCCTAGCACCAAGACTATCGTGGCGTCGTCGCGGAGGAGCCGGCCGCGGCGACGGAGTGGCGAAGAAGGCGGCGGTGGGGGAGTGCTGCCGCGTTGAAGACGAGCAGCAGGACGCGGCAGAAGACGGCGAAAGCTACCATTGGCATTGCAGCCTTGCAGGTGCAGAGCAGCAGATCGCAAGAGGTTGAGCAGGGCTTGTAGCTGTGCGAGTGCTTCTGGTGAAAATCTTAGCCGGCGAGTAACGCTACTTATAAGCACCCAAGAGGTTGAGCAGGGCTTGCAGCTGCAGAACCGCACTAGCTCCGTTCGCTGCAATGCCAATGGCAGCACCCAAGGGACAAGGGAGGCAGCACCCCAAAGGAGTAAAGTTACAAAAGGCTGGGGTCCTTTGGTTCGTTCCGTTCGCTGCACCAATGGCAGGGAGTAAAGTTGTAATGACTGGGGTCGCTGCACCAATGGCATTATGGCAGGCAGTAAAGTTGTAATGGCTGGGGTCGCTGCACCAATGGCAGGGAGTAAAGTTGTAATGGCTGGGATTCTTTGGTTCGGAGTAGCAGCTGCCGCACCGCATTTGGCTCCGTTCGCTTTAGCTAAAGTTTGTAAAAGCGGAGGGACGCAACCGCATCACAGAAACTCGGCGTCGTCAATCCACTCCACCACAGCTCGTACCCGGCTACCCCTTGACCCAAGATCTCTGCCTGGTCAGTGGTCACGACTCTCTGCGACTCTGCGTCTCTGTGCCGTGCTCTCACTCTAATCATCTGTGCGCCCGGGACCGGGAGCGAAGGACACGGCCCGTCTGATAGAGCTCCGATTCCTTAAAAAACAACTCCGATTTAAGATCTTACGAAGGAGCAGAATCTTTTAGGGGGTTGGGGGGGTTTTTTTTTTTTTTTTGAACCGCTTGGCAAAACAATTTCTTTGAGTAGGCAAAAGGGTAAAATGTCCAGCGAAGAACATGTACATTGACCCGTGTCTAATTAACCAGGCACATCATGCTGGCCCACTGTCGTGGAGAGATGATCATCCTGCACTCACATTGTCTCACGCAAGGAGAGAGATAAAAGTAGTAGAAAGGTGGCGCACGAAACAACGAAGTCAAAAAGTGAGCAATGCATCAGGAATGTAATGCTAGCCTATATATATATATATATATATGCCATACTATGATCACTAGCTTTATCTCTTTGCTTATATGCAATTTGATTTACATTGTCATTATCACTGTTAATGATTTTTTTGAGAATTACGCATACGCCTATAACACACACGCATACTCAACCATATGAACACACGTACGCAAATCTTACTCCTATGAGTACTTTCGAAGGACTGAACCGACATATCTAGAGATTTTCGAAGTCACCACAGACGCCTCGTTATCGACGCTTACCACTTAACGCATAACGTCATTAAATTCTTGGAAAAATCCCCAAAAAAATACGGGCATGGACAGTCCTACCATTAACCATCGACAAGAATTTGGTATTTATGTCTCCCTAAGAAAACAAATAAAGGAGACAAGGAGTTTGCCACCATGAACGATTTTACACGAATGCGCGGACTATCACTGTTTTACATATATGGTACACCTAAATGATTGTGAGCATAGCTCATGACTTGCAACGAGTATCCAATCATATTAAACTAAAATAAAGATGCTTTTAATTGTGAATATTTGATGGACCATACAGTTTGATAGATTCACCATACGGAGCTTTGACAAGACCCTATACCGCGTTGTAGCGTGACGACGAGCGTTGGCCGCGGCGGCCTCCACCCCTTTACCGCAACAACCATCCTCGCCCCCGCCCTGATCTGGCCAGGCCTCCTCTACCGCCGCCTAGGACCGTAAGGCCTGCCCTCTTGCTATTCCCACCGGCTGGGCTGCCTCCCCCCTCACAAAAAAAATCCCTGCTAGCTAAAGTTAGCTTGATGCCGTCCACCCTTACCCCCAAAAAAAACTAAAGTTACCGTGATGTAGTCCACCTTTACAAAAAAAAAAAACATTGTGATCAGTCGACATGGCGGCCGGTCAGGTCAGATACACAGCGTACAAATTACTTCCTACGTCCCTACCCGGTCAGGTCAGATACACAGCGTACAAATTACTTCCTACGTTCCTAAATAAGTATCGCTATTGGTGTGCGTATCACAAGTTTGATTCAATTTATAAAAAATATATGTAATATTTTTATCTCTAAATAAATTTATTAAAATACTAAATTTAAAAATATTTACAATGATACTAATTATGTATTATAAATATTAATATTTTTAAATATATATTAATTAAAATTGTTTCTTAGGAAACGCAAACAATACTTATTTAGGGACGGAGAGAGCAGGACATACAAGTAGACTTGACATACAAAGCAAAAGACTAGCAATTTTGAAACAAAATCAAAAGGGATGAAAAGTAGGTGATTATATCATGACAAATTACATCTTCTGAAGAAAAATAGTACAGCGAGTCTATTCAATTTCTAGTTTTGAGTGCTTATTGCAGTACAAGGAAGAACACAAACACCGTATGGAGGTGTAGCAGAGAAAACTAGTTGGGACAAGAGGAAAAGACTAATGGGAAAAGGTGCTTGAGCTTGACGCTGGCAAAGCAACAGGAGATATGTGTACGTAGCTGTACTGTGTGTGTCGATCGGCTGGCTAGAGCAAGGCCCCGGCCACTGCTTGCACGACCTGAAGCGCGAGACGTGCCGCAGGTGCAGCCGCCGGCCCTGGACCTAGAAAGCGGCCGGCAGCGCAACGCCGGCCACCCACATGAGGAAGCCGGCCGCGGCATGCTTCGGTGTCTTCGCCGGGACCGGTGGCGACGAAGGCATAGAAGATAGCCGAGGCCCCTAGCACCATGAGTGTCGCGGCGGCGTCACGGAGGATCTGGCGACGCGGTGGACGGAGCCGGCCGAGGAGTACTGCTGCCGCGTCGAGGACGAGCAGGAGCAACAGAACGCGGCAGAAGATGGCGAACGCTGCCATTGGCATTGCAGGTGCACTAGCTAGTTGTGTAGAGCAGTCATTGGCGAACACTACAGTTTCATGTCTGGTATAATTCAGTCATATGCTTTGTTTTCAATATGAGTTTTTATATATGAATTATGTATCTAAAATTAACTTCTATGTGTGTATATTTTAGTTTCATACGTATAAGGATCTTCTATATATCATCCTCATATTAGTTTTTGTTTTTTCTTTTTTGTATGCTTTACACACAAGTTTGTGTTCTGTATTAACATTTGCGCATAATTTGGGAGTATAAATTTGTATATAGGTTTTTGTCATATTATTTTTTTGTTTAAAACTTTGGAGTATAAGTTTGTGTCATATCTTTTACCTTAATTAAGAAAAAAAGCCATCATGCTGCACAGCTGCAGGAAAGTTGTCTACAAAAATTATACCAGAACTATATTGGAAACCTTTCATTATCACAAATTGTGTGGTGTGGTAAACTTTAGCCGGCCTGTAGCCTGTTTGGTTGGTTGGAGCCTTGGAGGAACTGGGTACTTAGCTTTGTCTGCATGAAAGAGCGATGACTGACTCAAATCAGATGACATGCAATCCAGATAGAAACGCCGCACGGAAACAACGCAACAACACGCAACGCGATCCTTCAAATTAAGCATTGAAAGTCGGTGCATCTTCCCAACTTGTGCGTCGATCGATCACAACTCTCTTGTCTTGTGACAGAATACAGAGATACTGGCCGGTCTACTAATTTTCCCTCAGCAACTCCAACAGGAATAGTCTTATTTTTATTTCAATACTTCATAAATACATAAAAAAAAATTAAGCATGAAGAAGCGAAAGGTGATTCTTTTCGTTCGGTCTAATATATAGAATCAGAAACAAAACAGCGATCGATCGAGTTGGGAGCATTCAATACTTAACGTATTTATTTACCGACAATACGCATTCATAATTATATTTTGTCTGAGGATTCATTCGTCACCGGACTACGTACCGTCGTCGTTCAGCCGCCAAACATTAGCCTTTGAGTAATTCAGCCGTGAATCGGACTAATAGAATCTACCACGAGCAAGTAACTGACCCTTCCAGAACCCCAATCGAGCTGAGCGATCCGTGTTTTCCGTTGCCAAACCCCGGGTCCTGTTTGGAAACCCAATTTTTCTCCAAAACCATGGTAAATTATAGGTCTGAGAATTTTTCGGACCCAACTCAAAAAACGTTGTTTGGAAGCCCGGTGGACCGAATAATTTTTTTATATATACATCTGGTATTCTGGTTTGAGGCTGAGCTGGCTAGTCCCCACTGTGTGGCAACGGCGACTCTGATCTGATTGTGGAGAGAGAACTTTGACGCGAGGGCGAGCGAATCCACGTGCTGGGCACATGAATCCTAGAGCTTCAACGACAAAGATCTGAGGCTCGCTCTAATGGATATCCTTGCTGACTCTCATGGATCTCGCCCGTGCACTGCAAGCTCATGATTGGAACTCGTTCTCATAGAGCTCTTCAGCTTTTGTGTCGCAGTGGTGGCGGCGTCATCCAGAGCACGCAGAGTGGGTTTGGGTTGATCAAACCTTGCGGGTCTGTACACGTCTGAACCATCTCAACTACAAGTTACATCTTTTCCCTCAAAAAAACTATAAATTACATCTTTTCCCTCAAAAAACTATAAGTTACATCCTGCTCTCACTACTCTCAAATTAGAAGTAAGAACATTAAGGACGTCCATGCTTTCGAATAACCAAGTTATCATCTGAGGATGTCCATGCTTCCAAAAAGAACTCTACAAAGGTGTGCAATTATATGCACACGAAAACCAAGGATGAACCTCCATAGATAAGGATTGCCTCATGATGTAATCTATCATCTCACAAAATTTGAAATTAAAACACAATTTGTACATAGGAGAAACAAAAAAAACAGAAATTTTTAAAAATAGTTAAGAGGGAGTAAATTGAAAACAAATGTTAGTTTAGGAGGTTATCTGGATATAAGACAAACTTGGAGGGAGTAATATCATCTGGACAAAATTGGGGTTTGCTTGTTGCTGTCTTTGTAGTTGGTCGCTCCAATTTCGGCTTTAACATTAGGTATTTCACCATTCCACATTTTTCATGTATTTCAATTCGGCCCATTCTTGTTTCTTTTCATGTATTTGAATTCGGCGCATTCTCCTTTGCTTCTCGGGACCAAAGATGCCGAAGCCCACCTGGGCCCACTGCACTCTCCTTCCTCCCACCTGGGCTGACGGCCTGTTAATCGAGTGCACTGAGGAATTTTTTTTATTTTTAATTTTTTTAAAAAAAATTTACAAAATTAGTTTTCGGTTTCGAAATATGACAGAACTAGTCGTCCACAGTGGGCGTTTTTTAAAACGCCCACTATGTGGGCGCTTTTTTGTGACGTGGCACACAGCCGGCCGCCGCCGGTGCCGGCTCTTGCGGGTGGCCCACTTGCGCCCAAAAAACGCCCACTGTGTGGGCGTTTTTTGTTGGCCAGAGGGCCGCCTGCAAAAGTGCGCGCTGTTCTGCGGGCGGGCCTCGGAGCAGTAAAAAAACGCCCACTGTGTGGGCGTTTTTTGTTTGCGAGGGGGCCGCCTGCAAAAGCGCCCGCTGTTTTGCGGGCGGGCCTCGGAGCAGCGCCCACTTTTACAGGCGACCCCCTGGCCACCAAAAAAACGCTCACACAGTGGACGTTTTTTGACGTCCCCAGAATCAGAAACAAACACACCCTGCCACTAGCAGGCTGCAAGACAAGTGGGCGCTGTACACAAGTCTAAAGGCGCTCTGCGAATTCGCAGCCGTCGTCGGCCCATTGATACTACTCCGTACCTTGAGTACACGTAGCATTGGGGTTGAGTATGAACGCCAACTTGGCCCTCCTTTATTTTAGTCAACGGCATCCGTCCAAAGGTCCCGGAGATCGGTCTTCCTGCCTGCAAGAGTGCAAGAGAGTCCACGCTCGGCAACGCACCCGTGACCCCGTGACCTGCCTGCCTGCCTGCCTGCCTGGGTGTTTCTTCTCCGTCTCTATGAGGACAGCAGTACAGGATCGAATGAATACGCACTTGGATTGATGTTGCCAGCGCGTCTAGTTTAATTGCCCCAGGTTCCGTCTTTGGACTTATATCCTTGCTCAATTGACTTTCAGTCCTCAAATGCAAATTCTGGGACTACAGACATTACGAAAACTATTAACAGTTTAAGTACGTAACTATGTGTCAGCCGTGACCTGTCTACATATATACTCTGGAAAATACTCGTGCGTCACTGCAAACGAGACGAGACGAGGCGTGAGGGACGTCAAAAAAAACGCCCACTGTGTGGGCGTTTTTTGGGGGCCGCCTGCAAAAGTGCGCGGCCGGCCTCGCCTGTTTTGCAGGCGGCCCCCTGCAGCGCAAAAAACGCCCACACAGTGGGCGTTTTTTTACTGCTCCGAGGCCCACCCGCAAAACAGCGGGCGCTTTTGCAGGCGGCCCCCTCGCAAACAAAAAACGCCCACGCAGTGGGCGTTTTTTTACTGCTTCGAGGCCCGCCCGCAAAACAGCGCGTACTTTTGCAGGCGGCCCCCTCGCCAATAAAAAACGCCCACACAGTGGACGTTTTTTGGCCGCCAGGTGGCCACCCGCAAAAGCCGGCACCGGCGGCTCCCGGCTGTGTGCCACGTCACAAAAAACGCCCACACAGTGGGCGTTTTTTAAAAAACGCCCACATGGACGACTAGTTCTGTCATATTTCGAAACCGAAAACTAATTTTGTAAATTTTTTTTTAAAAAAATTAAAAATAAAAAAAGTTCGTGCACTGAGGATGCAGTGCGCGCTGGACCGGGACTGTTAAAGGACAAGGACTAGTGAATGGTTACATTACATGGCGTGCGCTTTTAAGGTACCATTTTGCTTTCAAAAATTCAACAGCTTTCTTTGTTTGTTTGTTGAGCAGCTCCTTCTATGCTCTGTAAGCTAGCTTGTTTCTTTCAGTTTCAACTTTCAACTCAGTAGGGGCGAGATCCTCCTGTTCTTTCTTAATAAAAAAAAACAGCATAGAAACTGATGACAGAAAAAATGTGAACACCCAAGCCTAGGTACGTTCAAGAGATGTTGGAAGATATAAAGGCCGAATCTGGTACAAAATAATAACCCTTTTGTTTGTGTTTGCTAAACATGACCGTAATTTATGCAATTATTTTGATAGTTATAACTATATCAATAGTTAAAATTAGTTTAAATCACAGAATACATTTTTAGATACTTTTTTTGAGAAAAAACATGAAACCTATAAAAATAGTTATATTCAGGAGTTTACAATTTAAATATAGACAATCAAATTTTAATTATAAATACATGGCTGCAAGATTTATTTTTTAAAGATATGTGGTAGTCTTGAAAACAATGTCATGAAACTCTACATCGAAAATAGCCTGTTCTATGCTGCATCGTAGAGTAGATTATTGAAGTTTGTTGAGCCAACGCATACTTGGGTTCAATTTCGAGTAACGCTAGAACTGGATGTGGATTGTCATCGGTGGTGAATTTGGCCAGATCAAAGCGATTCATTGTGACTTGTGACGGATGCTCAAAAGAAGTGCAACAAAAGTACAGGCGGAATCTCGCTCTGAACTGAGAGCAGTTGTCATTTTTTTTTTCTTTTTCTTTTCCTTCTTCTCTCTACATGGACTTCAAACGGAGTTGGAGGCTAGAGGGGATGATTAATTGCAACGATAGCTGGAAAAGCTTCACACAGGTGGCAAGCAGTCAAAATTATATTGCTCCATCAGATAAGAATCCTCTCTATTCCAATGATTATTCTCATCTGGCAGAAGACAGTTGCAGACTGATCAGCGTGCATATGACACAATAAAAAAAATTTGAAACACAATCGAAATGGACAAAAAAAAAGGTCATTTTAGCATGAACATACATCTTCTGTAGAATTTCAACGAGTCTACGAGTTGCTAGCTTTTACTTCGACTGATGGTTTCTGCTGATAAATCGGCTGATGATAGTTTTTTATATGAGAAAAGCACTATATCATATAACTGATAAAGATAAGTTTGAGCAAACAGGACGATGGACACCACTGTCGGACAGAGTACTTGACAGTTGACACCGGTACCGGTTTAATTTAGCAGAGCAACGGGACACGCCTACGTAACCGGGAGCAATTGCTGATATGCTTGTGCTGTGTGTGCGTCGGCTAGAACAAGGCCCCGGCCGCTTGCACGAGCTGAGCCGCGAGACGTGCAGGTGCAGCCGCACCTGGACCTCGAAAGCAGCAGCTGCGCAACGCCGGCCACCCACATAAGGAAGCCCGCGGCAGCGAGAGCGCGGATGTCGTCGTTGGGGCCGGCGGCGACGGCTTGGAAGATAAGCCGAGGCCCCGAGCACCATGCTGAGTGTTGCGGCGTCGTAACGTAACGATGGAGCTGGCGGCGACGGAGGAGGATTGCTGCCGTGTTGAGGACGAGCAGCAGGACGCGGCAGAAGACGGCGAAAGCTGCCATTGTTATCGCAATCCCAGAGTTTTCAGGCTTTGCACCCGTGCAACTGAGCAAGGCCCGTGGGGTGTGATGAAGATAACGCGTACTTATAGGCCTGGTCAATCCTAGAGTACGACCCTATTTCTTTTGTCGCCGGTGTCACCATCGTCTGAATGGCAATCGGCGGTGTCACCATCGGCGAAAGCAATTTAGTCTGGCAATCGGCGGTTTCTTGTCGCCGGTGACACCATCGTCGAAACCAATTTAATCTGGTTGTCACCATCGACAAAAATAATTTAACGTGGCAATTGGTGAAAGTAGTCACCGGTAGTGTCACCATCGCTGCATGCCACTTTGAAAGTATGCTAAGTTAAAGTTGTTAAGCGAGTTAACACCGGATGTCACCATCGGCCATACATACTTGTTACTGGACCACCATTCCTAAATATTTGAGAAATTCGGCCATAAATCAGACTAGCCTTCCTGAACCCTACTCTGCATCAGAGTAATCGCCCCTAAACACCAACATAATCGTTTAGCTCCACATTAGGAAAACCACAAAGTAAACCTCGATGCTCTTAGGCGTTCAGAGCTGTGTGTGCATCTAGAGAACGCCTAAAAGTGTTATTGTTGTGAACAAATCAGGTCCTCAGAACAAGTCATGCTTACCAAACGCAAACACTCTTACAAAGTATGAGATCTGTAATTTTATTTAATATACTATCTACACGTGCTTTGTGCCTTGGTTCTTTACTGCAGATTATAAGAGCTAGAAATCTACTATTGAAGCACTACTCAATAACACTATAAAGGTGAGAGATTCTCAGAGTAAAGAATTGTTTTAAATTAATTTAGAACCGATGTCACACTCAAAACAATTTTTTTTTGGAGTGCTTAATTGGATCCAGCTCGATTGCATATTTACAATTTTTTCTAATTAAGTCCTCAGTGTTCAGCAGTGTTTTGATGCTTTAATATCAAAGCCAAGATACGTACAGTGTTGATGATCAATGGTTGAAGTCTAAACTGAGTTCAACTAAAAATACTCCGTTGTCTGTTTTTATTTGTGGTTCTTACTTCACTATAAGTTAATAACATATTTAACTTTGACTAAATAAAAAAATTAAATATATAGTACTACTCTTGCTGTAAAAATTATAAGTCGCTTTGACTTTTTTGATATATATCTATTTTGCTATGTATCTAATTCTAATGAATATCTAGATAAATAGTAAAAATAGACAAATTATAATTTGGAATGGAGGGATATACGTAAGTACCATTAGTTAGATTGTTAAATATATTTTTATAATATAATTATTTAGATATATAAATATTGCAAATATCTTTTACAAATTTAATAAAATATTGAGAAAATTTGACTGGTCTGAATCATAGTGAGACACTAAGGGCGTGTTCCCAGCCAGGCCGGCTTCGGCCAGGCCCAAGTGAGCCATCCTACCTTATTTGTTTGCCTTCCTAGCTAGGCCAAGCCGGCATTGGGCGGCATGTTTGTTTGCCTGCACCGTGTGGCAGGCGGCCCTAACTACCTCTCAACCGCCTGGTTGGGATGGTGTTTGTTTTCCTGCACCGTGCAGCTGCACCAGCAGCCAGGCCTGAGGCCTGAATTCAGGAAGCAATGAACAGCTTGTTTAAGACATTGAGAATTAAACCTTGCCAACGTGCATTAGGGAAACATAAAGCATTCTGTTTTTTTTCAACATTTGGCCTCAGATTTAGTACACATGTTGTGTTTTCATAGAGAAATTCATTGGTTGCACCCAATTTTGAACACCGCAGAGAACAAGAAAACAAAAATCAGAGCAGCCATGGAAGCACGGGAGGCGCCCACCCTAAGCCATCAACCCAGCAAAGCAAACGAGTAGGGATAGACGTCTTCCATGTTTTGATGACTGACCTGAATTCATCATTGCCACCTCTTCTCTTCTTTAGTCAAAGCATTTCATCATTGGCCAAAAAACCAACAGCCAAAGTACATGAAGTTTGGCCACAAATAGCAATTGCAGAAAAACCACCACAACAACAGAAGCAGATCCGGAGTACAAGCAGCGTCCAGTGGTGGCCCGCCTCACCACAACATGCCACCACAGCACTACGGGGTCGAGGAGGAAGACGAGTAGGAGCACCCGGTCGCCAGCGAGACAGAGGAGGAGCAGTCGCCGCGAACCCTAGGAAACCGCTTCTTCTCCGCCGCCACCACGCACCGCCGGACGGGGGAGGAGAGGAACACAGGGAGTAGTGTGTCGAGGACTAGTGAGGGCTGGATAGGAGTGAGCGAAACCCTAGAGCCATCTCCGGCATGGGGGATTATAAAGGGAGGCGAAACCCTAGCGGCGGCGAGACGGGGAATTTTCACCGTTGCACGGGAGATGACGGGAGACGCCCGCCAACCGCCCAAACAAGAAGCAGGGTGGCCGGAATGTGCACGCCGCGGACCTGGCTCGATGGGAACGGCGAAATCGAGCTTCGCTTACAAGCCTGGCCGAGGGGTGCTTTGAGTTTCGGGCGGGCCAGGCCCGTGGCCATGCCGGCAAACAAACAAGGCCGCCTGCACGTCCTCAACCAGGCCCAAGGCCTCGTCCAGGCAAACAAACACGCCTTTAAGGCCTGGTTTGTTTTTATAGGAACAGGCCGGAACATAGCTTGATCCACCCGGATTGACATGGGCTAGTTTTAAGTCAGGTCGGGCCAAGATTGGTCATTCAATTAGATTTGGCCCGGAACAAAACTTGGTACCTACACACGTGCGCGCACATACACCACCAAATTAGGCCATGAATGAAACCGGAGCCTCGTAGGTCCGCAACGGAACCTGGCCGACCGTCCAGTTCCAGTGGCACCGGTACAGGTGTTGCCGAACAAGGCCTAAACAGGATCGAGGAAGTATTTTAGCTTTGCGTTGGTCACATACTCACATGCACACGAGAGCAGAGCACAGCACAGGGGAATTCTGGTTCAATTTTTTTTCCTCGCGGTTTGAGCTCCAAACAAGATTCATTTTTCTCTCACTTTCTTGGTTCGATCACTTCAACGTATTCAGTTTGTTCAGCCAACGTGCATGTCCTATTCCTACTTACACAACAAAATAAAAACCATGACAATTATACATCTTCTGAAGAATAATAATAGTACAAAGATCCTAGACCATTTTCTAGCTTCAGTTTTTTTAATATACTTAACTAGGCTCTAGGGCTTTATACAATATTATTATGAGATTCAAGCTTAGCTGAATCGTGAGCAACCATAGTCAATACAAACTCAGGTGAAGGGATCTGTCTAAACATAAGACTGACCCGAGTCCCAACTCGTAACCAAACACGGCAACAATATCTAGACACGACTGCAATATATGGGAAAGTGTACTTCACACCGGTACCGCGTACCGGTTTAATTAGGTTTAGCAGAGCAAATAGACACGTGTAGGAAACTCTGGGAGCAAGTATTCCTGATATGCATGTGTAGGTAGCTGTAACGTGCGTCGGCTAGAACAAGGCCGCGGCCACTGCTTGCAGGAGCTGAGCCGCGAAACGTGCACGTGCAGCTGCCCCTGGTGGAATTGGAAAGCGCCCGGGCGTGAGCGCGATCAGCAGCAGCCCAACGCCGGCCAACCAAATGACGAAGCCCGCGGCGGCAGTGAGGGCACGGCTGCCGTCTGTGTCGTCGTTGTCGCTGGGACCGGCGACGGCGGAGTGGAAGATAGCCGAGGCCCCTAGCACCATGAGTATCGCAGCGTCGTCGCGGAGGAGCCGGCCGCCTCGACGATGTGGGGGAAGAAGGCGGGCGTCGGGGAGTGCTGCCGCGTTGAGGACGAGCAGGAGGACGCGGCCGCAGAAGATGGCGAAAGCTGCCATTGGTACTGTACTGCAGCCTGCAGGTGTAGACTGTAGAGGGCCGGAGGCCGGAGCAGGAGGAGAAACCGGAGCTTGAGGCTTGCAGGTGTGTGGGTGCTTTTGGTTTGGCTCTGATGAAATTTTTTTTGGCAACAGGCTCTGATGAAAATGTTGGCGGTATGTAGTGCTACTTAAAGGCCGGGCTCTCGCTGTAGCTGTAGAACTGTTTGTAGTACTAGACGGCTCTTCTTTTGCAGCCACTGCATACAGCTGTAGCTGAAAAAATAGCGAGCTGGCTGAAACGGTCCGCCTCAATTCGTCTGAATTCATCCGCACTCAACATTCTATTCTATTTGTAGCCGGCGACGATACGCGCACTCGACTGTCAAAGCGGCATCATCCGGCGAAAGGTGTCCAGTATCCGGCGTTCAGGAATCAGGATGTCTGTGAAAGGAAAAGTCATCCGGCAATTGGGAATCGATCCTTCCTTTTATCGCAGGAACCAGAAGCTAATGCATCCATAGATGTGCGGTGTGCGCAAGACAAAAAAGAACCTTGCCGGTTGGCGCAAGATGCAAAGTCCATTTCTCGGAACACATCCGGCTCTACACGATACGTTCGTCTGCTTAGAAATTTCTAAGATTCATGAGTTGAAATCTACAACTTCTTGGAAAGGCTACGATAGTTAAACTCGGCACTACTTTTTCGAAGGCTGCCCACAGTTATTACACTAGCTATGTATGAATCAAAATCGGAAGAAATTGCATTAATGACCTCAGATTTGCCCAGAGTCATCGTGCGAGAGTGCAGCGGCTCAATATTGTAGGTTCTTCCTGACAAGCAGAGGGAACTTGGAGACGACACACAATTGGGCGATTTTCATCACGCCAATTGGGATCTCCAAACTAAAATCTCGCGATCAGAGAATGAATTTCTCCAAACTAAATTCTCTGCGACGCTGCATAGACGTTGACAAGCAGAACGCCGTACATGCGTGCGTAGGATCACACGTCTGCCGGTCCGTCCGCGTCTCCATCGATCTTTGCACTAGTACTAACAGAGAGAAGCATAGGAAAGTGCTGTAGATAGAGATGATCTATGCTGAGGTGGAGTGAATGAGTTAAGGAGAAAGAAAAAGTAGCTTGTTTACAGCCAGGCTTGTTAAAAAAGACTTTTTGGTGAGAAAAACAAGTAAGTCGTGTATTAATATTGAATTGAAGATGTTATTACTATGGACATGTTTAGATGGAGCCCTAGGCCAAAAGGATTTTTTAATCATTTTTATTTGTTCAAATTAACCATATTTATTTATTTATTCAGATTAACCATATTTATTTATTTATTTAAAACACTGTCACGACAAAATATGCCTCGTTATATGACGTTTCTGTTACGGAAAACCTTGTCATTATTGTCTTGTCACGCCGGCGTGATAAGACTAACTTCAGAAAATTCATAATTGTTTGATGCGACATCAAATGAAGATGATTTTTATATAAAATTAGAGCTCGATTAAATCTACAACTTTGTAATTTTGAGTTTTTTTTATTCAAGGATGTTAAGATGCTTAAAAAAGTAATATAAAATTCTAGAAACATAATAATCACATACTAGCGCTTGTTGCATTAGAAAATTCAATATCTTTTAGTATGGTGTCAATTGAAGATACTTTCTATATCAAAGTTGTAGCTCGGAATAAGATGTACAGCTAGTTTTTAGTTTTTACATTTGAAGTTGTTAAAATGCTCAACAAAATAATATGAAGTTATACCATGTTTGTCATGAATCAGGATTGAACTGTTGCTAGTCTTAGGTGCAAAGTAATGACGTTTTTCCGAATCATCGAATTTATAATTAATGGCATGACAGTAATTAACCCTTATGGCCTTATGCATATATGCATATTCTATAATCTGTATACATATTATTATATACTTGGCATGTCGTCGTATCTAGGATTTTACAAAATAAAGTGTCAGTGCATCTATATATCGCCGTATTCGTATCCCATATCGATGACACGTAACCTCCTTACGCCGGTTTATGTTTATCAGAGCAACTCTGCGTCTACTAGAACAAGGCCTGGACCGCTGCTTGCACGAGCTGAGCCGCGAGACGTGCTCCGCTGCCTCTGGAAAGCGACCGGGTGTGAGGGCGAGCAGCAGCCCAACGCCGGCCAACCAAATGAGCAAGCCCGTGGCGGCAGCGGCGGTGCAGCTTGCCTCGGTGTCGTCGTTGGGACCGGTGGCTACGGCGTGGAAGATGGTCGATGCCCCTAGCCCCATCGTGAGTATCGCGGCGTCGCTGCGGTGAAGGAACCGACGGCGACGGAGCTGGGGGAGAAGGTGGTGGTGGGGGAGTGGTGCCGCATTGAGGAGCAGCATGGTTTCCGAGCTACACACATTACGGGACAGACTGGTAACTGCCAAACGTCAAAGTATACGCGCATTTGTCAGACACGTTCCATCGTCGGACAGTGACAAGCAATGCACATGAATATTTCATAGAGTATATAACATACATATAAAATTAGAAAACCACGATGGATCCAAATTAAAATATTTAAATAGTTTTTCAGTACACAAGTTCACGACTTAGATAACGTAACTCAAAAGATAAACCTAAATGCTAATTGAGTAATCGGTGACTACGGATGCCCACGGCCACAAGCATGGTTACGAGACAGCTGCATCTTGCGACTCTTCAAGTTCTGAAACCGCCGAAGAATAGTAGCTTAATCAAGTGAATTGAATAGTGCTCTCTCAATATAGCAGATCATCAAGTTGTTGAACCAATCATCAGCAATCCTATTACGGGATTTAGACTTGATAGTCTTCATAGCTGATAAAGCCCATTCAACAGTTGCTGTTGACACCGGCACCAACAAGGCTAATTAAATTAGCTTGTGGACCAATGGAAAAAGCAAATGTTTTTCAGTTTGAACCATTTTCTGGGACAAACTTTCAATATCTTTGCAATCAGCAAAGGCAGCATGCCTCCTTACATGAAGAATATATGTCTCCAATTGTCCCCTTATGACTCCACGATCATGATTTGAAACATCCTCAGCGTAAATTTCAGCAAGCCGAGCAAGGCTCTCGACATCGGATCTAGAGAAAGAATTCTTTGGATAGCTGGGGATTTTAACCTTTACAGAAGCATTGAAGACAGAAACAAACCTGGAGGGGATTTCTCAGAAATGCAGATGTTCAATGATATCATCTCTGATCTAGACTTGATTGATATCCCTTTTAGTGTAAGAAAGTACACTTGGAGTAATATGCAAGAAGACCCTCTTTTAGTTAAGTTAAACTAGGTTCTGGTTGATTCTTCCTGGGGCCTCTCCCACCCTGCCACCTCAGTCCAGCCACTTTCTAGACCTGTCTCATACCATATACCTTTCTGCATCAACATCGGTAACAAGATCCCAAAAGGTTCAGGCTTCAAATTTGAAAACTTCTAGGCAGACCAGCCAGATTTTCTCCGGACAGTTGAGCTACATTGGAACTCTAGTCCCTTTTTTGCAAATGCAGCCAAAACCTTAGCAGCCAAACTCAAGCAAGTCAGAGCAGGTTTGAGGCAGTGGAGTAAAAGATTATCAAATCTCAATAAAATAATCCACAACTCTAATTGGGTTCTGCTTCTTTTGGATGGTTTGGAGGACCAAAGGCCTCTCAATAGTCTGGAAAAGAGTTTCAGGTTGCTGGTGAAGGAGCATCTAGCTTCTCTCCTGGAATCCAAGAGAAAATATTGGAAACAAAGGAGCACCATCAGATGGGTCACTCTGGGAGATGAAAACAGCTCTTACTTTCAAGCCATGGCCACTCACAGCAACTCTAGAAAGAGTATTGGCAGCATCACCACCTCTGATAATATTTTAGTTTTGACCATGAGCAGAAAGTTTCCATCCTCTAGAATTCCTTTAAAAATAGACTGGGCACCAGTGAATTCAATGGAATTGCTTATGATCTCTCTAGCCTCATGCCAAGTCACCACTTAGAATTTTTAGATGCAGAATTTAGCCCCGAAGAGATTCATATGGTCATCAAAAGTTTACCTAGCAGTCATGCACCTGGCCCTGATGGATTCAATGGAACTTTCATTAAAAAATGTTGGCATATCATCAAGGATGACTTTATCAGGTTCCTCAACGATTTCAACTCCAATATGATCGATATTAGCTACCTCAATTCCTCACACATTGCCCTTATCCCCAAAAAGCAAAATCCTTGCTTTGTTGATGTCTATAGACCTATCTCATTACTCAATTATTCCCTAAAATGCCTTACCAAATTGCTGTCCTCAAGGCTACAATCTGTAATGCCTCAACTGGTTCATGCCAATCAATATGGTTTCATCGAGGGCAGAACAATTCAAGATTGCCTAGCATGGGCATTCCAATTCCTTCATATTTGTCATCATTCAAAGAAGGATAAAGTCATCCTGAAGCTGGATTTTGAAAAGGCTTTTGATAAAATTGAACACCCAGTTATAGCAGAGGTGCTTAAAGCAAAGGGATTCCTAGATAAATGGATCAGATGGATCAATATGATCCTAGGGTCTGGCACTTCTTCTGTCCTTCTAAACAATGCCTCTGGCAAAGTTTTCTGGTGCTTGAGAGGTGTCAGACAAGGTGATCCTCTATCCCCTCTGATTGAAGGCATCCTAAACCATCCTATCTCCAATGATTTTGGAGGTGATTTCCTAATAGTACTATATGCAGATGACACTCTTTTAATCATGCCTGCTGATGGAAGAATTTTGTTCAACCTGAAATATCTGCTAAGATTCTTTTCTGACAGCACTGGGCTTCATGTAAATTTTCACAAATCCTTCATGGTTCCTATCAACATTAATGATGAGAAATTAAACCATCTTGCAAGGACTTTTGGTTGCTCCACAGGTTCAATGCCCTTCACTTACTTAGGCCTCCCTCTCGGTACAATGAAACCCTCAGTTCAGGATTTTGCCCCTTTGCTGCAAAGAATAGAAGCCAGACTCATTGAAATCAATAAAATGCTATCTTATCATGGAAAGCTTCTGCTTGTCAACTCAGTCTTGTCTGCAATGCCCACATACTACATGTGTACTCTAATCATCCCTCTTCAAGTGACTGAACAGATAGACAAATACAGAAAGCACTGTCTTTAGAGTGGAGGTGATACCACTAGAAGAGGAACTTGTTTAGCAGCATGGGACCCAGCCTGCAGATCAAAAGAAGAAGGGGGTCTGGGGATCATCAATATCCAGAACCAAAACAAAGCTCTTTTGCTCAAATTTTTGGATAAATTCTTTAACCATGCTGACATCCCCTGGGTACATCTAACATGGGAAAACTATACAGTAATAGTAGTTGTCCACCTCATGCAAGGAATCCTAGTGGATCATTTTGGTGAAAACATGTTCTACAACTGCATTATGAATTCAGAAGGATGGCTACCTGCATACCAGGAAAAGGTAACTCTGCATTATTTGGTCTAATAGATGGCAGAACACATGCTTACAAGAAAGTTTCCCTAGACTTTTTTCATTTGCCAAAAAGAAATCATGCTCAATTTGGTCCTATCTGTCAAATGATGAGAGTTCCAATTATCATCTACCTCTATCCATCCAAGCTTCTAATGAATTAGAAGAACTCCAGGACTTGCTGGTCTCTCCGAACTGGGACCCTAAATCAGAAGACAAATGGGTATATATATGGAACTCTTACTACAGCTCAAAGAAAGCCTACAAAGTGTTGCAAGGGACTGAATTGGCCTCTCCTTTGTTCTCCTGGATTTGGGTTGGGGATAATCTAGGCAAACATAATTTTTTTCTTCTGGTTGCTACTCAAGGACAGATTGAATACTAGAAATGCTCTAAGAAGGAAGAACAGGTCCCTGCCTAGTTATGCATGTGCAATCTGCAGCTCCAATTTTAAAGAAACAATAATGCATTTATTCTTTGAATGTTCCTTCAGTAGATCATGTTGGAATCATATTGGAATATCTTGGAACCTCAACCTCCCCCGTCTGGACATGGTGATTAAAGCAAGAACCAATTTCGTAAACCCCATTTTCAGAGAGGTTTTTATCACTTCTTGTTGGTCTATCTGGTGTTCTAGAAACAGTCTGATCTTTGATGGCAAGGCGTGCAACATCACCTCTTGGAAAGAACACTTCAAGGAGCAAATTGGCTTGATTTGCATCAAGGCCAAACCTAGCCATGTGGGCGCTTTTAAACTTTGGTTAGAGAATATATCTTATTCTGTTATGCTTTTTTTTTGAGCTTTGTAAGCTCTTTTGCACAGCTTGTGCGCCTGTAAAAGACTTTTTATCATCTATATAGAAAAAATAGGTGGGGGGGCCGGGGGGGTGGGGGGGTTCCTCCCACCGAGCCCTAAAAAAAAGACAAGAAAAGCACATCAATAGCTCCGTCGACGCTTCAGGAACCGATGATTCATCTCATCACACATTTCATCAAGAACAACATAGAAAATCCCAACATGATGATGATGAAGATTAGTAGTAGTAAACCCATCACGCCTTGAACGACCTCTCACTGGTATTTCCTCATCCATATTTGGAATAGGAATACCATTCAAATCACAAAATTGTCTTGCCTCATCAAATAAGTATCCCAGCCACTTTCTCTCATGGTGTTAAACTGAGCTTTGACATCATGGATAAAGCTACAATTGAATTATATAAGTGCAATCAGATTATAATAGCAAAAGGGAATAGCTGAATAAGACAAGCAATATTAAGAACTAACCTCAAGACCATGAACAATATTGAGACCTTTTGTTTGTAAGGCACGTGAGAGATCATTTGTGGATGCCAAGAATCTTTAACATAAGCACCATAATAAAAATAAATAGCTGTTTGGTTGTGACGAAGACAAATAGCTTGATTGAGGTTTGAGGAATGTCACGACGAAAATCCGATGAAGCTAAATCTCCATTCTGCGGTGCATGGAGCCTTCCAAATTTATAAGGGCAGCTCCAGTGTTTAGCTGCAAACCCAGGCTTGCTGGGAAGTGACCCATAGTTCAATTAAAAGTCTCTCTGTTTATCTGTCATTCTCACTTCATTACTTTGAATAAAAATATCAAAAATATCACGTAATTGGAATCATTATTATAATAATTTTTTTAGGCATACACATATTGCTAATATCTTTGATAAATTTAATAAAAACTTAAGACAATTTGACTGGTACAAATCACATAGAGAACCTTAAATAGGATGGAGGAAGTACTTTTAGGCATTGGTCACATGCGCATCAGAGCAGAGCATAGTAGAGTGCAGGGGCACTCTGGTTCAATTTTTTTTTATTCCTCACGGTTTGATCTCGAAACAAGATTCATTTTTTTCCTCTCAATTTCCTTTCTTGGTGCGATCACTTCAGCGTATTCAGTTTATTCAGCCAACGTGCATGTCATATTCCTACTTACACAACAAAATCAAAATGGATGAAAACAATAGGTCAATGTACCATGACAATTATGCATCTTCTGAAAATTATTAATAGTACAACGATTCTAGACCATTTGCTAGTTTTGAGTACTCTTTTTTTATACTCAACCAGGCTCTAGGGTCTTATATTACGAGACTTAAGCTTAGCTGAATCGCGAGCAGCCATACTAAATACAAACTCAGGGAAGGGATATGTTCAAACATAAGACCGACTCAAAGACAAAACTCATACAGTTATACCCTAACTAGTAAGCTTGTGTGTGGACGAGTTACACAACAATAATATATAGACACGACTGCAATATATGGGAAAGGGTGTTTGACACCGGTACAAATATTATTTAGACAATACAAATATTGCTAATATATATAGACAAAAATGATTTAGACATACAAACATTGCTAATATCTTTTATACAACTATAATGAAAGTTAAGAAAATCTGACTGGTACAAATCACGTGGAGATGAAGTGCTTTTAGCTTGCGTTGGTCACATGCGCACGAGAGCAGAGCAGATAGGGGAACTCTGGTTCAATTTGCTTTTATTCCTCACGGTTTGAGCTCCAAACAAGATTCATTTTTCCCCTCGCTTTCTTGGTTCGATCACTTCAGCGTATTCAGTTTATTCAGCCGACGTCCATATCATATTCCTATTTACACAACAAATCAAAATGGGCGAAAACGATACGTAAAATATATACCATGACAATTATGCATCTTCTAACGAATAATAATAGTACAACGATTCTAGACCATTTGCTTAGCATCAAGTACTTTTTCTTTGTTGTACTCAACCAGGCTCAAGGACCTTATATTAGAGACTCAAGCTCGTTGAATCGCAAGCAGCCATACTGAATACAAACTCAGGAAGGGGGTTCTGTCCAAACATAAGGCCGACCCAAGATAATAATAATAATAATAAAAAAAAACTCATACCCAAACCTAGTAAGCCTGTGCGCACACGAGTTACACAACAACAATATATGGACTTAGACACGACTGAAATATATCGGAAAGGGTACTTGACACCGGTACTGGTTTAATTAGGTTTAGCAGAGAAAATAGAACTTTTTCACAAAAAAAAAGCAGAGCAAATAGACACGTGTTACGTGTAGGTAACTGGGAGCAATTCCTGATATGCATGTGTAGGTAGCTGTAACGTGCGTCGGCTAGAACAAGGCCGCGGCCACTGCTTGCAGGAGCTGAGCCGCGAAACGTGCACGTGCAGCTGCCCCTGGTGGAATTGGAAAGCGCCCGGGCGTGAGCGCGATCAGCAGCAGCCCAACGCCGGCCAACCAAATGACGAAGCCCGCGGTGGCAGTGAGGGCACGGCTGCCGTCTGTGTCGTCGTTGTCGCTGGGACCGGCGACGGCGGCGTGGAAGATAGCCGACGCCCCTAGCACCATGAGTATCTTGGCGTCGTCGCGGAGGAGCCGGCTGTGGCGCCGGAGTGGGAGGAGAAGGCGGCGGTGGGGGATTGCTGCCGCGTTGAGAAGGAGCAGCAGGACGCGGCACAAGATGGCGAAAGCTGCCATTATTATCGCAGATGTGACGGGGCAGATCCCAGAGCTTCTGACTTGCGCGCGAGTGCTTTGGTTTGACTGTGATGAAAACGTTGGTTGTATGTAACGCTTCTTATAGAAGGGCCAATTCTTGGACGTGCTCGCGGCTACAGGAATCGTCACGATATATATTTTTTTTAAAATGCTCGCTACATATCATCGTCACGATAAAATCTTTTCAAAATGTTCAGTGCAGATCATCGTGCACGACGAAAACTTTTTAAAATGCTCATTACGGGTCATCGTCACGACAAAATCTTTTTAAACTGCTCGCGACGGCATAGGCGAGTCGTTTTCTCGGCCCCACACTCCCACAGGACAAGCCGGGGAATGGTTATCCCGGAAGGAGCAATAGGTCCAAGGAAGAAAAGAAAGTTGTTCCTTTTCCGCTTTTCGCCATGGCCACTTCGTCACGGACGTGGCCACGGACGACGAAGGATCTATACATGCCACGGAAAACCAAGGAGTTAGGATTCATGCGTCACCAGACCGGACCACCATGAGTCAACTGAACAATGATTCATGCATACCGCCATTCAGAAGCATTTCAGAAATTCAGCATGAATCAGACTAACCTTCCCGTAACCCTGTTCTTCATCGAGATAACAACAAGCATAAACCACACGAACCAAACCTACCAGATCAAATCGGAACAGCGATGTTGAATTGAGATGGCGTGTCTCATACTCTCATGTTTGGCGCTACGCATAGTTTCCCAAACGTTTGTGGGCCTCTTGTGCAGCCTTCGATCAGAAACTTAACTAAGAATTGGAGATTGCAAATTGCATGTGCAGGTACCCTAAGTCCGAGTCTCCGGGCGAGTCTGTGAGCAGCGTCTATATGTTTTTGCGTCGAGGTTCTAATTTCGCCTCAAACGATTCTAGGGATAAATAAAGTAAACACATTTATACGCTTAACATCTATCTTACGGCTCAATCAAGGTAAAATTTATCTGGTGAAGCTCAAAGCGGACGAACTGCAGATGGATCTTAATCTAAACAAATACTTGATAGCTTAGCCCCTTCCACCTGTTTTACCTTGTTAATTTCTACTAGGAAGTAGAACCCTTGGACTTAGACTGTCCGCACTGGCTACTGGGAGGCCTCCACTACCGCTCCCTCTGGTACAAAATTTGCTGCACCGGCGTCCGCTAAACGATGCGCTATTCTTGTGCGTCCGCCAAACATAGTGCAATAGCGGACGTCCATTACGCATGCGCGGGAGAGAAAGGTGAGAGCATGCAACGACAGGCCCCACTATTTAAGTAACTAAAACAGGCCCCACTATTTAAGTAACTAAAACATATTATACCTCGCAAACCAAAAAATTAAACTAAATTCATATTATACCATTAAAATTTGTTTCAATAGATCATTCAAACCAAGATCTTATGTGGATATAATTAGATAAAATTTATAGAGGATGACAAGTTATCCGCTGTTCGTAGTTCGTATAGAGTACGAGATATAGAGGATGATGAGATCATTCAAACCAACGTGGATATAATTAGATAAAATTTATAGAGGATGATAAGTTGTCCGCTGTTCGTATAGAGTACGAGATATAGAGGATGATGAGTGCGTAAGAGACGTGTATAGGAGAGAATCTTGATTGCACTTGATATTTTCTCAATTTTCGACATAAAATTGATGTTGTGGGATCTCATCGTATATATAGATGCTACAGGTTTATGCAATAATAAGATATAGATGCTGATTTGTATTTTTTTTTATATATATGCTGGATTTTGTTTTTTTTGTTTACTAGATCTCAAAGTTCACCCGGTGAGTCGCCGGGACCAGGAGCTGCAGGCGTACTGTGAAGTCGGAGCTAGTGAAACACACAATCCATCCGCCCACCCTCGGCTCGGCCAAACCCCGTTAATCTACGGGACTCCGGGCTCCGGCAGTGAGGCCACTCCATTACTGGATCGGATCTGTTGAGAAATCGAGATTATGGTGCTTTAAGATTGACAATGTGTTCGGAAGCATAGTCTGCAGAAATGGGTATTCGGCGCCGCGGCTGCTTCAATCATCTGCTGCCATTTTGTTTCAGCATTTGTATAGCAACACATATTATATAAAATGACACTAAATTGGTGAACTTTTTGTTTCAGCATGTGTTCGATCTTGGTGACGGGCAACCAGCCCCGTTCAATCATAGCGGCCAGTTGCCTGCATTTTCACAGATGAGTCTGTTTTGCGAATAAAATTTCTGTTACATTAAAAATAAAGATGCATTTGCAAATATTTGTAAGACCATTCAATTTGAGAAATTATTAACCAGAAAAATTAATTCTTTTGCAGTTAAAAAAAGCAACGAACAAATTAAAAATAATACATGTAATCTTGTGCTGTTATTTAACTCCCATCTCACAGAATAAGCAGAGACGAAGCTGATGACAACACACGCTCTGAGTTTTTCAGCCTCCGCGCAACTCAGAAAACACTTGCGCTGGGATAGTTAAACTCGGCACTACTATTTGGAAAGCGGTAACAGCTACACCATCAATCGATCAATCAAATTAAAACCAGAAGAAAATCGATTCATGACCTCAGATTTGCCCAGAGTTATCATGCGAGTGAAGCGGCTCCAAGTAGGTTCTTCCTGACAAGCAGGAAC
The DNA here is from genome assembly GCA_023333625.1 of Bothriochloa decipiens. NCBI lineage: Eukaryota > Viridiplantae > Streptophyta > Magnoliopsida > Poales > Poaceae > Bothriochloa > Bothriochloa decipiens. The sequence goes on from CM041638.1 coordinate 9,119,457, forward strand.
TTGGAGACGACAGCAGCCTCAAACCAATCGGGCGATTTCATCACTGGCCAATGGGATTCCAAACAAAATCTTATGATCAGAGAGAATGAATTTATCCTATAGGGAGTAGGAAAGTGCAAAGAAATGTGACTGTTGGATGCTCAGATACGAATCAGCTCTATCAGTCATGAATTCTCAGAAGCAGAACTGGCGTTTTAAGCTGAATGGTTGTATCATCATTGCAGATCGATCAACTCATATTAAGAAATTCAACCATTATTTTTCCCTGTGCTTCACGGGTTAGATCAGAAGCGCGGGTAATTTCTAATCACTGCCACCAATCTAACGAAAAAGTAAACCATAGGTCACAAAAAGAGAGGGGATGCTATGAAGAACTGCATCCATTGCTTTGACACAGACCAATCACGAGATTCGTCAGGGCCTGCAACACTGAATGGCACGGTGGATCTAGCACAGGCATTGGGGCTTCCTTCTTCAAAGGGTACAAATCCGACAAGCCCGGAGTTAGCACCGTGCAGCAACAGATTCTATCTATACTACCCTTCGAATTGCAAATCGCAAATCGCAAGGGAAAATGAAAACAAATTGACAAAAATAGGGAATCTATGGCCAACCAATCATATTGTCTACTGAAGGCGAGGGCGGCGCCGAACGGAAGGAGAAGAAAGAGAAAGAACAGAAAAGCTGCGATCGATCAAACCAAAACGACTCAAAACAAACCAAACAATCTGACGACGATGCGGCGGCGGCGGCGGAGGCGGAGGCGGAGGCGGAGGCGGAGGATTAGAACCCTAGGCGACGATGAGACAGGATTGGTGTGGCCTTTGATTTTATAGTCTCCCTATCGGCGGCGGCGGCGGGAGGAAAGCTGTGGGAGGTGCGAGCGTCGGAGCGCAGAAAACCTAGAACACATGGGCCAGTTCACAAACACATGGGCCTATAGAAACCGGTGAGAATATGCACGAGATGGGCTTGTAAAAACTGCGGAAGTTGTATGGGCCTAGCGGGTCATGCCATGGAATGGATGGAACACGGTATGTTTGGGGCCTGAATTCTACACAGTGCAGTTATGTTGCATAGCCTATGCACACCACAGTTTTTTTTTGAGAGAAAATCACCACACTTGCTCAATAGAGTCGCAAAAAAAACAAAAATACAGTGCTCAATCGAGATTGGAAAAAAAAAATATGCCCCCTCGGTCCAATCAAAAGAGCCGGTGCAAATTCTAATTTAATCCAAGTCAAGCTATTTTGCAATTCTATTCAAATACTGTATTTTACCATAAATATAATAATATTTCTTGATATTATAAATGTCCATGTGTTCGTAGAGAAACTAGTCGACCTTTAAAACTCGGTGTAAAAATAGCACCGTGCCCTTTTTTTTACACGGAGTGGGCACTGACACTGAGCAGACCAGACTGGCGCCGATGAATTTAAAGCCTACAGTGTGAGCGTGCGACTGACAGCGGTTTCATCCACTCGCACTGTTGCTTTTGCTGACGCCAGCCACACTAGCTCAACAGTCAACACACTCGTCGCTGTACTCCTCCGTCAAAAAATACAGCGTAGGTCAAATTTTTTTAATTTTTATTAGGTTTGTATAAAAATACATATAATATTTATATCTCTAAATAAATTTGTTAAAAAATTAAACTTAAAGATCATTTCAATAATACTAATTACTTATCATAAATATTTATATATTTTAATATATAATTATCGATAGTTTAAAAATATTAATTTTTTAAAAAAAGAAAATAACATCTATTTTAAGACTGGATTTCAAGCCTGCCCCCGCAGTAATCGCAATCACATTCACAGCGCCGCACCTAGCCGCTTGAATTGGACCCTGTCGGCGAAGGATGCCGCTCCATTTTTGTCGGTGCAACGGGGCTCGCCCGGCTCGGCGTGGTAGGCCGTAGCCGTAGCCGTGTCGGCCGGCGGCGAATTGCTCTCGCTGCAACTCCTGCAGAAGCAGAACAGGCGAAACCAAACAGAAAGGCGACTGTTGTCTGTTGGAACGCCGAGCGATTCGAGACCATCAATCCGTTCCAGAAGCAGAAGCATCCCGCGCAATACACTGCACGCCCGACTGCCCGAGCGAACAAGCAACGTGGGCTGCTACGTGATCGACTGATCGTGGTATCGTTTCTGCTACGGGGGAGGATTTTTTGCTTTTCGCCGCCGCCCGCCGGCTTTTCTGCTCGAGCAATGTTCGCGGCGATCGACCCTTGCTTCTTCTGTTCTCGGGCATCAGCCAGCCCACGTGGGCTCACTGTTTGCGGCAACTGGAACTGGGTGAGCAGGTAGAGTCGAGACGACGAGCGAGGCGGAGATCAGAGACGCGGCCCATGGGAGGCCGACGTAACGTGGCGAAGTGGCGATGAGATAGATCTTCGGCTCGGCATGCCCGCCCACATGCGGCTCACCTGATCTCAGCGGATCTGTCCGTGCCCGAGCAGTGACGGAATCGCCGGGCCCCGACCGCTGCGAGCAACCACGCACACGCACCCGCACCGTCACCGACGACGCACGCATATGCCCCCACCCCGCGCACGAAGCTCCAGTACGTACTACTGGGTCCCGATTCCAATAATCTTCTGTTTTGCTTCTCCTGAGATGATTGATGCAAGTACCTACTTGCATGGTTCTCGTTGGCTTGGAGTTTTGGTGGCCACACAGGGCCGGGCTTCTTGAGTTGTTTCGTTGCTCTCCACGCAAGCGCAGGACTAGTAGTCCCAAAGCGACAGAATTTGCATGTCTGAGATGCGAGTTTTGCTACCCCCTCTGCCCCTGGTGCAGTAGCTATGGTCTCTGCAGCAAGCTTTAGGCTCCTTTCACGTCTCTGCAACAAGCTTTAGGCTCCTTTCACCATGGAAAAAAATGGCAAATTACTGGTCAATCCTCCATCCAATAAAATCTTATTGATGGTTTCCATGGAAATGGCGCGTTATCAAGAAAAGGTTTGGCCTATGTAGCAGTCTGTAGGTGTTTCTTAACTGATGACATATAATATATTCATATCTCTTCTAATTTTTTTACTGAACTTCTAAATTTATTTGGTTATTAATGACCAAGTATCAATAGCTTCTATTTAGTTTGATTATTGATCGAGGACCCTTCTGGTCAAGGTCAACCATCTAATAATGCTAAGGATACCCACATCTCTTATATGTTCAATTAGGATATTCCCTATTGATGTACAACATGTTGTATAAGAACATGCCATGTAAGCTTAACACAAACCTTAATACAACACCTATGTCCATCTAATAAACACATGCATTCACATTTGTCGTCTGCTCTGAGGAGGTGTGTGGGTTGGGGGTGGGGGTGGCTGTGGGTTGGGGGGGGGGGGGGGGGGGGTGCCCGGCCGTCTCCCCCCCCCCCCCCCCCCCCCCCCCCCCCGTTGCATGACGTTATTGTGACTATCTATATCCCTCTTAAGTTCATGCCACATCTATGAAAAATCATGTGTCATCTATTTGATGTGTATGATTTAATCCTTGAGGCTATCCTTTGTTGATCACAACCTCCCCTCTCTTAACTTAGTTTTGTACAAGAAAAGTAAAACTAATGGGTTATTGAAGAACTAAGACAAAACAAAGGGTGCTGCTAGCGCTCGGATGTCCTATGCATAGAACGCCAGCGCTAGCAGCGGCCCGGCCCACCTACCCCGCTCAACCACCGCCCCCTCCCACATGCATGCACAAACCCCTCCGCCCCCATCCCTACACGCACGCCGGCCCCTCTGTCCGCCCAGCAGCATGCATAGGACGGGCATGTAGCAGCGCCCCCACCCTCCTCCGCGCCCAGCAGCATGCCCCATCCCAACAAATCTGCCAAAACGGAAAACGTCTCCATCATCTGACCCTCACCTGAAACAAAAAGCAAAAAAACACAAAAATGAAAACAAATGATAAAAAAAAGCAGAACATCACCTACATTAGGTACTGAAACAAAGAGATTGGGAAAGAGAAATACTGAAAATACTCAAGCACCTGGAACCCTAACCCCCAACTGCAACAGCACCTGCAACGCGATTGAAAACAAACAAACGGAGTTGGAGAACAAAAGGATGAGCTGACTGAAACAACAAGATTGGATGGACCAAAACAATTGATTGGAAGAAACAGAAACAATGAAAAGAAATCTACCGAAACAACAAAATTGGATTGACTGAAACAATTGATTGGAAGAAATAGAAACAATGAAAAGAAATCTACTGAAACAAAAGAAACAGAAACAATCGAATCATCACAGTTACAACAAAATCGAAGACCCCATGCAAACATTTCAGCGATGATTGCTGCAACAACAACAAGAAGCAACCCCTTGTTGTAACAGCAGAAAGCGACAAGTTAATGAAACATAATAGGGGACACAAAGTTTGAAACAATGGAAAAACGACATCCGAAACAAAAGCTAAGAAGATACAGAAACAACATGAACAAAATATTTGAAACAAAGCTGAAAAAACAATATTGAAACAATAAGAAAACAAAAATTGAAACAAAACTGAGAAAGAAACAGAAACAACATGAACAAAACAATTAGAACAAAAACTGAAAAACAATAGAGAAACATATAGGAGAACAAAATCTGAAACAAAAGAGAAACCGACCCTGAAACAACATGGAAATATTTTGAGAAACAAAAAGAACGGTGCTGTTGAAACAAAAAATATGACAAATTGAAACAAAAAAAGAGGAAAAGGAAACAAAGGGCGAGACATTGCAGCATGAAACAGTGGAGCCCGGTGATGGGATTGCTCGCCGGAACCCTATCGCAATGCCAAAAAAATGAAGCAGTAGGAAAAGAGGACAGAGAAGGAGGTGGACGCCTACCTCGCCTTCAATTATGGTTACCTCCACTGGATCCGTGGCAGCCATCACCGGATCCCGGCGGATTCGTCGTCGCCGGTGCCGAAACTTGCCATGAGAGGGGTCGCCGGAGGGGGGAGGGGGAGAAAAGGACGAGCATGCCACAGATCCATGGCGCTGTAGTCGTCGGATCCAGGCAGCGGCGCGCGGAGGACTGCGATGCCAGGTCCGATAGAAATCCATGGCGCCCGTCGCCGGATCCGGTGGATCCAGGGCCGCCGTCGTCGGATCCGCCGGATCCGCAACCACTGCCGCCGGATCTGGCCCCCAAAATGGCCGTGCTCCGCCGTGGCGTCCAACATGGTTTTGCGCAGCAGGAGCACGGTGGCGCGCACGGGCGAGGAGCTCCGCGCGGCTCAATTCGCTGGCAGCAGCAACTAGGGCGTGAGCAGGGAGAGAGGAGGTTCACGCCCGTCGCCGGATGAAGGGGGAGGGGAGCATGGAGGACGAAGGAACGGGAAGGTCGTGATGCAGGCAAGAGAGCGCGGTGGGGGGAGGGGGAGTGATGCAGGCGAGAGTGGGTGGGGAGTGTCTGATGGGCAGGGTACCAGGCGGAGGCGTCGAGACGCGCGGTGGGCGGTCGCGTCCCACTCCCACACCTGTCCCTCGCGGGTGGGAGCCCAGTGGGCCGCTGCCCCACGTCCTAACGATAGGATGCTCTAAGATGAGAGAGTAAGTTTTAAACTTAGAGTCTGGTTTAAAGAGGAAATGATTTTCATCATTATTTAGACTGGCCCTTTTTAATAGGGTGGCACACCATTGTGACTTGCGAGTTATAGATACATTTGGCATTTGAACAACAACATTTTTCAAATACTCAAGGACAGGTTGGTCGTTGCATTACCGCCATTGCATTGTTATTATATTTTGGTGCGTTGAGAATTGAATCATGTCATTGCAACTAGTCTCCACACTTCTGCTTTGCTAGCTAGGACTTTCACGTCAAATCTTTGCTCAAGACTTCATGTGACTTGTGTTGTACTACCTTCGTTCCAAATTGTAAATCGCTTTAACTTTGTTGGTACATACATTTTATTATGTATTTATACATAATAATATGTTTAGATACATAGCAGAATACATGTACAAAAAAATAAAAGCGACTTACCATTTTGGAATGAAGAGAATCATCATCTCGGTGAAGACCACTCTTATCGGCTTGAGAATGTGGGTACCCTTGACATCATTTGTTTGCTTAATGGTTGCATGTATGGGCTAGCTTGTTGCATATACAATACATAACTTTTTGTATTGTTTTAGTGTTTGCCAACAAAAAATGCTTCATATTAATTATACTAAAATAAGTGGTGGATTCATCAATTATTTCAACAAAGAGAAACGATGGATATCTCTATGATTTTATAAACTATTACTCCTAAGCAAACTCCCCACCCCCATGCAGACCAAAGGGGAAAAAAAAAGGAGCGGTGGATACCTCGTGGTCATCAATGAGTCCAACAAGGAAGAGTCAGAGAGATATGGATATCTGTCTTGCTCCGTCGATTAATCTACATCTACAATCTAACAGAACGGATATCCATGAATCAATACCCATATATCCTCAAGGTCATGCTGCATTTGTTCTGATATACCAATGACTCATGCTGTCGTACACGAATTCAAGTTCAATACTCTACCTTAATTTAACATTTTAACCAAAGAAAGCCAACATTTTACCATGCAAGTTGATCGCTGCGTGGATGAAGCTGAAACACATGAAATCCAGATTAGCCACTGACCACTGGTCCACCGTAAAGAGTCCGACGCGTACGTGGGCTCGGGTTTTGAGAGCCTGCGGTGCCGAAACGGCGCCACGGCGTAGCGGCGTTGGCGCGTACAGCTCATCCCATTACCCCACCCGCCCCCTGAAATCACGAGCACCATTTGCACCATGGCAGGCAGAGCAGTCAGACAGACACCCCACTTCCCCTCGGATCCAGAGTTTCACCGCAGCCGCAGTGTAAAACCTGCACCGCTCTCATTTATATTCCCCTCGCCCGCCGCATCAGATCGAATCGACCGGGACCCCGGTTTCCTCACTCCTTCCCTCCCCCGCTGACACTGTTTGACCCCTGCCGTCTCCTCCTGTCCTCCAGCTAATAAGGCCGAGCGGCGGAGGCGGCAGCGCCGTACCACTGCCACACCACTCGCTTTTCTTTTAGTAGCGCCATGATGGGGAGAAGAATGGAGGCCCCCTCGTCGCCGGCGCCCCTCGTCCTCGTCGTCGTCCTCCTCCTCGGCTCGCTGCTCCTGCTGGCGCGCGCCGACGACCCTTACAGGTTCTACACCTGGAACGTCACCTTCGGCGACATCTACCCGCTCGGCGTCAAGCAGCAGGTACGCCCCGCTCGCACGGCTTCTGTGCTCTGTTCTACCTTGGTCCGGCCTGCATTCTCCAATGGCTGCGTGGATGTGATGTGACTGTGGATGCGACTGCGGTGCAGGGGATACTGATCAACGGCCAGTTCCCGGGGCCGCAGATCGACGCCGTCACCAACGACAACATCATCGTCAACGTCTTCAACAACCTCCCGATCCCATTCCTCCTCTCCTGGTATGGTAACCTCCTCCTCCTCCTCCTAGTAGGAACAGCAGCAACTTCCTGTTACCACTTGTGCTCTGTTTTATTTTTACTGTCTCGCCCAAAAACTTGCCTGTTCAAGATCGGCATGCTTCCATCTGAATGTTCCCGGATGCAAATACAATGCAATGCAATGCAACTGGTCGGCTCTTTTCTCAGCCGGATGCCCTGACCCCTGAGTCCATGGTCCTGAACCCCAGATTTGCAGTTGCAACGGCGCGATCCAGACCGTGCTCTGAGTGGTCTTGCTGTTATCTCTGTTCTCTTTCTCGCTGGAAATGCCTGATGTTCACGGGTAAATGCCAACTCCTTGCCACGTGCTGTGTCGTTCTGGGACTGGTGAGATCGGTTTCAGACATGGACGTGGACTATGCTTGAGTGAAACATGCCAGGCCTTCAAGTGCAACTTGGCAGTAAAAAAATTTCCTTGGATAGAGTAGGCTGGGCTGTGAATCTTGGTTGCCTTGCAGCACTTGTTTTGTTGCTACTGGCCTACTGCATGTCACCTTCATGTCATGCCATGGAGAGTGAGCTGTTTCAGGAATAAAATTTCACTACTCCCTTTCCCTTAGTGGTTAGAGGGAATCTGATACTATTTATAATAATAATATATAATGTCGGCTCAATCTTTATCCTTATGAATGAATAGTCCCCCTCCCTTTACTTGTGCTTTCGCTTTCGTTCCAGATCCAGGATGCATAGGGCACATGTACAAACGACGCATGCTTCCATAGAGGATAGATCAGTGGGCCTCCAGTTGTTTAGCATTGAGCATGTGCACATAGTGCGATCTGTGTCTTCTTTTGCCATAAGAGAGTGGCAAGACTGACTATGGCTTGCCACATTAACACAGTTACATTCGCGTTCCAAGAAAACTGTATAAGAAAAAAAAAAAGAAAATGCACATTGTCCGTATTACCTATGGAACGATAAATGCATCAATCTCATGGAGTCATGGGTCATGACTACTTGATCATGGACCACTGTGTGCCGTTGCGGATCAATGTTAATTTTGAGGATGAACTGTTCTTTTTTTTTTTTTACTGTCCCTACATTGCAGGCAAGGAATTCAGCAGCGGAGGAGCTCATGGCAAGACGGTGTGTATGGTACCAACTGCCCGATCCCTCCGGGTGGCAATTTCACTTACAACATGCAGTTCAAGGACCAGATCGGGACCTACTACTACTTCCCTTCCCTTCTATTTCACAAGGCGGCCGGTGGTTATGGTGGCATCAGGGTTCTTAGCCGGCCGAGGATCCCTGTCCCGTTTGACCCACCTGCCGGTGATTTCACCTTATTGGCCGGTGATTGGTTCAAGCTCAATCACACTGTATGTTTACATCCTGAAGTATCCTGCATCGCATCTTACTGCCCATTTTGGTGCACCGCTAACACTGCAAATATGGATCCCCACAGGACTTGAAAGGCATTTTGGACAGTGGTAATGACCTACCGATGCCTGATGGCCTTCTTATCAATGGCCAAGGTTGGAACGGCAACAGGTTTACAGTAGACCAAGGTAAACTATATCATCAAGTAAATCAGACAAAACACCTGGTAATTACTAATAATCTTTGTATAAACAGAGTTGTGCTAAACTTCATGTAATCTTGCCAGGGAAAACGTATCGTTTTCGGGTGTCAAATGTGGGCATTGCAACATCAGTGAATATAAGGATTCAAGGCCATTCCATGCTCCTGGTTGAGGTGGAGGGGTCTCACACTATGCAGAGCACATACACATCCCTCGATGTCCATCTAGGCCAATCATACTCGTTCCTTGTTACTGCTAATCAGCCACCTGCAGACTACTCCATAATTGTCTCCACACGTTTTACCACCCCTGTCCTCACCACCACTGCCATCCTCCACTACAGCAATGCAAATGGCGCTGCAACAGTACCGCCTCCCGCAGCGCCTACAGTTGAGATCGACTTTTCTCTCAACCAGGCTAGATCGATTCGGTAAGACTGTCACGGTCTTTCAATAATCTTAGTAGCTCGCTCTGAAAACTTTTGTTTTGGATATCATCATACTGCCTAACAACATTACTGTCACATTGAGAAAGACGCATGTGTTATGTCTTCCCTGACTCTTTGATATCTTTTGTTGCCTACCTTCTGAGCAGGTGGAACCTGACAGCGAGTGGACCAAGGCCAAATCCTCAAGGTTCTTACCATTACGGTCTCGTGAACACCACAAGAACCATCAGGCTTGTCAACTCACGGGCAACCATCAACGGCAAGCTGAGATACGCAGTCAACAGCATTTCCTTCATCCCAGCCGACACTCCTCTTAAGGTCGCTGATTTCTACAAGATTCCGGGAGTTTTCACTCTGGGCAGCATGCCCGACAACCCAACCGGCGGCGGCGCCTACCTCCAGACGTCTGTGATGGCGGCCAACATGCGGGACTATGTCGAGGTCATCTTTGAAAACACGGAGAACTTTGTGCAGTCGTGGCACATTGATGGTTACGCGTTCTGGGTCGTCGGGTGCGTCTCCTAATCCCATTCTTACTGATCCTGACATGTTTGGTATCACTGGATCCGAATGACTGAAGATTGCTGTGATTTTGTTTGTTTCCGGATGATCAGGATGAATGGAGGACAGTGGACACCCGCTAGTCGTCAGATCTACAACCTTAGAGACGCCATTGCTCGGTACACATTGCAGGTACTGTTCAAACCGGTAGCTCGCCATGTGTGATGCACCTTGATCGTCTACATATATATTCCTGGATGTGCAATTCCCTTAACAGCGCTGTTGCGGTGCCATAACAACAAGTGGATCAAGAAACAGAAGTTGCCGTGATGTCTGAACTCTGAACAACCACTGATGTTCACCTGTTTCTACACTGGCCATGTTTTCAGGTGTACCCTCAGGCATGGACAGCTATCTACATGCCGCTGGACAACGTGGGGATGTGGAACGTGAGGTCGGAGAGCTGGGCCAGGCAGTACCTCGGGCAGCAGTTCTACCTCCGCGTCTACTCGCCGGCCAACTCGTGGCGGGACGAGAACCCGATCCCCAAGAACGCGCTGCTCTGCGGCCGGGCCTCTGGCCGCCGGACAAGGCCTCTCTGAAGCTGAAGCTCTGAACTGAACCTAAGAAGACCTTGTTTGTTTCCGGCCACGAAGGGGTGCCTGGAACTTCCGGGGATAAGTTATAGTTGAGGGAAGAGATAATTGGGGTGTTCAGATTGCTGAACAGAGCTCCGTTTTGTGGCACTGATGATCGATCAGCTCATATATTATTTAGCAATTGTAGTTAAAACATTAATTTCCGGTTGATTTGTTGTATGGGAAGCTTTCTCGCTTCCTTGCTCGCACCACTGATGATGATAATATTCATAGTTACCTGATTTTTTTTTTTTTTTGCATACACCGTCAGATTTTCTCATCTGTTCGAATGAACTGAAGATGCGGAAGAAACCACTGAAAGTCTGAAACGGACAATACGTATATAGGAAAATACGCCTTCAAAGCCGTGTAGCGGTGGAGCCTGAAAGGCGCATGCGTGCAAGAGAAGCAAACAGTTCCAAAATAGTTAACGGTCGGATTATTAGTTGGACCATTTTGCAAATCGCCCCCCTAAACTTCTTCCTTCTTCCTCGTCTTCCCGCAACCGCAAGCTCCTCCTCCCCTCTCACACAGTCACTCTCTCCCGATCGCTCCTCCCACCTCCCCCCATTTCGCGCTCTAAACATAGGCGAGCTCGACGCGCGCGTGCCCGCAATCTCACACGGAATTCCCCATTCCTCCGCTCGAATCTCACCTCCCATTGTCGAGGCCCGATTCGAATCACCTAGGTTGTCTCTTCGCGACCGGCGAGGCGGCGGCGAGGACGATGCCGTGCTAGGCTTGAGTCGGAGGCGAGATGAACATCGTGCGGGGCGTCGCCGATTACCTCCGCAAGGCGCCACCTCCTCCTCCCCCGGCACCGGGAGGCGATGCGGCGCCTACGACCTCCTTCCCCGCCGGCGACTTCGACGACGCGCCCACCCCGCGCGTCGTCTTCAGGTATTCGCGAGAGAATGGCCGCACTCGCTCATTCGCCTTCGTACTCCCATACGTTATACATAACGCGACTTGTTCAGCGCAGTGGCTGTGTAGTTTAGGTAATGGTAATCCCCAATGCTCAGGCTCATCGCTATTCTGCGAGATTCGTGTTAACTGTTGGAGAATGCTTTGCCAGTTGAAACTCACCATCAGTGGTTTGAAGCGGCAAGCGAGCCACTGGGGCTTTGTTTCAAGATGCTAGTTTAATTATATATCGGATCCTGATTGTTAAATTAATATTCTGGGTTTGGATTGTTTAGCATGTTTTTGCTGCCTTACCTGAACCAACGCACCTACAGACTATTTATTTATACTGATCGGTGTAACCATGTATTTGCAAATAACAGAAGGAAAGAAAAAAAAGTGAATGTATATGTGCAAGCGAGATTGAGAAACGAGAAAATTACATCATCATCTCAATTAACCATAAAGCCTAAACAAAGAACAAATGGCCGTTTTTAGTTTGCAGTTGCAACAACATTTTGCCGTAGACTACGGAAGCTTAATCTTCCCCCCACCCCACCCCCCCCTACGGCAAGCCAGGTGCCCTCTTCATCCTTGAAGGCAGCAAAAACTTGTTTGATGTGACCAAATACTAATGTTAAGTCATGATTCAGATAAAAGTTAAGCTTGCCCCGTATACCAAATAGCACAAAGAACTGTATGATTGGCGGACTGCTTGGTTCCAACTCCTTTTTTTGTCTGATGAGCAAGATAGGTATATGGAATGGCATCGCATGGAAAGTTACATTAATCCTTGCCAATTAAGCAAATTATTCATGTTAGCTTGGCACAAGTGTAGCATCTGTATGCTGATTTTTAATTCTATACATAAGTTTGTCATCAGATCTTGTAGCCTTTTCTTTTTAGTGCTTGACTCTATTGCGTGAATGTTTCTCCTCATGATCTGTTATCGGGTTTCAGTGATAGTCTGGAGGAGGGAGCCTTGAATGTACTTTGGAAGAATTATGAGAATGCACTTGATCAGGTACTTTTCTGAAAGACTGGCAGTTTACTTCTAGTTCTGCTTATAGCACATATTGGGAATCTAAAAATTTGCTAGATGTTTCCATACTTCGATGTTGTGTAAGAGCCTATGAGGAATAGAGGACTAGCCATATATTTTAGTGTCCATGTGACTGTTATCCATGACATGACTTAGTAATGTGTCATCCAAGTTTTTTTGTTTGAACAAACAAACATCTTTTAAAATAATAGGATAAGTTTAATGATTAAAATAGTATGTTTTAACGCTTGGTAAGCATTTTCGGCACCATGATTAGAGTTTGCTTGTGTTTAATCTTTGCTGAGCAATAATGTTTCTCTCAAATTTGAATTTTGATTCAACTTTGACTCAAAACTAGCTTATCATGATGATTATTCATTATGCTATTTTCTACTTCCAAAATTGTAAAAGTCAATGCCTTAAATGCAGTAACCCTTGTATTTGCTTAATGGTAAATATCATCGCTGTTTTTGCTTCATGATAACTTAACCTGCTGCAGTCTATAAATATTCTGCTGGCAATTCGTTCAGAATTTTACACAACAACTTTATACAGTTATGCTGTATTACATCTTGTGCTCTTACAGGCCGAGAAGGAAAAATCCCTTCAAATTTTTGTCTTGCGATTTGTAGAGACATTCAGAGATTGGGGACCACATCCAATAGAGCAATTGGTTGATGAAGAATTAGGAAACAATGAAACAGTTGTAGGATGCTCTTGCGGGCATCCTTCTGAGGTCATTCTTATTCTGATTCAGGAGATTTCTCTAATTACATCAACTTTTACTGAAAGTAAGTGGCTTTATTCTATAGTGACTATTTATTGTGTGATATTCCTCCAATATTGTGTGGTTTCAAGAATTCATAATTTTGATGTTTGTGAGTTATACTTTGCATGTGCTAAGTCTCCCCAACTTCCATTCTATGTTCACGAAACAAATTTTTCTTGAGCATTGGTGGAACGCTCTTCTTGGACAAATTTGGCTTCTTAAATCAAAGTTTTGTGAAATTTGCTTCCCAGAAACCTGTTTTTCCTAGTGGACAATGCAAAGTTGTGCCAATTTGCAAGTGGACACTGCTGGTGCTGAAAGTTTGGAGTAATATATACTGCTCTTAGGGTTGTGACTTGTGAGAAGACTGAGAAATGACTAAATTACTCCTTATACCTGAACTGTTGCCACCAGCTTAAGGGCCGCACATACCTGAGTTGACATTATTTTATTAAAATGTTCATAAACAGGAATTTTGCATAATATTGCTGTGTCCAAGATCCCCACAGCTTTTAACACCACTAAGCTTGAAAGCCCTTTAACCCAATTGTTCCTCCTTTTTATGCCCTTCAGGGCTTCAGGACTTATAGTATATAATGTGCTGATCGCTGAGAAACAAAACACGATGGAATTTCCAGTGGCATATAATAATGAGCATAGGTTTGCTTAGTGGAAGAAGTAAAATCAGGTTTACTCTTCCATCATACGCCTTTAAAGTTTAAAGCATTTGAATAAGGAGGATGTAGTGTGAGGATACTGCTAAAATGCTGAACTTTTGTTCTATTTGTGGAAAACTTTTGCTTTTATCTTGTTGAGCCATTGCACTTGGGGCTATTTTGCATTTGTGTTGTGGTGTGTTGGTGTTTTCCCCCAATTGAACATGCTGTGTTGGTGTTACCCCCTTGAACACACTGTGTTGGTATTGCATTGTGGAATGTAGTTCATTAGAGGTAACCTTTAGTGATTTCAAAATAAGTTAGCTTGTATAGTGGTAGGGCTAGGGTTCCCACCGGAGTTGCTGCAGAGGTTGTGGGATGGAAGAGGGGAGGACGACGTTTGATCTCTCGATGCCGGCGAGGAGCCGTGGCGACGAGAGGGCGGCTGCTGCTACTGATGCAGCCCTAGGCGTGCGCGTAGAGGACAGGGGACAGGAGGCACACGTGATGGTCCTTGAGGCCAGACAAATAATAACTTCCTTGCTTAGTTGATCAATAATTGTTTACAAGATATATATAGCCTCTCTATAAAATCCTATTTTAAGAAATAAATATCCAATTGAGGGAAATAGCAAATAAAGATAACTGGGCCATTAACCCATCTGATCCATGCGCCTCATAGCCCCCCCTGTGCGCTGGCCTCCTAGCCACCTGAACGCCGGTCATAACATATTGGCTCTGAAAAGATGCTTGAGCAAGTTGAGCATTAATCAATGTGACTTCATGCAAAAGGACATTATTATAATTTATTTTCAGAATGAACAATTTCTGGTAGAATGCTCACTTTGTGAATGAGAAATAGAGTATTGTTTGTTTTGTCATTATATGGATTTTTCTTTTGGCAGATATTCTTATAATTTAAACCATATTTGTTCCTGTTATTGCATTATTAGGTGGCAACAGTCCGGTATCTCCTGCAAATCATCATTCTGAGCAAGAGCAACAAAATAACCTGGGTTTAAGCTCACAGATATTGCAAGTTCTGGAGTGTTTGGAAATTCTGACTCGTTCCTTGCATAACTGTAGAGTATTCAGCTACTATGGTGGTGTACGGAAGATTACTTCTTTACTAAAAGGTAGGAGTTCAGTCAGGTGCTGATCACCCATTCTAAGAACTGTGGGTACTGGGTTCTTGCCCTGTCCTTTTAACCCTTCTTCTTTAATGGAATGATTCGCAGCTCTCCTGCATATTCAAGTTAACAATTATGCATCATGATTTTTTAAGCAATAATTACAAATCACATCTATTCGCCCTCACTTTGAACAGTTTATTAACCCTAAACCCTGTTAAATATGCTCTTAGAACTTCAAGTTGCTAATTTCTTAACTAATGCGTACACTTGAGAGCAATTTTCCACCATCTTCTCAGAAGCTCAGGCTCCATGTTTCGAATCCACCACGAGTTTGGTTTTCTTTTATTAGTTTCATTGAGATTTAAGCTGTAAGGCTCACGATCTCATTGTATATATACCTCTTTGCTGTTCAGTGAAGTGTACATCATTATACATAGCTCCACAATCTCTAACTAACATCCGTGAGTCTTTTTTTAATGGATTATATCTCATTAGCTTCCTTTTTTTTTTTTTGTATATTCAGCTGCTGTTGCTCAGCTCAAGAACTTGAACAGGTTGCTGGCTGTAGAAGACCAATCTTCAGGTGATGCAGTGGAAAATGCTAGGCTGATGCTAAATATACTTGTATGCATAATCACCATAATTTCAAACTTCATGAAGATGGAAATAACAGTTGCAAGGATCCCACATATTGTCGAGAGCACAAAGCATACGCCATCAAACAACAATTTGGCTACAGTCACATCTAGCTCTCCTGATAGGACCATTTCTGATACACTTCGACATTGGCAGCAGAAGGCAATTGTTCTTGTCATGGAAGCTAGTGGTGTCAACTGGTTAGTAGGTAAAGTTATCTTTTGAACTTATGTACTATGATTCTGGTTATTTCTTTTAGATCATTGAGATACTCATTTCTTGGGGATGTTTTGCTGATGCTAGAGTGCCTACTGGATTGTCATATAGGCCTGTTTACTGAAAAAGAAAAAGATTCACTATGGGTGTAATAAAAATTAGGACCATTTCTTTGTCCCTTGTAATTTACTAATTTCTAGTCTATATATACATATTCTGAAAAGTACTAATAAAGAGGTTATGCAACCACCGTATTGCACATTCTTTTTATCAGAAAAATCATATGCACTATTATTGAATTTATACCATATTTTAAATAAATCTCTCAATGATACTGCAGAACTATTACGTGTTGTTCAAAGGTTGAATTTGAAAGAGCAGTGCATTGATCTCTCACTCCATTTTATTACTTTGTGCACTCTGCGATCAACTGTTTCTGGTACTCGTGCTCAGAATCATCTCAGAAGCATTGGTGGGCTGGAAATTCTATTGGATGGACTTGGACTTCCTTCTAGTAAATTTTCTGTTTTGAGCCATTCATTTATCTCAAAAAATGAAAGGTGCATTTTTTTCAGTGTCATGGTTTATCATTACTTGTTATTCTGTGCTTTCATTCCCTCTTCTAGTTCTTATTCATCCATAAAATTGCAAATTGCAGCATAAACTTGAAGAACATCATTGACCAATAATTTTCTAGATTGAGCAAAAATTATTTTTGCTAAATACTTGGAGTTAAAAATCTGATAGCATTAATTTGAATTTGCCCAAAAGTTAAATGTCTGGTAGTATTAAATTCGTATTTTATATCCAAATATTACTAG
Source organism: Bothriochloa decipiens (assembly GCA_023333625.1). Classification (NCBI taxonomy): domain Eukaryota; kingdom Viridiplantae; phylum Streptophyta; class Magnoliopsida; order Poales; family Poaceae; genus Bothriochloa; species Bothriochloa decipiens. The sequence goes on from CM041638.1 coordinate 9,136,220, forward strand.
TCTGATAGTATTCAATTTGAATTTGGTACATAGATATTATTTTTGCATCATAGCTAAATTTGGATTTTGAATGTGACATTCCTATTTTGGAATTTCAACTTAAAAAATTTAGATTTCTTCGCTTTTATTCACATGATTGATATCTCTCTTATGGTGCAGAATGACTGGAAGTTTGAACAATACTCTTTTGATACTGCACAAGTGCACATATAGTTTCTCTCTTTTATACATGAGTCTTACTGTTTAGGTGGTGTTTATTTAGTTACAGAGGAGCCCATCCCGCCAATTTATTTTTTGACTTTTGGCATATATGCAAACTAACTGTATATATTGCTATTTTTGTAATGATATTTTACATTTTCTAATAAAAAGGTCCACAGTGATGTATGAGAATCAGAATCCTTGAGGGCCTTTAGTTGTTTTCAACTTTATTTAGTGCGATAGGTTTTACCTGCTTGTTTCTAATGCAGCTTTTATGTTCTAACATTTCTGTACTCTTATAGGGGTGAAATACTTCTGCTCCAGATACAGTATTTGCAAACTCTGAGTGAGGCAGTGTATCCTTTGTTTTAAACTACTTTTGTGTGGTCTTAGGCTCTTAGCATATGAGTTGCAACTTTATCAATAGACTCTGCTAATATATAGTTCAGGTAGATTCTTGGTCGTGTCTTAGGAGGCATTGATGTACTAGCTAATTGTTGGGTCCTTGACTTCTATCTATTTAGATTTGGCAACGTCAACAATTTGCAATTTTTATGTGAAAATGGACGGGTACACAAATTCGCAAACTGCATTTGTTGGCCTGCATTTATGATTCAGAAGTTCCATCGGCAAAATGATAATACCAAAGCTTCACCTACACTAGATTCTGTCTCTGGTCCAATTTATTGTCTTGATAGAACTGAATGGATTGATTACTCTATAAAATTGAGCAATGCCCTTTGTTCTTTTCTTCTTCCTTCGGAGGATATTGGACACTGTTCTGATGAAATAGCTGTCAGCCAAATTGTATTATCCATCCCATTGGCATACCTGGAGCAATCTGTGAGATGGATCATAAGGATTCTTATGACTGTCTTTCTATGTATCAGAGCTTGTACCAAGGAAACTGAGCTGCCGAACCACATAAAGTGAGTTTTTTCTTAATGTATTCATGAATCTCCATTTGAACCAAATAGTGAACTATCATGCTTCATATTAAGATGCTTTGTTTCACCACAAAGAAGATATACTTTTGGAATTTAACACATTTTCCCATCATAACCTTTACTGGAACAGTCAGTCTTTCATCAATGGCAACTTTAACATACTCCCTCTGTTCCAAATTATAAGACGTTTTTGGCTTTTCAAGATACATTGTTTTTACAATGTATCTAGACATAGTGTATATCTAAGTGCATAGCAAAAACTATGTATATAGAAAAGCCAAAACGTCTTAGAATTTGGAACTAAGGTTATTTAGTTATATTTATTAGGTGGCTATTAATCTTCTGAACCCTGTAGTCAATTGCAACTGCTTTCTGTGCAATAGGTTGTATGTTACCTGATAGCAGCTACCACTGTACAAAGTACGAACCATTTCCTGAATTCATTCTGCAGGATTTTTGCAAAGAACCTTCAATATTATGTGATTCGCATGTTCAAAAGAATTCTTATTTCAACACCAGCTCTACTCCCAGCTTTTCGAGAGGAAGGTGTATGGGACCTGATATTCTCAGGGAATTTTTTCTACTTTGGTTCAGATATTCAAAATGGTGATGTTATCAGTAATCAAATATCTATTCGTTCTGAAAGCTTGTATCGTACTGATGTTAATATTATTCAAGTGGAAGCTATTTCCTTCGTGGAGTTTGCTGCAACACTCAATGAAAACACATATAACACGGTAAAAACTTTTGAATATTATAATGTAGTATTGTAGGCTCTGTGTCTAATCACCAGTATTTTGTTCTTTTCTTTTCTCGAACATATCAGTATTTTGTTCTGAATCTCTTCTATTTTATTTTTCTTTTCATTGTAGCCAGAATGCTCAGCACTGCTAGATGCACTTGAACATTGCATTTCTGATCCTTTGACAGTCAGCACTCTTCTCAAAAGCTTCCGTGTTATTCTACAACTTGCGACAGAACATACTCTAGCTTCATTTGAATCATTGGATGTAATTACAAGAGTCCTTAAGGCTGCTTGCCGTCAAGCACAAGAGCTACGAAACTTCAGCAATTTTCTTTGTTCCAATGTCATGATCAGTCAAGATGGTTCCCAGTTTAAAAATGTTGAAGGCAGAACTGAGGACGCTCTTATATGTACAGAATTAGCTTTGAGCCTCTTTATGGAATATGTCACTATATCGATAGATGGAAGAATTCTCGTTTTGCACAATGCTAACTGTATTGAGTGTTTACTCGACTTGTTCCATGAACAGAACATTCGAAAGCATGTGCTGGAGCAAGTTCTTGCCTTGTTTAGGGTAATCCTATGCTTATTTTCTGTTCTAAAAAAGTTTATGGTTACCGTAAATTCTCCCTCCCTTTTCTTATTAATGTTGGGAGCTAAAATATGGTTCCCTGTAACCAGTTGCCTTCATCGTCAGCACAAGATCATACAGCAAAGTTGCAGTTATGCTCCAAGTATTTAGAGAACCTTGCACGGGCAAATAAAAAAGAAAAGGTCAACACAGAGTTGTTAATTGACCTTCTGGTGAACATGAGAGAGATCATAATGATGGATCACATGGTAGGTTTCCATAATGGTTTTGTATGTAATAGTTAGAATTCAATTGTTTTGACCATACCGGTAATGCATAGTGTGTTGACAAATGGGCTTCTATATTTCACTTTCTAGTACTATCAAAATCTGTTCCGCGACGAAGGGTGCTTTCTGCATATTATTTCATTATTGAATGGAAATTTCAATAAGGTGACTGATGAGCGACTTGTCCTTAATGTCCTTCAGACCTTAACTTTATTACTTGAAGGAAATGATGCATCTAAGGTAATCATATTGGAACATGTGGTTCATGCAATAACTCTGTTTGGTGTGTGACAATAATCTTGGTTTGCTTTGTATAGGGTGCCTTTAGATTACTAGTTGGTGCTGGTTATCAAACATTACAGAGCCTGGTACTGGATTTCTACAAAGGGTCGCCAAGTGGGAGACTCTTGGATGCATTGCTTAACATGCTGGTTGATTGCAAGTTTGAGTTAGATGAGAAAACAACTATAAAGGCTAGTAGTTATCAATCTTTTGAAAACATAATACAATATAAGTGTTTCTGGGTTCATTTCATTATGGCATGTTTTGTTCTTTCATTATCTTTGTTTACTAATGTAATGTTTGCCCTATAATTATTTCAGAATGAAGATGCTGTTGTATTACTTCTAAATATTTTGCAGAAGGTTTTGTCTCTTACATACAGAATGATAGTACCATGTCCTCTTATAATTCCCATTTATTTGCTTTTTCCTTGACATCAACTAATTTCTAATTGGCAGAGCAGCACGCCACTTCAGAACAATGGGCTTGTAATCTTACAGCAGTTGCTCAAGCAATCTATTACAAATAGAACCTCTTGTTTTAGAGCCGGGTTGCTAAGTTTTCTTCTTGATTGGTTTTCAGTAGAGGAAAAGGATGATACAGTTATTGCAATTGCAGAGTTAATACAGATACTTGGTGCACACAGTATATGTGGCAAGGACATCCGGAAAATCTTTGCCCTTTTGCGTTGTGAGAAGATTGGTGCCAAACACAAGCACACGTCTTTGCTTCTGACAAGTCTCAGTCACATGCTGAAGGAAAAGGGGCCAGAAGCTTTCTTCGAGTTCAGTGGCCATGATTCTGTGAGTGTTGTCCAATTTATTTAGTAATTTAAAATTTAATCTGTGATTAATAGTTGATTTTCAAAGATTATGCGCATAAAACAAAGTTGAGCAAGTCAAGATAGGACACAGAGTTCACTGGTAATTTCGTGACCGTCTCACTGGCATGTCGCCCCCATGCCATTGAAGTACAAAAAAAACTACACCACCCCAGGAGGAACTGGGTGGCATTTCATTAGGTAGAAAATTGGCGCCCAAATTTACCTTGATGAGGGTTTGGACCTAGGTCGTTTGGGTATAAATCCACTGCCAAATACAACTTGGAGTACAAGTAACATGATATACATGTGTTAGACTATACATATTGCTAATTGATAATAGTTACATTAGTTAAGGGCTAACCCTAGAAGGGTAGCTATATAGTGTCATACATGGGCCTCATGGGCTTAGCCTCATGGGCCTAATATTCTCATACTCTAGCAGTCCCCCGCAGTCTTAACTTCCGGCGCAGCGGAGTTAGAGACTGGACATGACATGAACGGAAGCACACACACGAGCCCCCTCACAGACGCAACTAGCCACCGGTGACGTTGAGGCTGGAGCGGAACTCGGTGAAGACCGAGGACGGGAGGCCCTTGGTGAAGATGTCGGCAAACTGGGAAGTGATCGGGACGTGGAGGACCTGAACATCGCCGATGGCGACTCGATCACGGACAAAGTGAAGGTCGATCTCCACATGCTTGGTCCTCTGGTGCTGAACAGGGTTGATGGAGAGGTACACAGCACTGACGTTGTCGCAGTAGACCAGCGTGCTCCTGGAGAGAGGGCTGTGGAGCTCGGCGAGGAGCTGCCGGAGCCAGGAAGCCTCCGCGACGCCGTTAGCGACAGCGCGGTACTCCGCCTCGGCACTAGAGCGGGAGACCACCGGCTGACGCTTGGACGACCAGGACACCAGGTTGCCGCCCAGGAAGACAGCGTAGCCGGAGGTGGAGCGCCGAGTGTCCGGACACCCGGCCCAGTCAGCGTCAGTGTAGACAACGAGCTCGGAGGAGGAAGACCGGTGGAGGAGCAAGTCGTAGTCGACAGTGCCGCGGAGGTAGCGGAGGAGGCGCTTGAGAGCAGTGAGGTGGGGCTCTCGGGGATCATGCATGTGAAGGCAAATCTGCTGCACTGCATAGGTGATATCCGGCCTGGTGAAGGTAAGGTACTGAAGTGCACCTGCGAGACTTCGGAATGCCGTGGGGTCTGCCACTGGGTTGCCCTCGGCTTCTGACAGCTTGCCCTTTATGTCAACTGGAGTGGAGCAGGGCTTGCAGCTAGTTATCCTAGCTCGCTCCAGGATATCGAGAGTGTACTGCCGCTGGTGAAGAAGAAGACCAGTGGGACGAGGCTCAACAGTGACCCCGAGGAAGTGGTGGAGCACCCCAAGATCCTTCACAGGAAACTCCTGCTGAAGAGAGCTGATGATGCGGCTGAGTAGTGACGAACTGGAGGCTGTGAGGACAATGTCATCAACATATAGCAACAGGTAGGCAGTCTCAGCTCCACGGTGATAGACAAACAGAGACGTATCTGACTTGGCCTCCACAAAGCCCAGTGTCACCAGGAACGCAGCAAACCGAGAGTGCCACGCCCGCGGGGCCTGCTTGAGGCCGTAGAGAGATCTGTTGAGCTGACAGACCATGTCAGGACGAGAAGAGTCAACGAACCCCGCTGGCTGGCTGCAGTAAACTGTCTCATTGAGAGTCCCGTGCAGAAAGGCATTCTTGACGTCCAGCTGATGCATAGGCCAAGAGCGAGCGAGAGCCAGTGAGAGTATTGTGCGGACGGTGGCCGGCTTCACCACTGGGCTGAAAGTCTCATCATAGTCAACACCAGGCCGCTGAGTGAAACCCCGGAGAACCCAGCGAGCCTTGTACCTCTCAAGGATACCATCAGCCCGCCGCTTTTGCGTCCAGATCCACTTGCCAGTAACAACATTGGAGCCAGGCGGGTGGGGCACCAGATCCCATGTCTGGTTGGCGAGAAGAGCTGCGTACTCCTCTTCCATCGCGCGGCGCCAGTGAGGGTCCGACAAGGCGTCGCGAACGGAAGAGGGTACAGGAGAGACCTGTGGGTCGCCGGCATCGCCGCAAGAGCCCGGGACCGCAGGGTACCCGCCGCGTGCCGCGTCACCATAGGGTGAACATGCCGCGGGTGGCGGTGAAGGAGCGGTGGGTGGTACACCGGCGGCACGACACGGGCGACCGGAGGCGACTGCGGTGTAGGCGTCGCCGGCAGAGAACAGATCACCGGTGGTGACGGAGGCGCTGGGTCCGCCCGTGCACGGCGCTGGTAGACAAGGGCCGGCTGGGCAAACCGCGCCGAGGGTGTAGGAACCGGCGTCCTCGGCCCCGTGTCAGGTGGAGGAGCAGGGGCCGCACCGGAGGGTGGCGCTCCCGGACCCGTGCAGGGCACAGGGTCAGGAGCAGCAGGTGCCGGGTCCGCCCGCGCACGGCGCGGGTAGACAAGCACCGGCTGGGCAAACCGCGCCGGGGGTGCAGGAAGCGCCTGCCCCGGCCCCGTGTCAGGCGGAGGAGCAGGGGCCGCACCGGAGGGTGGCACTCCCGGACCCGTGCAGGGCACAGGGTTAGGAGCAGCACTGGTGTGCGGCGAGCCGGGGCACGGGCCCGGCGAAGGGCACGGTGGAGCGGTACCTGCAGGGGAAAACGACAAAGGTGGCTGGACCACCATGTCAGTGAGAAACAGAGAGGCGAGGTCAGGGTCAGGGGTGGTAGGTGGGGTGGTAGTGGTGGAGAAGGGGAAGACAGACTCATCAAACACCACATGGCGAGAGATGAGGACCCGACGAGACGTGAGGTCATAGCACCGGTAACCCTTGTGATCTGGGGAATACCCGAGGAAAACACTGTAACACACAGTGTCGAACGGGGAGCCAGCTTATGGGGGGTGGTGGCAGTGGTGTTAGGGTAACACGCACACCCGAAAACACGAAGGTGGTCATACCGAGGAGGGGTACCGAAGAGAGCGTGGTGTGGTGTAGGAGCGGGGCAGGCAGCGGAAGGAAGACGGTTAATTAGGTAGGTAGAGGTGTGAAGACTCTCTGCCCAGAAGTGAGCAGGAAGGGACGCCTGGAGCAGAATGGTGCGCATGATGTCGTTCGTGGTGCGAATCATGCTCTCAGCCCTGCCGTTCTGGGAGGAGGTATAAGGGCAAGACATACGTAATTGGGCACCGTAAGAGAGGAAGAAGGCACGGGAGGTGGAGTTATCGAACTTACGACCATTGTCACACTGGACGGCCTGGATGGTAAGGCCGAATTGAGTAGACACCCAGGCGAAAAAATGGAGAATAGTGGGAAAAGCCTCAGACTTTGCACGCAAGGGAAAAGTCCACGAATAATGAGAAAAATCATCAACCACCACCAAATAGTATTTATACCCAGAAATACTCATGACAGGAGAAGTCCATAGGTCGCAATGTACAAGGTCAAAAACATGAGCCGCATGTGAAGAAGTGTAAAAAGGAAGACGAACATGGCGGCCTAGCTGGCACGCATGACACAAGGGCTCATCGTGAGCTCGAGTACAACGAATGTCGGAGCTACGACTAAGCTGCATCAGAGCATCACGTCCAGGATGGCCGAGACGGCGGTGCCAAGTAGTGGAGGAAGGCGTCGCGGCGAAAATAGCTGACAAAAAGGCCGGCGAAGAGGAGGAAAAGGACGCCGGAAACCGAAGGGTGTAGAGGGGCCCCGAGCTGTCACAGCGGAGCAGAGGACGCCGGGTAGCCAAATTCTTCACAGTGAGACCAAAAGAGTCAAAGCGTCGCGGCGAAAATAGCTGACAAAAAGGCCGGCGAAGAGGAGGAAAAGGACGCCGGAAACCGAAGGGTGTAGAGGGGCCCCGAGCTGTCACAGCGGAGCAGAGGACGCCGGGTAGCCAAATTCTTCACAGTAAGACCAAAAGAGTCAAACTCAACAGAATAGGAATTGTTAGCTGTAAAACGACGAATAGAAAGGAGGTTGTGGACCATAGAAGGAGCAACAAGAACATCAGGAAGACGAAACGAGCCATGAGCGCTGGCGGCACCCACGGACGTGACAGGAAGACACGACCCATTTGCGACCATGATGGACGAAGGGAGTGAGGAGAAGGAGGGCGAACAGAAGAGAGTATACCGGGGTTGGGAGTGGTGTGGTAAGTAGCTCCAGAGTCAGCGACCCACTCTGGCCCAGCAGGGGGTGTCAGGGCCACAGTGCTGTAGGAGGTGGCCAAGGCCGCCGGGTCCCAACCGACCGGCCCGGGCGAGGCACTAGGAGGTGGAGCCCACGTGGACGTAGAGCAGGTGCTGGGAGGTGCTGCCCACGGGGTCGCTGAGGGGAACGCTGGAGGAGCACTAGCGAACAGGGCCGCCGGCGGGCGAGGCTCACTGCCGGGAGCCTGGAAGGGCCACATGGAGATGCGCCCCGACCACGGGTTGTGGAAGGTGGGCCAGGGTGCACCCCATGGAGGTGTCGGTGTGTTCCCACGGCCACCATCGCCACCACCGCCACGGCCTCCTCCGTGGCGACGACGGCCACCACCGCCACGGCCCCCCCCACCCCCGCTCGGCCCGAGAGGAGGAGGACCAAGGAGAGACGAAGACGACGGAGTGGGTGGACGCGACGGGGGAGTAGCGGCGAGTGCAGTCGAGGACGACGAGGACCCCGGCGCGGAGACCGCCACGGCCTGGACTCCCTGCTGGAGCTCCTCCATGACAAGATCGTCACGGACCTGCAGGAAGGTGGGAAAGGGTCGCTGACGAGTGATCCACGTTCGGAGGTTAGCGTAGCGGTCACTGAGCCCGCGGAGGACGTTGAGGACCATGATACGGTCCTCCACAGGCCAGCCAAGGTCGCCGAGAGAGTCCGCCATGCCGTTCATCTTGCGGCAGAAGTCGCTGACGGAGAGGTCACCCTGGACGAAGGTCCGGAAACTCGCATCGAGACGCAGAGCCCGGGCCTCGGCGTTGCCCAGAAACTGGCCCTCGAGTGCCAACCAGGCCCCACGAGCGCTCGGAGTGTTGCGGACGAGGTCGTGGAGGTCCAGGGAGATCGTCCCCAGAATCCAAGAGAGAACAATGCTGTCGAGGCGCAGCCACGAGGCGGTCGGGACCGCGCCCACGGCGTCGAGGAGGACGTGATCGTCGAGGGCGTAGCGGCGGAGGGTGAGGAGGACCAGGTCCCGCCAGCGGGCGTAGGAGGGCGACTTCGGCTCGAGGACGACCGGAACCAGGAGTCGGATGTTCTGGACACCCCCGGCCTGGTAGTGAAGCTGCGCCACGAGTGGATCGGTCGGGTCGTGCCAGAGGACCGCAGTGGTGGACACGCGGTGACCCGCCGAGCCGGAGGAAGTGGCCCTGCCGTCGTGGGAGGCAGGAGAGGTGAGGAGCTGCTCCGTGTCGACGATCTGCTGAGCCAGGGCAGCGGTCGCATCGCGCTCGCGCTCCCAAGCGAGGGCGGCCTCTCGCAGACGAGCCTGCCCCGCCGCGTACTCAGCCCGGGCAGCGGTGAGGGCGGCGGCGAGGGCGGAGGTGGCGGCCGGAGTACCGGCACGCGCGCCCGGGTGGGCACCACCGGCCGGGGGAACGGCCGCAGGAGGTACGGCCACCGGGTCCGCATCCCTTGCCCTCGCGCCCGCCACGGCCTCGGCGCCCGCCTCTGCCCCGGCGCCCGCCATCAAGGCTCTGGCGGGCGTCGGCGGGGGGGGGGGGGGGGGTTGCAAATCATCGGCCGGGTGGGCGGCGCCAGCGGCTCTGGGCGCGCTCGCGCCAGAAGCTCCCGCGGCGGCTGGGCGGACGGCGGCGCTAGGGCGGGGCTGCGCGGTGGCCTGCGCCCAGCTCGGTCCGCGCCAGAGGGGGGAAGGTGGCAAAGTAAGTAGGCCCAGGAGGGGGAGGGGGCCGGCCGTCCATGGCTGCTCCGGCGGCGGCGGCGGCGCGCCGGCGGGCAGGATGGCGGCGGCGACAGGGAGGGGAAGGGAGGAACCTAGGCTGATACCATGCTAATTGATAATAGTTACATTAGTTAAGGGCTAACCCTAGAAGGGTAGCTATATAGTGTCATACATGGGCCTCATGGGCTTAGCCTCATGGGCCTAATATTCTCATACTCTAGCACATATCTCTAATACCCACCTGCAGTCACAGCAGGAGGGAACTGGACACAGAGACTGGACCTAAAGTCATGGAACAACTGTACAGGCAGTCCCTTAGTCGTAATGTCCGTGAACTGATGAGCTGAGGGGACATGGCTGAATTTATTGTGAAGTACTTAATTATTCTGTCGAAATTGTGCAGTTATTCAACACTAATGATTCTTTCGAACCCATGAGTAGTTCAAAAACATATATATAGTTTCTCATCGAGCTGTACTTTGACTGTATAAATGGGTCAATGCTAAAAGGCAAAAGTACTGGCAAGAGTAGCCGGAAGCTATTCAGTCTTTTCTGGAGCACAAGAGAGGTCAGGTGCTTTTAAAAGCAATGAAGAAAAAAATTAGGCTTTTTAATAGGGATAGATTCAATTTCATCAAGAACTTTTGAAGGCTTTTGATACAAATTTTCTGCCAATGAGTCTTTTTTCCCACTTCATGAGCTCCTTTGATAGGGCTCTAGATGTGTCTAATTTCCTTGGCCTTGCACCAATTGGTATCTAAACTCTAAAGTTTGTCCAGGATTGTTTTTTCTTTGTTTACTAGTTGTGTGAGTTTTTTTTCTTCTTCTAGTGCTAGGTGTTTGTGTGTGTATCAGGATGCAGGCTGTATCCCCCTTTTTTTCTTCTCTTAATATAATGATACACAACTCTCCTGTGTGTTCAAGAAAAAGACTTCCCTAATTCTGCTTTTACAATATTTGATTTGTTGATTCACTGGCATTCTTTATTTTTCCTTGACAGGGTATAGAAATAAAATCACCCTTTCTATGGCCTTACAATAGAGGGCTATCTTTTTCTTTCTGGTTAAGGGTTGAAAACTTCCCAGACAGTGGTATGATGGGCCTTTTCTCGTTTTTCACAGAAGATGGAAAGGGATGCTCAGCTGTTCTTAACAGAAGTGCTTTAGTATATGAGGTAATTGTAATTGTATACCATTTTTGAATGAAATCAAGTTAGGTCCCATTTGGCTCCAAAGGGATTTTAAGAATCTGAAGGGCCTGTTCGGTTTCCAGGGAATAGACCCCTGGAACAATTCCAACCTGGAATGTTATGATAATTTGTACCATCTTTGATCACCTGGAATTTTTTTTTTTTCGAAAACGCAGGAGAGCTGCATTTCATTGTTACTAACCTTGGATCTGAGAGAATAATTAACTCCACATAGGTGGAGTCTATATATATAGAGAGCCTCATGGGCCATATGGGCCTATAGTAGGGCCTTCATAACACCCCCCTTCAAACTCATGGTGGAAGCGGAGGATTGGAAGCATTGAGTTTGATCAAATGAAGCCGATGCTGCTCCCGAGTTTGTGCTTTAGTGAAAAAGTCAGCCAATTGCAACTCTGATGGCACATACTGGAGAGCAATAGTTTTTTGATTACAATGTGATCGAGTAAAGAAGGCATCGACACCAATATGCTTTGTAAGCTCATGCTTCATAGGATCATTGGCAATTTGTATGGCTCCTGTATTATCACATAGAAGAGGTGTGGCAACATCACAAGAAACCCCAAAATCAGCCAACAACCATCGAAGCCATACAATCTCTGCAGTAGTAGTAGCAAGGGCTCGAAGTTCAGCCTCTGTGCTAGAACGAGACACAGCTGCTTGTTTATTGGACTTCCAAGCAATAGGAGAAGAGCCAAGAAGAATGCAGTAACCAGTAATAGAACATCGATCTGTTGGGTCACTCGCCCAAGTGGAGTCCGAGTAAGCATGAAGCTGAAGAGGACTATCACGAGCATAGAACAGGTGCTGAGATGATGTCCCCCGTAAGTAACACAACACGCGAAGTAAATGGCCAAAATGAACAGAAGTGGGGGCACACACGAACTGACTCAAAATATGCACTGCATGAGCAATATCAGGTCTGGTGACTATGAGATAAACAAGGCTGCCCACAATATGCCTATAGCGAGAAGGATCTTGAAGAGGTACTCCATCGGTGGGACGAAGCTGCAAGTGAAGATCCATAGGTGTGGAAGCTATCCGATTATCCGTAATACCTGAACGAGCAATGAGATCTTGTATGTACTTGGACTGAGAGAGATAAAATCCCTTTGCAGAATGCATAACCTCAATCCCTAAAAAGTAGCTGAGAGGACCCAAATCAGACATCTGAAATTGATTACCAAGTTGTCTCTTCACATGAGAAATGTGTTCTGGATCATCTCCCGTGATCAACATGTCATCAACGTATAGAAGTAATAAGGTACGTCCACGTTGAGAGAGAGATGAATAAACAAAGCAGGATCATGAGCACTAGGTTTAAAACCAGCTGCCTTTATCACAGAGACAAACCTCTCAAACCAAGCACGAGGGGCCTGTTTAAGTCCATATAAAGCACGACGAAGACGACAGACGTATCTTGGCGGAGCATTAACACCGGGAGGTGGTTGCATATAAACTTCCTCATTTAAATCGCCATGAAGAAAAGCATTCTTGACGTCCAGCTGAGAGATAGTCCACGAAGAAGCAGCAGCTACTGCAATCAAAGTACGAACAGTAGTCATATGAGCAACGGGAGCAAATGTCCCATCATAATCTCGCCCCTGAGTTTGCTGAAAACCTCTAGCTACAAGACGAGCTTTGTAGCGCTCAATAGAACCATCCGACTTAGTCTTAATTTTGTATACCCATTTAGATGTGATAGGCACAGCATGAGACCGTAATGGAACAAGATCCCATGTGCCTTGACGGTCAAGGGCAGCAAGCTCCTCAGACATAGCCAACTGCCATTTTGGAATAGCACACGCTTCTTGATAAGTGGATGGCTCATCAACAATAGCATTCACCCGAGGAAAATCATACTTTTCTTCAGGATGGATAGTGCTGCGATCACGAAGATTATATCGCGGACCAACCTGTAACTCATCAAGAATAACAGATGACTCATCACTAGTAATATTAGAATCATCAACAGGGAGTTCATCAGGACCGGCCAAGGTGGGAGAAGTAGATGGAAGAGTAGTTGGGTTTTTGGGGCGACGATGGAAGACATGTGTGATAGGTGGTTTGGAAAAAGAATGAGATGGTGGAGACGGAGGTGGAGGAGGCACATGTGAGAGTGAAGTAGGAATGATTGTAATAGTAGGAGAAGGCGTGGGGATGTTATCATCTAAGGAAATAGGAAGAAGACTCAAGAAAGATGTGGACTCCGTGGGTGAATATGATGGTCGAGTAGAGGGGTTGTAAAAGAAAGGATGATCCTCAACAAAGGTCACATCACGAGATATACGTATGCGACGAGAAGATGCATCATAACACCGATAACCCTTATGCTCAAGACTATACCCCAGAAAAACACACTCAACAGACTGTGCAGTCAACTTAGTACGCTCACGAGGTGCAAGCAAAACATAACATGTGCACCCAAAAACTCGAAGATGATCATAGCGAGGAGGTGTACCAAAAAGCACCTCACCAGGACATTTGCCACACAGTTTGGAAGACGGTTGTCTATTGATGAGATAGACTGCGGTAGAAACAGCTTCACCCCAAAAATGAGAAGGAACAAATGATGAAATCAAAAGTGTGCGAGCTGTCTCTATAAGATGACGGTGTTTACGTTCAGCAACACCATTCTGAGCATGAGCACCAGGACAAGAAAGCTGTGGAAGAGTTCCTTCAGAAGACAAAAACTGGCGAAAAGCATCAGACAAATACTCACCACCAGAATCAGAACGAAAAACTTTAATAGGAGTAGAAAACTGTGTGTGAACCATGCGGACAAAAGATTGGTAAATGGAACACAGTTGAGAACGATGTGTCATAAAATAGACCCACGTATAACGAGAATGATCATCAATAAAAATAACATAATATTTATGACCACCCTTTGAAACAAAAGGTGCAGGACCCCATACATCAGAATGAATAAGATCAAAAGGCCTAGCAGAGGAAGAAGCACTAGACAAATATGGAAGTTGTATTTGTTTGCCAAGTTTACAGCCCTTACAATGAAAGCTAGACTCAATAGATGTATGACCTAAACATCCTTGATTTATTAAAGAAGACAAACGCGATCCAAAAAGGTGACCAAGACGATGATGCCATTTAGCGAAGGAAGATGCAGATGCCGATGCAGCGGATGACACATGAGCTGGAGAGTCTCCAATAGAGGAAGGAAGGCGCAAGGTGTCCAAAACGTAGAGGTTAGAAGCACCTTTACGGCGATGGCCAGTCCCAATCACTCGTCCGCTGAGACGGTCCTGAATAAAACAAGATGAGTCATCAAAACCAACAAAACAATTTTGGTCGGTAACTTGACCAACCGAAAGGAGATTCATAGACAGTTGTGGGACATAAGAAACATTGGGTACATCAAAATGAGTATTGCAAAGTGACCCTTTGTGGGTGATAGGACAAGATGTACCATCAGCGGTTTGAACACAAGCTCCATCTGTGACAGGTTTGCAAGCAACCAAGCGAGAAGAATCAGATGTCACATGAAAAGTTGCTCTTGAATCAAGCACCCAAGACGACGAAGGAGCTGTAGCAGATGATGTAGCAGCAACAGAAACTGATCCAACAGATCCTGAACCTCATGAACCTCGAGGAGTGGAAGAAGTACCATGACCACGAGCAGCACGGCGGGCATGAAATGCTGCCAACTTCTCTGGATACTTAGCAAAACAGGCGTCTGAACTATGATTGTTCCTGCCACAATGCGCACAGGGTTCTTTGGTTGCACTGGTCCTCCTATGAGAAGTGGCCAATACACTGTGAGGCTGAGACACAGAAGAGGACAGGGACTGAAGACGTGTCTCTTCAGCAAGTAATTCAGACAATGCTTGTGCCATAGTCAGAGTAGAGGAAGCATGAAGAAGCCTTGTACGAATTGAGTCGAACTCGGCCCTAAGTCCCATGAAAAATCTGTAAGTGAGAAACTGCTCAATAAATGAAAGCGCTGTACAAGTCTGACCAGCTGTGCATTGAGGTACCATGGAGATCAAAGAACCCATCAAACGATCAAATGCAGAATAATAGTCATCAATAGACATGTCTCTCTGTTCAATAACATGAAGTTGCTGCATGAGAGTGTGTTGAAGAGCTCCACTGTCCTGAACATAGCGTGCCTTCAAATAAGACCACATGGGTTTTGCCTGTTTAAACTTACGCAGACTCATGATCATGGTGGGTTTAACACTGTTAACCATAGCAGCCATGACTTTACCAACACCTCTCAATGCAGTTTCAACACAAAAGGCCCATTCCAGATAATTCGTACCATCAAGAGTAATATTGATTACAATTGCATTAATCTGAGACTGAGACTGAGACATTGCTGATGTGAAGAAAAAGAGTTACCACCAGCACAGAGAAGTAAGTGACGAAGATCGGCAGTCCAGAGCACCAGAAGTAATCCTCTGTTTCCTGACAGAGAAGGATGACCGGCAGTAGCAACAGGAGTAGGCAGACTCGAGCGGACAGGTCTGGAAGCAGACTCGACCGGCAGCAGCAACACGCGCCTGAGGAAACCGCGAAGAAATCGTGACCCGTGCGTGAGGAAGACCGGCGGGCCTGGTGAGGAAGACCGACCGCGGAAGCCGGACGCGCCTGGAGTCCCGCGCGTGAAGAAGAACGACGCGCGGATCGAAGAGCAGAGGACGTCCGGTGACGCCCGATTGAAGACCGGCGCGGCGACGGGCCGCGCGGAGGGACGGCGCGGCGACAGGCCGCGCGGAAGGACGGCGCGGCGACGGGCCACGCGGAGGAACGGCGCAGCTACGGACCACGCAGAGGGACGGCGCGGCGACGGGCCACGCGACGAACGGGCGGCAACGGCCGCACCGAAGAACAGAGGACGATCCCAATTAAAAAAAATTGGATCGTGGGTGATTTAGACGAGGATAAACCTAACCCTAATCCATAGCTGTGATACCATGTTACTAACCTTGGATCTGAGAGAATAATTAACTCCACATAGGTGGAGTCTATATATATAGAGAGCCTCATGGGCCTATAGTAGGGCCTTCATAACATTCATTATATGAAGAAGAAAAAATGGGACAAGAACCCCAACATCCACACACACACTACACACCACTTACAATTTTAAGATTACATTCTTGGTGGAATCAGGGCTAAAGGAACGAGCCCTAAAAAAAATCTAATATGTTTTATTGGATTCTCTGTGTCTGTTATGTCAATAAAATCCACTAGAATCTAGTCTGTTTGGAATTTGGATGGGATTCTAGGATTCTCTGATTTTTTATCCCGATTCTTAAAATTCCTTAAGAGCCAAACAGGACCTTATTTAGTACAGAAATGTTTATTGGATGTGTATTTACTTCGCAACAAAGAAATGTGCCATTAATTAACTAGTGTATAAACATGATTTGCAACAAAGAAACGTACTTGTTTTGTAAATACATTTAATAAATAGGTTGAATCCAATGGAACCATTTTTTTATGAAAAAAGAAGTGCTAATCTAGGCCATATGGATCCATTTGTAATGTTACATGATTTGATGTCTGCATAATATGCATTTGACTCATGACGTAGTAATGCTGTCCTGTTTGAAGAAATTTCGGCTATTTCTTATAGTTTCTATGATATTTTTGTGTTATGACTGATTATTTATAGGTTTTCAAACAATTCTCTAGTTATATTCTAATTTGCAGATGTGCAATACAGCTGAGCTTAGAGACTTTTTTTTCCCTTTTGACTGGACTTTCAAATCTCTAGAGTATAAAGTACTTCATGTTTGTTTTTGCCATAGGTTCTGTCAATATCTTACTCTACACAACTTGAATTTGTAACTTTCGCAGGAATAGCGAACCCATGCTAAACTCTGGTCTTTCCCTGTTGGCAGTCTATCAGTCAAAAGCATCAGTGTGTTTTGTTACCGCTCAAGCTCCCACCAAAGGAATGGAGATTCCTTTCTGTTACTCATACAATCGGGAGGGCTTTCTCTGGAGGAAGTCAGCTGAGGTGTTATGTAGATGGAGAGCTAGTATCATCCGAGAAGTGTGGGTGAGCAAATTCATCTGCATTTGCAATTTCAAATAACATTAAATTTGACTGAAATCATGTGAGTTCCATTCTCCATTTTAAGTGTATATTATGCATGTGTTAGTTATGGTCTTCGGGGCCTATGTAGTTCTAGAAAAAAACTAGACCAACCCAAGCGGTGTCAATATATACCGCCCAAGAGGTTCAATGCAATACATCCACACATTATATGTAAAAAATGTAATCTTCCTACTTCGAGCAGCAACAGATCATCATGGTGGCTCACTGTGGCCATAGTTGGGCTGCTGCACTACTCGTCATCGTCGTCGACCCTCTTAACTGCCCTGTGGAGTTGCCATTGTCGGGAACCGCTGCCCTCCCTAGCACACCCGATCTGCCTCCCCTCCCTCCCCAGCGCTGCTGCTGTTGCTGCCCTTGAGCATGAACATGTGACTGCGGAGGAGGTCCTCAGGGATGCCGGGTTGCCGCTGTTGGGGATGCTTGGTTGCTGCCATGGTGGCTGGTCGTTGCAAGTGGACGTCGGACCATGGCGCCCTCCGCCGGTCTTGCGGCGACCATATGAACTGATCAAGGATCAGGATCGCGTCGCTGTCAATCGATCCCTCTACCCTCAATCCTTGATTCTCCCAAGAGCAATGCCGACGTTCGTGGTCAAGCCATCTTCATGGTCACTGCCTATCCATATGATGCCGCCACCCATGCTACTGGTTGGCTCTAGATTCAAGTCCATGCCTACTTGCCCATATGGGACATCACCACTAATGTCGCCAAGGGATGATGTGTGAGCTCTTATTGATACGTCTGAGCAGTGTGTACTCGTGAGCAGTGAGTCCATGCCTACTGCCCCTGTGGGACATCTACCTTTGCTATTTGGTCGGCTCATCGTCCTGCTATGGTTCGTCGACTGGAAGCCGGTGATTATGTGTACTCGTGTGTCTCTGTTAATTCTTTGGACCTGCGCCTCCTCCATGGCTTTGATCACGTCCACTTCGACCTCAGATACTTCGGTGACAAAAAGGGCTAGTCTGACAGTCTGCGTTGTCCCACTGCCGGGGGACGTTACAATATATTTGGTAGTTAGGATTGTAATTTGATTTTCCATATGTATCTTAGGAAATGTCTGGCTCAATACAATATGTCCATGTATTATACACAATCCTTCCTGCTTACAGGAGGTGGCTTTATATTTTAAGTAGTAAATATGCACCATAATTTGCCTTGGCGAGGATTTAACCTTAGTTGGTCTAGGCATACATCCATACTGTCAACGAAGTGAGGTAGGCTCTGATATAGCCTATGTAGTCCTGGTAAACCACTTCACATAATGTTATTTGTCAAATTAACGTATCATAGTTTTACTTAGCAATGTGTAGCACAACGCAGCTGCACCAATGTTGGCGAACCAAAATCCTACAATTTTCGTTAGAAACTTTATGTATACCATAAATCACATCTTAAAAATCCTAGGGAATAGTGTTTGGTAGTTTGTTTATGAATTCAAATTTTTCATAAAGTAATGCTACATTCGTGATCCTAAAATTTATTTCATGTCTCCATAACCAAATGAGTGTTGTTAACTTGTTTTACAGCATTTACATGTGCTATATATCTTTTAGAACTTTGATATTTATCTTGGGAACATATCTAGTGCAAACCAATC